>CM053567.1:144308865-144896970 GCA_028646485.1 Cryptoprocta ferox
ATGGACCTCGAGGGTGTCATGCTAAGCGAAATAAGTCAGGCGGAGAAGGACAGATACCATATGTTTGCACTCATAGGTCTAACAGGAGAAACCCAACAGAGGACCATGGGGAGGGGAAGGAGGAAAAAGAGTTAGGGAGAGGGAGGGAGAAAAAACACGAGAGACTCTTGAATACTGAAAACAAACTGAGGGGGGAAGGAGAAGGGGGAAAGGTAAAGGGGGGTGATGGTCTTGGTGGAGGTCACTTGTGGGGAAGAGCACTGGGTGTTATATGGAAACCAACCTGACAATAAACTATAAAGGTTAAAAAAAAATAAAAAATAAAAAAAATAAAAAATAAAAAAAACTAAAATGAAGATATGTATATTTAGCTCTGCTAATTGTTATTACTGATTTCACATGTCACACCACCCCACCAAGAATATTTTGAATCTTGATTCTCAAATTTAAAAAAAGAAAAAAAAATTTAATATGAACACTATTCTAATCCACCTATCCACTTATCTATCTAGACATGTGCACTGACAGTATTCATATTACATATTATTTAAGTTATAAAAATACTATTTATTTATGCATATATAAGCAAATTAAAATAAGCAACCATTAAAAATAAGTCAAGTAAGCCTTCTAATTAATATGTGAAGAGGTAAATAAATCAAAAGATGCTATACCAATAACATATTTGCGGTCATTACCATCATTGTTCTGGATCAAACAACAAGGCTTTATAGCATTAACTTTTTAAAATAATTACATGTTTTATTAGTATTTATTAGTACATTATAAATTGCATTATATTAAATATTCTTTAAAAGTTAAAAATTTTAAAAATCAGGGAGAAAGGTAGATAATCTCTGGAATATTATTTTTGTATAAGACACATTATAATATTGACTGTTTGAAGACCAACTACATTTCAGAAACAGAAGTTTAATGGTTCTGTCTTCTCTTTTTAAAAAATCTTTTTAATGTTTATTTATGAGAGAGAGACAGAGACAGAGACAGAGTGCAGGTGGGGGAGGGGCAGAGAGAGAGGGAGACAAAGAACCTGAAGCAGGCTCCAGGCTCTGAGCTGTCAGCACAGAGCCCAACTAGGGGCTCGAACCCATGAACTGCGAGATCATGACCTGAGCTGAAGTTGGAGGCTTAACCAACTGAGCCATCCAGGCGACCCGTCTTCTCTTTTTTTAATGACTTCAGTGACTATAAATAAAAATAAAATTAACCATACTTTTGATTAAAGCTTATTAAACAATGAACAGTTTACACCAGTGAGAGTATTTTTATAGTTGTATAAAATTCATTAAAGTAAATTATTCTAAAATATTAAAGATGATAAGTGTAAAATAATCAAATGTTCTCATGTGCTCTCAACTCAGTTTTTCATTGTTTGCTTTCAATATAAATATAAATTAAAAACTGATTTTCAGTATCCCTGATAGTAAAGGTACTTTTAAATCCCACAATAAAGGATGAGAAAAGCTGCAATAATATGGTCAAATGCATCCTAATCTATTAATATTCACAGAGAAAACATCATAATCTTATGAAAGTATTAAGGCTTATTTACAGTGATAAAAGTTTCAATATTTTTTCACCAGAATCTGTATGCGATTAAAAAAAAAATCCACTCCAACCACAGTTTTGAGGAGAAATGACTGAAGGGGATCAACAGTTCCACACTTCCAGTTATAAAATAATTAAGTCATGGGATACAATGTATGGTGCAGGGACTATAGTTAATAATCCTACACTGTACATTTGAAAGTTGTTAAGAGTCAACAGTGAAGTATAAGCAGTTGGCACCGACAAAAGGAATTCGCAGAGAAATCTCTTCAGAGTTATACTTCTCACACATATACCACGGGGGCCAGTTATGTAATTACTGCACAAAGTTGATACACTTATAAAAATGCATTAGGAAAAAGTGTAAAGTACCATATATGTATACACCAGTATGTGTGTGTATACATATATGTATATATATTTTTACATATATATACATTGTTGTTGTTGTTGTTGTTGGTTGTTACAGTTACGACTGTAACTGTAACAGTTGTTGTTTTTGGTTGTTACAGTTACGACTATTATCACTACTAACATTAGCAGTTGGTTTCAGGATAGGTTAATAATACTTCATTCCAAAAGACTGGGTCTTTTGAGAGGAACTTAGAGTCCAAGTGAAATAGCATGCAAAAAGCATATAAGTTCTTTGGCATTAGAACACAACCAGGAGAAAAGTAAATTCCCATTTTAAAAAACAAAAAAAATCGAAACGGTAAGTCAAATCATTAGTTATACATAAACTACTTTACCTGGGACATACGGAGTCCGAAATGTATAGTAACAATGCCCTGTATCTGTGCAAACTTTCAAACTTTGAAAGCATATTCACATAAATCCTACTTTGTCACTTCTTTTATCAGATGAATATTATTATCTCCAATTTCACAGAGGAGGGAATAGGTGTGAAGATGTTAAATGACTTTTCAGATTCTCAGAAATCAAATAATGGTCACTGGACTCCAGAACAGTGCCCTGAAAACCATGGGACTGCTGTCTTCTGAGAGTGTGAGTCATGCATTTCATGGTCACTCAGGGAAACTGATTTAATTCAGTCTGATGGGTTCTTAGGAGTACTTGTGATGATCTGATAAGGTAGAGACCAGGTGTAAAATTTCTAAGTGGGCCAGGATTCCTTCAGGCGTGATGTGGACCAGGCATTCCAAGGAGATTCTGAATTTAATTTAACATTAAACAACCAGGCCCCCTCAATCCATAATTGGTATGTAGCCATTAGAAAGATCAGTCTCAGAGCATAGGAGGAACAAAGGATGAATGAATATTTATTCAGATGTTTCCAAAAGAAAAGAACAAAATCATGTCCTTATAATTCAACCCACATATAAACCTGCAACTTATGTGCAGGTGCCCTTTACTGATCACATTTATTTAATGGTATTTAATATGTTGGGTGCTATTATTAGCAATAATCTTAAAGCAATATTGTTTAATTTAAAAAAGTGTCTTTTGGTGACAGCCAGGGAAGACATATACAATCCCAGGACTAGCAATAGGATATGAAATCATTCACAGCTTACTTATTCATTCAGATATGGTTAAGAACAGTATAGGAACAAAATTAGTTAAGTGTGATAATGAAGAAATCATCTCTAGAAAAAAAATTCCTCTACTTGCCACAACATACAGCATAGAGTGAAAATTATATTGCTGGGTTTATGTGCATAACAACTATTCAGATAAATTCTTTTTATATATAAAATTAATTAATTAGCCTCTTTTCTGTTAAGTACAACAAAATGATCTTTGTTTTAACTTCAATAACCCAGATAAAAATTAGTAGCTATTGGTTAATAGTTGGTTAAGCATCCGACTTCGGCTCACGTCATCATCTCAGGTCACATATCCATAGGGCTCTGTGCTGACAGCTCGGAGCCTGGAGCCTAATTCTGTGTCTTCCTCTCTCTCTCTCTGCCCCTCCTCCACTTGTACTCTCCATCTCTCTCCCCACCCCTTTCTCTTTCAAAAATAAACATTAAAAAATTTTAAGTAAAAAAATTAGCAGCTATTATCTCATGTTTGCTTACAACATATTTATAGGTTAAGCATATAAACGTGATCCTTAACTATATTTTTTAAAACTTCTCATATAATAGATACAAGGATGGTATTAGTTGCTTCCATAGCTCTAGTAATTTAATATGGTACCATTAAAATAATTGAAGTAATTAGTACTGAGGGTCTAATCCACTGAGGTTCTCCATTAATAAACCTTTGACCACGTATTCTTATCATACTCTAAAATCAGTGTATACAACCAAGCCATTCCCGGGAATGTTAAGAAACTTTTCACATGATGCTTCAGCCATATTAAGTGTTAAATGTGTAAAACTCCACTGAAAGTCACTGCAAAGACAAGCTAAGATAGTGTAAAAAAAATAGGGAGAGTTTTGTGAGTGTCTTTTGGTTAGCAAAATCAGTCATATGAATTTACATTATTGCTTTTCAAATGGCATTTATACAAAAGCATGTATGTGAAGAAACACACATACACCTAGTAGACCCAATTATTTCACAGCATCTAACATATGACAAATCTGTGTTTGAAAATATAAGGCACTATTCTCTAAGAGGAAAATATTTTAAATATAGATTTATGTCAAAAACAAAACAAAACAAAACATCGCCGTCGAAATAGTTTAATGTTTAAAATCTGAAAACAGTTTAGGTAATCAGATAACTCAATTTTTTTAAATTCTCATGATAAAATGTAGAAATATAAAAAAAGCACTAATTAGTGTGTGAGCATCAACAATCTTTTGTTCAATGTCAGTCAACAGAACAACTCTCTTACGCATTCTTTATTTTCCACTGCCTGTCACTCAGGGACCTGCTGAGCTGGCATTCATTTTGGACTTAGAGGCCTGGAAAGGAGAAGGCAACTATTTCATGACAGAATATGAATATATAAATGTCATAAAGAAATCATCTAGATCTCAAATGGTAAGAGAACTAAGTAGTACGAGAAAAGGAAATCAGTTGTTATTATTAAAAAAAAAAAAATTATTCTGGGACGCCCGGGTGGCTCAGTCAGTTAAGCATCCAACTCTTGATTTCAGCTCAGGTCATGAGCTCACGGTTTGTGGGTTTGAGCGCTGCATCAGGCTGTGCACTGGCAGTGCAGGGCCTGCTTGGGATCCCCCCTCTCTCTCCCTCTCTTTCTCTGCGTCTGTCTCTCTCTCTCTCTCTCTCTCTCTCAAAATAAATTAATTCTTATATCGTAGCTATACAATTAAGCATTTACAAAACAGTTTGGCAATGTTGTCTACTTTTTTAAAATGTGTTACAATTTTCTTTTTAATTTTTTTAATGTTTATTTTTGAGAGAGAGAGAAAAAAAACAGAGTGCAAGCGGGGGAGGGGAGAAATAGGGAGACACAGAATCTGAAGCAGGCTCCAGGCTATAAACTGTCAGCACAGAGCCCGACACCAGGCTCAAACCCATGAAATGAAGGATCATAACCTGAGTGGAAGTCGGATGCTTAACCAACTGAGCCACCCAGGTGCCTCTTATGTATTACAATTTCATTTAATTTTTATATATTTAAACATTATATGTATCTCATGTTGCCTATTGTGTACTTTACTTATATTTTTATAGCCTTTTGAATCAGTTACTTTTCACCCCATTTTTCACATGAGAAAACTTAAGTCCAGCAGGCTTAGATAACTTATCTAAAGTCCTGTAACTAGTAGGTGACAAACAGAATGCAAATCTACTTCTTCCCACAACAAGGAATTGTGCCTTTTAGCCTCTGTGTCAGCTCTTTGGGTTGGTCTCATTCTCACAACTAGGGTGTGACCAGAGGCTGATTTAAGTGGTGATTTAAGAAAAGTAACAAAGTGATAAGGCCCCTAATTTGGTGTTTTCATTTTTGAGGAACTTATTCTAAATCATAAACCAAAAGTAATGCAAGATCTCATAGAACACAATTTGACAATGTATGGAAACAGTTCTGCATTTCACAAGGTAACTGCCTAACCTCAAGTCTCTCATTTTCTACATTCCTTTACATGGAATTTCACAAACATTCCTTTACATTACAAAAATGTAATTTGACACAGGCAAGTGAAAACATCACCAAAGTGACTAGTGAGGAGTGCAGAAACTAGGATATTGTATAATGTTTTCTTGTTGCTTCTGGGACAATCTACAGCAAATGTATGGCTTAAAACAGTGCAAATCTATTCTCTTGTAGGTCTGCAGACCAGAAGTCCAAAATGAGTCTAATGTGATTAAAATCAAGCTGTTGGCAAGGTTGGTGTCCTATGGAGGCTCTGAAGAGAATCTGTTTCCTTGCTTTTTTCCGGTTTCTAGAAACTGTCCCCTCATTCTTTGGCTTCAGCCCCATATCACACACCTTTTCTCACTTTGATGTGACATCATCTTCCTCCCTCTTTGACCTTTTGGCTTCCCTATAAAGACCCTTGTGATTATATTCAAGGCCTAGTTCCATAATCCAGGATAATCTGCCTACGTCAAGAGCCTTAATATCAGCACTTATGGAAAGTTCCTTTAGCCATATAAAGAAACATTCTTAAATTATAAGGATTAGAATGCAAATTCAGCATCTTGTCTGCCAGCCCTTAAGTAAAAAGACATATTGAAAACTATCTCCTGAGGTGGTCACCTTCAACAAGTCTTACATAATGCGATGCATGTCATTGCAGTAGAACATGGCTAAGGTGTTCATGGTCTCCATAATGTACAGTTTTATTTATTAAAAGAATGAATAGGCCTCCACTTACATATATTATCTCCCTGTACAAATAAATGTTTTCAGTATAATTTGACTGAAAGACATCATTTTATATGTTTGTTTTGTTTGATCATGAAATTCTCGGTTTATAAATCTTGTTGCAATAGATGTGGGAAACTAAGATATATTACTTGACATAGGCAAAGTTTTAAAGCATTTTACAGAAACTGGAATGTAGTTTGACTTTGGATCTATGTAAAACCTTCTAAAATATGAAATATCAAACATTAAGAAATTATTAATGGAGCCCATTGGTTCATATTAAATTGAATTTATGTTTCTATGTTACTTTACCATTCCATAAACAAATAAGAAATGACTTTTTCATATTTATGGACTGAAATAATTTTATTTTGACAAAACCCCATTTAAAATAATAATTCTCTACTGCACTAAAAAGATATTGCTTCCTTATGTTCTAAACATTTCCAGTAGCAATTTAAAAAATTGAAACCTTTTCAGATTCTCTTACTACAATATAAATTTACAAATTTATGAACCTTAAGGGCTTATTCCTGGGAATTTTTCAAATTGACTTAATAATACTCTAAATGTATAGAAATGTATTTGAAAATGTGGTAATCTTAGGAGGATGTCCCATTTCCCAATATTCTACATATTTCTGGTAATATTTGATAGAAGAAATTATCATAATCATCAGTCAACATCCATAGAATATTTATGGAGCCCATTCCAAAAATAAAATGATTAGCTATGTCAGACACATGAGTACAATTCATAAAGGCATACATCCATAATAAATGGAAATGTGATTTTAAAATTAACATATTCACAAACATTGCTTGGAAAAACATTTCAGTCTTGAGTTCTGTACCAATGATTTCTAAGGTATACTCTTCTAGTAGTTGAATGTTATAACAATGGGAATGCTATAACAATATAAAATTATAAAGGAACTTTTCATTTAAAAATAACTAGGATTGCATATGTATTAGTTTATTACCACCTATGTATGACAGCATTTCAGAGCTGAACATTCTTTACCTGCATGTATGGTTAACCAAATAAATCAGTGTGTGTCTGCATTCATTATCTGTAAATACAGCAAGTAGTGGTGCTGCTCATTTTCTCCTAAATAAAAAAGCAGTATTTTATATGCACATATATTATATGCATGTTTTCCTTATGTGAAGACAATATCCACTTAAATGAGAGCTAGTTGGGATACTTATATATTTTTTTTCCAAGACTACTTATGCTATTGTACTTTCTCTTTCTTTTTTCTTTTTAAGTCAAAGACAGACTTACTTCATTATACTTCCTCAAACTGTTGCAAGGCATTCTTTTCTTCCATGAGCTACAAAAACGTCTTGTCTGCATGACTGGGCTAAGACAAGGAATGTTATCCTGAGCCATTTAGTTAAATCTTGTTTTTTTCTTTTCAATATGTGGCATTTCCAAATCAAACTGTTTATACATGAGAAAAATAAAAATATATAAAATAAAACTTCAGAAAGAAAATTACAAAGAAAAAAAGGAATTTTAGTAACATTGGATACTGAAGTGAGTTAGCCCAAAAGCCTATAAAAGGAACAAGATGAGCTGGGAAAAATGTCTTTGGCTTCCTCACATTTGCTTTTAATAAAGTGCTAAATGAAAGCAAATGAAAAACTGTGTGTGAATGTGTGCATATGCATGCATGCATATAGTATACACAACACTGATATATTCAAAATAAGATTTCCAAAGCAGAAATACATAGCAGAGAGAAATGACATTTTCTGTCTAACTCTGTCCTTATATATAAATTTTTTGAAGAGGGCAGTAGTGAGGGTTTTTTATATTACGTAAAAAATAATTTTAGGGGCGCCTGGGTGGCTCAGTCGATTGAGTGTCCGACTTCAGTTCAGGTCATGATCTCACAGATCATGGGTTCGAGCCCTGCGTCAGGCTCTGTGCTGACAGCTCAGAGCCTGGAGCCTGCTTCTGATTCTGTGTGTCCCTCTCTCTCTGCCCCTCCCCTGCTCATGATCTGTTTCTGTCTTTCAAAAATAAATAAATGTTAAAAAATTAAAAAAATTAATTTAGTTGTCTTCATAATTTGTAAGAATAGTGTAACAGACATGGTACACAGTAACTATGAAAGAAAGCCAATGTCTGCCAGTCACCAAAGACCAATATTTTCATGGGTTCCTCTCCCCTTAGATGTTTCATCTCTCACATCTGGTAGCAGGGCTTGTTAGGCTTCCTCTATTATATTAATTCCACTCATGACCTCAGATAGAGATACATGTCAAACATACATCCTACCTACTTTGATTTATGGTATCACCAGCAAGCTATAAACACAAGAGAAATGCTATGACATTTCTTTGTATCAGAATGCTTTAGGCTAAAAAAAAAAACCAGCAAACAAATAAAAGTGGCTTAAAATAAGGCTTACAACATCTCCCATAATAAAAATTAGAATATGATTTGCAACAACTTGGTTAATTCACAGATTTAACAATCATGACTGTGGCTTGAATTCTATGAAATTCTCTTGGATTTTGTCTTATGATCATTGCACATGCAGGTGTTACACAGAGATGATACAATCTTGAAAAATGTAAGTCATATCTTCTGTTTCACTTTAAATGTAATGATGTTCTACACATAAGCCATTCAGCAGACCATCCTTAGAGAACATTAGCCAAAATTAACCAATGCCTATACCTATGTCAGCATGCCTGTGCTTAAAAGAATTGCACAAGGAGAATGAAATCCACGTGACTGGTTTTGCCCAGTGAAGGTTCATCATCACAGGGCCAGAGGGGCACACAGTCTTCTCTGAAGGACTGCATTCTTTACAGAAAAATGAACAAATCAGCATTTTGCTGGTGAGGAAGAAAGAGAGAGTGGTTAGAGAATGGATTTTTGGAAGGCAAACAACAGCATCCATTCTCTCAGTTCCTTTCTCTGGCAAAAACACCTCATATTTAAGATATAAAGTTTATAACACAGTTACTAAAAAGAAGAAACATATAAAAAAGTATTTTTCAAATCTAAACAAAGCATTTTACTTTGAAAGTATATGGATAAATATTGTAATGTACAGAGTCTGGTTAAATACATTAAAATGCATTCTATTATTGGATGCTAGACAGCCACAAAAAAATGATGAGGCCAGCATTACCCTAATATCAAAATTAGATAAAGACACAACAAAAAAAAGAACTACAGGCCAATATCTCTGATGAACATAAATGCAAAAATCCTCAACAAAACATTAGCAAACCAAATTCAACAACTTATTGAAAAATATTCACTACATTCAAGTGGGATTTATTCCTGGGTTGCAGAGGTGGTTCAATATTTGTAAATCAATCAATGTGATACATCACATTAATAAAAGAAAGGATAAGAACCACATGATCATTTCAATAGAGGTAGAAAAATCATTTGACAAAGTACAATATCCACTCATGATAAAAACCCTCAACAAAGTTGGTCTACAGTGAACATACCTCAACAAATAAAGACCATCTATGAAGAATCCATACGTAATATCATCCTCAATGGGGAAAAATTGAGAACTTCTCCTAACAAGACAAGGATGTCCACTCTCATCACTTTTATTCAACATAGTAGTGGAAGTCTTAGTTACAGCAATCAGAGAACAAAAAGAAACAGAAGGCATCCAAATAGGCAGGGAACCAGTAAAACTTTAACTATTTACAGATTATATGATACTATATATAGAAAACCCAAAGATTCCACCAAGAAACTGCTAGGAATGATGAATGGACTCAGTAAAGTCACAGGATATAAAATCAGTGTACAGAAATCTGTTGTATTTCTATGCATCAATAATGAGGCAGCAGAAGGAGACACTGAGGAATTAATCCCATTTACAATTGCATAAAAAACAGTAAGATAACTAGGAATAAACTTATCAAAGTGGTGAAAGACCTGTAATTCTGAAAACTAAAAAACACTGATGAAAGAAATTTAAGAGGACACACACAATAAAATGGAAAGCATGCTCATGGATTGGAAGAAAAAATTTTGTTAAAATGTCTACACTACCCAAAGCAATCTACAGGTTCAATGCAATCCCTATCAAAATACCACCAGAATTTTTCACAGAGCTAGAACAAACAATCCTAAATTGTAAGGAGCCACGAAAGACCCTAAATAGCCACAACCATCTTGAAAAAGAAAAGCAAAGCTGGAGGCATCACAATTCCAGACATCAAGTTATACTACAAAGCTACAGTAATCCAAACAATATGGTACTCTCACAAAAATAGACATACAGAGCAACAAAACAGAATAAAAACCCTAGAAATGAACCCACAATTATATGGTGAATTAATTACCTTCAACAAAGCAGGAAAGAATATATAATGGGAAAAGACTTTCTCTTCCATAAATAGGCTTGGGAAAACTGGACAGTAACATGCAAATGAATGAAACTGGACCATACACAAAAATAAATTCAAAATGGATGAAAGACCTAAATGTGAGATCTGAAACCATACAAATCCTAGAAGAAAACACAGGTAGTAACTTCTTTGGCATTGGCCATAGCAACTTCTTTCTACATAGGTCTCCTGAGCCAGGGGAAACAAAAGCAAAATAAACTATTGGGACTTCATCAAAATAAAAAGCTTATGCACAGCAAAGGAAACAATTAACAAAACTAAAAGGCAAACTTCGAATAGGAAAAGATATTTTCACATGACCTATCCAATAAAGGGCTTGTATCCAAAACATATAAAGAACTTACAAAACTCAACACCCAAAAAATGAACACTCAAATTTAAAAAATGTGCAGAAGACATGTATAGACATTTTTACAAAGAAGACTCCCAGGTGGTCAACAGACCCATGAAAAGCTGCTCAATATCACTGATTATCAGGGAATGCAAATCAAAACCACAGTGAGATATTACCTCATGCCTGTTGGAACAGTTAAAACCAACAACACAAGAAACAACAGGTGTTAGGATGTGGAGAAAAAAAGAACACTTGTGCACTGTTGGGGGGAATGTAAGCTGATGTAGCCACTCTGTAAAACAGTATAGAGGTTCCCCAAAAAGCTAAAAATAGAAATTCCATATGATCCAGGAATTGCAGTACTAGATATTTATCCAAAGGGTACCTAAACACTAATTCAAAGGGATATACACACCCTGATGTTTATAGCAGCATTATCTATAATAGTCAATATATGGCAACAGCCCAAGTGTCCATTGACTGATGAATGGAGATATAGATATAGGTAATGGAATATTACTCGGCCTTAAAAAAGGAATGAAATCTTGCCATTTTCAATAAAATGGATGGAGCGAGAGAGTATTATGCTAAGCAAAATAAGTCAATCAGAGAAAGACAAATACCATAGGATTTCACTCATACGTGGAATTTAAGAAACCAAACAAATGAGCAAAGTGGGAGGAGGAGAGGAAGAAAGAGAGAGAGAGAAGCAAACCAAGAAACAGACACTTAACTATAGAGAACAAACTGATGGTTAGCAGAAGGGAGGTGGGGAGATGGGTTAATAGGTAATAGGGATTAAAGAGGGCACTTGTTGTGATGAGTACTGGGTGATATATGGGACTGTTGAATCGCTATATTGAACTCCTGAAGCTAATATTATTCTGTATATTTTTACCTAACTGGAATTCAAATAAAAACTTTAAAAAAAAGGAAAAAAATGATGAAGTAACTCTTCCTTTGTTAACCTGAAAAAAATCTTCTATATTAAAATTTAAAATTAAAACATTAAAAAATAGTTTTATAGCTATATGTATACATAAATGTAGAGAATAACTCTGAAGGAGTCACTGATTATCACTGACATGTAGGATAATTGTGATTTTTCAGTCCTTAATACTTTTTCTCCTTTTTAAAGCAGAGTGAACATTTTTTATTTCATAATCATTTCAAAGCATATTGAAAATTTAAAGACAATGATAACTCTTTCAGGATTATATATATTAACTGCTTCATATTCTTAGATAACTTTTATCTCTTTTAAAGTTTTACATAATAACATGTATATAATGCAGCTTTCATATAAGTTATTTTTTGTAAATTTCCCCAAAAGTTTCTCTGAGATTTACTGCACATCTGTCTCTAAAGCACTACAATTATTTTTGATATTGAGATGAGATATATCCTTTGTCTAGAGAAAATTAACAGATGTAAGTCACCTAGGAACTTAGACACAATGGAAATCAACCCTGCCAAATATCCAGCAAGCTAGTACATATCATTTACAACTCTGTGATAGTTACTAAGGCTTTAAGGTAACAGACTTAATCTATCTTAGAATGACTGATGACAAGTATGACATCTTATCATGAGGATGGATAGACAATGTCTTCAGGAGTATTTCACATTTGTCTTTTTCAGACTTGTGGACCTGTTCCATACCTTAGAGAACTATATTCAAGTGGAGCTGTAATACTTACTCAACACAACACAATGAATTACCTGGGACACATGCTTCATAACATATGAACGGTTGAGAAAACCACCACCAATGTAAGGTTTGCGGTGAAAGAGAAAAGGGGGAAATCTAGTACCACAAGCTATTTTTAAAGAGAATAAGCAACTGTTAGTTAAATATAATTTATTTATTTTCTTGGTTGCCATTTTCAATGATTGACATTCTTCCTATATTTGGAATAAATAGATAGATAATTTACTGAATATTCTATACAATTTGAGCTTTAAGTGAAAGAACTTTGCATTACTGAACCAAAACAAGATAAAACACTTTTATGTTTCATTAGTTTCCTTTGCGATTATGAAATCACAAATATGAAAAAAAAAATATGTAATAGAATGCTTAATGCACCATTCTGGAAAAATTTTATAATGAAATGCACACAATCATTACCCTCTGCCTTAAAACAGAGCTAAAATATCAATCAATATCAATATATTTTTCCAATGAATATCTATATCATTCAATAGTCATTACATTATTCTTTAAAGATTGTTTCCTTTACAGACACAAAGTTTTATAAATACTCTTGATAACTAACAAATACACAATAAATACTAAAGTTTTTTTATGCATACCTACTATGTGCCCATTATACACTAGATTCTTCATTATTCACATATATTCTAATATGCAAATTAGGGGAATGTTCTAATGTAAAGCAATTTTTTTCAAAAAGAGAGTCCTTTTTAAAAAAAGAATATATAATCCCTTCTTTTCTAAGTAAAATACAATTCTACTACAGAACAGTAGTTTCATATTTATTTATTTATGATTGAAAAAATCTGTAATCAAAGTGATCATTTCATCCTTGCTCTTCTAAATAGATTTATATTATATACTTCACAATGGATTTTATACATATTTGGAAACATGCAATATATACCAAGTACTGAGGTTATTGACAATGCTTGAATGTGAAATAATACTAAGATACTTAAAATGGTTAGATATCATCAGTGACACAGGAAGTGCCCTACGATTAAACTCAGAACCTACATTTGAACTCACACTATTGTGAAAAACAAGACAAGATATATAATCTCTCAGGGCCTCAATTTCTGCTTATATGTAATTACAAACTGTGTTTATTTTGAGGCTTAAGAGCAATAATGTATAGGAAAGCAGCACAGAACCTGAGATGGTGTAGGCACTCAACAATGCTGGGCTACTGAATTGAGGATAGATGACAGTTAATAATTAAACATAGTAAGAATTAAATAATTAAAAAGGCAAAAAATAAAATACATTTTCTAAAAAAAAGAGAGAGAAAAGCCTCTCGTAAGTACTGTATTTGGAATTCCAAGTAAAATAAAACAACCTCAAACCTCATAGTCTCATAGTCTCACTTTGATCACCTGGGTTCAATTTAGAAATGTTAGTCAGTAGATAGAAGCCACTTAGTACTATGTGCCTCAGTTTTCTTTTTTGACACTGGATTGCCATTAATTAAAATTATTAATATATGGTGATCTTTACATCACTATGCCATTAGATTTTATTCATGAACAGCTTCATTAAAATACTCTTGATTAACAGAGACAAAAATAGAAAACCATTTAGTTTGGGAGAATTGTGCTCCACTTTAAAACCATGTTCAAACACACATAGTAGTTTTTGACTTTACAAGACTGTAGCTCTATCCCTGAAGATCCATAATGATTAAGAAATATCTGTTGATGTTTAGTAGTTAAGAAAATGGGCTATATGTGGGTAGAGTAAAAAAAAAGTAAGGTTAAAATTACATATATGCTTTAAGAAAAAGATTCTGAAAAGACTGATTTTAGTAAGTATAGAAGCAAATCATTTATCCTTCTGAGTTTTACTGTACTCAAATGTAAAACAACAGTAGCACAGCTTCACCCCCCTACATCAAAGGTACTGTAAAATGGGGAACATGAGGGAAATGTAAATATTTTATAATTACAAGGTATAGTCACTTCAATAGAGATCTCATTGACACACACCCCAAGAAAGACATGTGAAGCCTCTTGTATTGATCAAAAAATATCATTCTACTGAAATCTGAAAGTTTAGATTCCAGCATCTATAGCATAATAGCTGGCATTTAATTAGGTGTTCAACAGACTCATCCAACAATACTTCTTGAATCTCTTTCTCCTCCCTACCTCCCAACATCCAATCAGCGCTGAACCCTGTGCGTGCTCCTCTTATCTTCAGGATCCCCTCCTAACCAGTTTCAATACTGCTTTTTCACCTTTTCTCAAAATCTTCACTTGATAGTCATGACCCTTTTTTTCATTTCCTCTAGGTGAAAAACCAAACATGACATATCTGGCTCTTCAAAAGTAGCCTCTACTTTCTGATTAAATTAAATCTCTGGGGATTCTACAATGGAAAGTGCAAAATATAAATACCTGAAAGTGAATCTGTAAGCTATAACTTCTTTCATTTGTATTTTATAGATAAGCAAGAAGAAATTAAGTAATTTTCTCAAGGCTGCAGTAACAATGAGGACCCTGGGGAAAAGAACTAAATTCTCTTTGTTCCTAATTCAAGGTATTCCTACTTCCTTTCTCTTTGTAACAGCGGGAATATAAAAATCAAACTGTTAAGCAATATGCGACCTTATCGATCCTTGTAATCTTTTGTATTACGAGACCTGTTTTTTAAATGGTGAACAATGTTTTGTTCATTTAATTGACATGTATTGAAATCCTACTATGTGCCTGTGCTAAAAGATAAAGATAGATCAGATATGGTTCATGCTCTAAAGAGCTTGAAATCTTTTAGAAGAGATATACACCCCAACAGGTTATTAACATGCAATGGATTAAGTGCAATGATAGATGTACGTAAGCACAGGTATATCACAGTGACATTGGGTGACATACGGTCACTATTCTGGTTTGAACTGTGTCTCCGCCAATATTTAAGTGCTAACCCCCCAGGATCTCACTACATGACCTTATTTGGAATTAGCTTTGCTACAGATGTAATTAGGTAAGATGAAGTCAGATGGGGTGAGGTGGGGTGGGTCCTTAATCCAATATGATAGTGTTCTTCTAAGAAGAGGGAAATGTGGACACAAATAGAGACACCCAGAGAGAACATAAAATCATGACCAAGGCACAGATTAGACTGATATAGTTGGAAACCAAGGAGCACTAAGGCCTGACAACCACTATCAGAAGCCAGGAAGAGGTAAAGAATAATTCTTTTTTTAATGTTTATTTATTTTGAGAGAGAGTGAGAGAGCAGAAAAGGGGCAGAGAGAGAGAGAGAGAGAGAGAGAATCCTAATTAGACTCTGTGCTGCCAGTGCAGAGCCCCATGCGGGTTTGAACTCACGAACCACCATGATATCATGACCTGAGCTGAAATCAAGAGTCAGAGGCTTACCCAGAAGAGCCACCCAGGCACCTTGAGGCAAAGAACAATTCTATCCAGAGTCTCAAAGGCAGCATCCCCAGCTGATGTCTCAGCATCTCTGGCTTTCAGAACTGTGACAGGATGCATGTCACTGTTTTAAGTCACCTGGTGTGTAGTACTTTGTTACGGCAGCCCTAGAAAACTCATAACAGATACATAACCTGGACAGAATAAAGGGGATTAGGACAGGTTACCTGGAGGAATTGACACCAGAATTCAGTGCTAAGAGTGTTCACCTTGGTGAATGAGAGACTAGAAAAGGAATTTCAGGCAAATAAAAACAGAGAGGGAATTGAAATTACAGCATGGTAATGTAGAGATCTAGATGCCATGGGTGCTCTTGGAATAGAAGCAAAGGCTAACAAGAGAAAGGTTAGAAAGGTAACCAGAGGTTCAAATATAGAGATTTTGTATAACATGTTCATAAATGACAGTGGCTAACATGTATCGACTGGTTCTCTGTGTTCAGCACTGTGCAAAGTGCTTTAGGTCTAGTATTACATGCGATCTTTACAATGACCCTAATAGGGCTGTATACATGTCTAAGAGAGAAACCCAGGCTTTGAGAATCCATGTGATTTACGTAAATGTTCTCCAGCTGGTTATTGATTTATTTGTTTAAGTGGAATCATGGAATGTGTTATAAGCAAGAAATTAATAAGCTCTAGTTGCGTTATACGTTAATATGTGATTTCTGTAGATAAAGAATCTGTGGAGTATAGGCCTACACACATAGGGATCTTATAACAGAGATGCAGAAAATGGGTGAACTGAAGAAATATTTAAGATAGTAAAATTAGAATGCCTTAATTGATAGGAATGCCAGGAATTAAAAGAAAGCAGGAATCAAGGAAGATTCTAGGCTTTGGAAATAGAATGGCTGGTGGTGTAACCCACTAAGAGAATACATGTGGGGGCAGAAGTTACAGTAGATCTACATTAGGAACATGACAAATAAAGTACGGTTCTGTGTTGATTTGTACACAATAGGAGCTCTGAATGGCTGCTGATAAACTTCCATGGCCCTCAGCAAGAATCACCCCTCGGCTATATGTGCTATAATGTGGCAGAGTGGCAGACGGCAGCACTCTGTTAAACAGACTCTCATCCCTTGTTTATTGTCCCCAAAGAGATCAAGGTATAAACCTAAATCTCAGATGTCAAAATCAAGAATTTAGGTATTCATTCTTTGGTTTTCTAATAGATAGGCTGAAATACTTAGCAATTTCCAATGAACCACATGCACATTTATGTAATCAGATTTTGTAGTTGTCTGTGCTTTCTCCAAAGAAACATTTCCAAATTAGCCAGAAAGACTCAAATTTCTCAGAAAAGCAATTACAATAAATGGTTTAAGTAGTCAGCTACAGAATAAAAAGGAGAACCTTGCTTCTTGAGTCTTGGTGTTAAATGGGAATTTTTACATTACATTTTAAAGAAATGAGTCTCTAGAGAGAACAATACCTATGTGAATAAAATTCCCATACCATCAGATATTGATTTGAGTTACCATCAGTTAGCAATATATTTTTGAACATATGCAATTATGAACAAACTTTTATTTACCTAAGGCGTATATAAATGTTTGTAGATTTAGCTCTTGAGGGTTATGAAGTTTGAGTGTGTTGTGGAGATGATAGACAGTCCCTAAAGGCAGGGAAGAGGTGGCTGTTTCTTTCTGCAGCAATCCCTAAGGTCTAATTATAGAGCTATACTATGCTTGCGTCAGCTTGAGGGAAAGCCACTCTCTTGGCCTCTCAGCTGGAAGCAAGTTACATAAAAATGATGGAAAGAAAATAGAGAAGCCTAAAAGCAAGTACAAGAATGGACAGGAGCAAAGGAGAAAAAACACATATACTTTTTATTGGTTACCACATTTCAAGCATTTTAATCCACTTGATAAGTAAACACATTTTACAACTAAAAACTATCAAAAGGACAGACATTTGGCAAGTGTATGCAAACTAACGGATTTGTTTGCTGCTTTTACAAAGGTAAAATAATACTGGGAGACTGCCATCAATAGCCCGCCAACTTAGAAACCCAGTAGAAGTTTAGCAAAGACAGAAAATAGAAGGGGATAAAAATTAAGTAGCTGCAATGGCTATCTGGATGTAAAATGTCTAAATGGATGTGGACAAACAGTCAACTAGCAAGTGTGACAGTACATGCTGGGTGAGAAGGTAGATAAAGTTAGGATATTTACTGTTTCAACTCTCCATGACTTTTCTTGACATCAGTGTGGGACTACTCTAGGAAAGTGGCATACAGCTACCACATCTCAACTTGCCAAAATTTACAAAATGGTAAGACAAAACTTAAAAAAAAACCTTTCTTGACTTTCATTTTACCTAGGAACCAAATAACTCATTTATAGAGTCATTTGTAACATGCAGTTCACAGATTTAGATTCCAAAATTATGGTATATTTGTTTCAATGAATACTTATTCCAATCTGCAAGGTCTCGTTGAGTTGATTGCATGCAGCAAATGAAAAAAAGTATACCTGAGTACCTTTTTTTGTATGTTTCAACCAATTCATATAACTTTATTGAAAGTTTTTTTTTCCAGTTGGCAAATGGTCACACATAAGGTTAATTCATAGAGGAAAAACTAAATTAATGATTCATACTAATCTTTTAAAAACATTTTAAGATGTTGTCTTAGAGTTATACATGTAAGTGATGGCATCAGAAGAAAGCACTAAGGAACATTCATAAAATTTATATCATTGTCTGGTAAGAGATAAAAAGTATGCTTCACTAAAAGAACGATGCCTCTTTGACAATAAAGTGAACATTTAATGCTTTATTTCAATAACAAAAACATATGATTGAAAACGTGCATCAAAAGCCACTGGAGAAAATCAGATGGGACTAAGTCAATCACCAATCCTGAATTTCAACTTTGACAAGGAAGCAGGTTTTTGTTTTTTATATCAGTGGGTAAAATATATTCCAAATATAGTTAGAATCACACTAATCCAAAGAAAATACATGTTTTTGCTCAAAATCTAAAACTATCATAATGCTGTATTTGTTTTAATTGAATTAAAGTTAACTGAATATTTAGTGTTCCAGAAGAAGAAAAGTAAAATAAATCTTATTTAAGAACTTGCCTCATTCAGAGGTCTTATTTTCCATTTTATACCACAATTTACTTTAGTAGTCAGCATACAGAAATTGCTGATTGAAAAAGGTTTTGGATGAATCTATAAAACTAAAGAAAAATGAAGGTGTCAGTTGCTAGTAACCACCACCTCAGTCTTGAGCCAAAAATGCTAAATACGAAAGACAAGTATTTGCATAAAAGCAACACAAAGTTTAGACTAATTTTTTCCTAATGTAAAGTTATATTTTAAAGATTTTTTATTTTTTATTTTAATTTATCTTAGTTAAGACTGACTTGACTCAATTGTATGCATGAGGAAATATTATTACATGCAATCATAAAGTATTTGCTAGCAAAGATTACATATATACACAGTTGCTTTTATTATATTGATTTTCAACTTACATTACAGAGGCAAGAAGGCATCCTTGCATAAGTTAAAAACACTTGCTTAAAAATGAATCATAGTTGAAAAAGAATCCTGGGTCCATCAATATCAGCTATTATTATTATATTATAATTTACATAAGTTACTTAACATCTTTAAGCCTCAAACTCCTCATCTGTGTAATAGAGATTGTACCCATACTTCAGAGGGTTCCCATGTCAATTAAAAGAGGCAAGTCATATAGTATGTGTAAGTACAATCGGCTCACAAAAAGGACACTTTCTTTTAGGTATCAGTGGTGCTGATGATAAGAACCATATAACAAATCATAGTGAAAGCCAGCTTACTTAGAAAGATCATGTCTCTCGGTGGCGCCTGGGTGGCCTAGGTCATTAAGCATCCAACTTGGGCTCAGGTCATGATCTCCTGGTTAGTGAGTTGGGAGCCCCGCATCAGGCTCTGTGCTGACAGCTCAGAGCCTGCAGCCTGCTTCAGATTCTTTGTCTCCCTCTCTCTCTCTGTCCCTCCCCTGCTCTCACTCTGTCTCTCTCTGTCTCTCTCAAATAAATAAACATTATAAAAAAGACAGAGAGAGAGAGATGTTTCTTGGAGAACTACATCCTTAAAACATTATTTCCTTCCCATCTCTCTATATATATTTACATATGCAACAATTAATAAAGTTTTCTTTAAAGTAGACTCAGGTCTTATTACTATATAATACAAATTATAGAATCATTTTTATTTCAGGAAATAATAGAACATAACCTGGAACAGAATTCTAAGTACAAAGGTGTTAAAATCATTTTAATATTTAATTTGCAAGTCACTAATTTGTCCTACAGTATATTAACAGTTTTATATATTCATCTGAGAAACTCAGCTCATAGATAATAGTAAGAGAATCAAACTTAATTTAAAAAATCACATCATATTTGTATCTAAAATTTATAATGATTTTTGAAAATTTTATAATGATTTTGGGAAATTTTTGGTACTAAGAAAAAGTTCAAGTGTAAATTTTTCTTAATAAAAAAAGTTACATAGATTATAAAAACTTTCATTATCAAGGACATAAAAAAACAAAAGTTTATTGCAAGTCTGAAAGTTAACTAATTACTAGGATGTACATAATCTGAGAAATTCACAATTTTACCACTACTGTAGGAAATCCTCATTATATGGAATTAGTGGGTTACTGAAGTTTCCCTAGAACAACTTTTCATGTTAACACAATGTTGCTGACATCTATTTGCTTACCTAGCACCTATCCCTATGAAAGCATGTAGATTTTATTCTGTAGAATCATTTGCCCATATTCTCAACCCATTTGGGCATGTCTACCATGCCTACCTAATTCATCTCCCTGGTCACAATGATTAGTCAATAATGTCTAAACCTGGAATTTTTGCTGAAAACCCTGGGGCGGGGGGGAGGATTGCTGGTAACCTAAAACTGAAAGTAAAAGGTCAAGCATATAAACCTGGTGCTGCTGGGCGTCAATGTGCTGATACCTTTAAGAGGATGCCCAACACAAAGGATAAGAGAAGTGGAGAAAGACAGACTTCTGATAACAACAGCACTTGGATGAAGACAGACCTTAAGTCAATTATACTGGGGGTTTTTCAGTTAAAGGAGTAATTTCATTGTAAGTCATTTTAAGGTAAGCTTGAGCTCCTTACAGTGGAATCTCCAATAGTTGACATTCCTTGAGGCCTGATGATATGTTACCATTGCATGCAGAAAGCCTTCACAGAGATACAAATAAATAAGTTGTGTTACAACAGGCCTAATTTGAAAGGAGGGCCTTTTGCTTGCTGTCCCCTGCTTTATTTAATCAGTCATTTTTTATTTCAATAATAATAGCAATCTTTAACTTTCAGACTACATAAAAATTAAGGTGAAAAAGAGTTATCAAAATCTTATGCATTCTATCATTAAATAACACAGAAAAAATTACCCCACTTTAAATATATACCCGTGCATTCCATTCATACGTTGGTATCTAAAAGAAAAAAAAACTTCAATATTTTCCAATATTCTGATGAAATTATCTATACTATGGGCCACCTCATGGATACTTCGCAAAACATAGAAAACACATTGTTTCCTTTATAAATTTTCCAGTTCTGCTATAGGGCATTAAAGACATTCTTTATTAATATGCATATACAAACTTTGTCAGAAAGATTGGCTAAAATACATACATACATACATACTTAATCTAAATACCTCTTCTTTGACTTAATGAGTATTTTTATTTTTAATAAAATTTCATGTTTTTAATATTTTAATTTTTTTAATGTTTTTATTTATTTTTGAGAGAGAGAGAGAGACAGCATGAGCAGGGGAGGGTCAGAGAGAGAGGGAGACACAGAATCTGAGGCAGGCTCTAGTCTCTGAGCTGTCAGCACAGAGCCTGACATGGGGCTCAAACCCACCAACTGTGAGATCATGACCTGAGCTGAAGTCGGACACTTAACCGACTGAGCCACCCAGGTGCCCCTATTTTTAATATTTTAAAAATTATCTTAAAAAAGTAATTTATTTTAAAAAAATATTACTCCAGTAAATGTTTTATCCCACCCCACAAGAAATACTAGTCTCTCTCTGAAGAGTTCTCATTCCAAATCTTAAAAGCATTGCCACTTGAAATGTGTTTTCAAAAATGTTGTTGTTGGATAAGGCTTTTGTATATAAGAAGTGCTCTCATTTAGCAGTTAAAGACACAGAAATTTAAAAATTTTAAATTAGTGATTTAAAAATTAAAAATTTTAGTGATTTTTAATTGATTTAAAAAACTGTATAAATAGATTTAGTGATATTTTAGTGATTTAGGGAACAGTGTAAATATCAAGGATTTATTTTCATTGTGCACACTTATCCATTTTCATCACTCCACTTGCACTGTTTGGGGACTGCAATTACCCTTGCAATACGATCCAAAAAAGATCTGCTTTCTAATGGACCATTAATGATTTGCTAATATTTCTAACCTCATTCTCATATGGAAAGTGCCTCCATAAGTTAAAACCTTTCCTACCAACATTTTAAAACTATCAAATTAGTAGAAAAAAATAATTCATTTTGTCTAAGAATCACAATGATGAGATGATCATATTATTTAAATCTCTTTGTCCCTCCACTGATCTCTGGCTGTATTTTTCTATTACTCCTTTTTTGTTTTTCGCAAGTAGGCAATCAAAGAGATATTCAAAAGTTACGTTTCTAAAATAATTTATCCCTCACTGTCCAAAATAAGCATGGATTTTGCCAACTCACTCTTATTTCATATATATAAATGTAGGAGCCATATTAACTTTCATTATTTAAATATTGTATTTTATTTAAATTATTTTATGTACTATGGTTAAAGTGAAGGATGATCTCTATCATGACCTTGTAGTCAGACAGTCAAGCTATCCCTCTCCAATTCATGATGATCTAGGACACAGTTTTAAAAAACATGTTAAAAAAACTAGAAGACATATTAAAAAGACAATACAAAAAAAAATTACCAAAACATGAAGGCTAGTATTCACAGCTTTTTAAATAAAAATTGTGGCAAAAACATTAAAATTGAAATTTACTATTCAAGTTTTAGCAATATCTCATTACAAAAAATATACAATGGAAAAACTGCAGCCAAGATAAGAGTGCTAATAGTATGACTGAATATTGAACCAAATATAATCTTTGGAAGCATTATCTATGTTTCTAGTCAATACATTTTTTTCTAATGTTACTATGTATTGACAACAATTACAATCTACTTTTTATTTTATTATTTTTTAATTTTTTTAACGTTTGTTTATTTTTGAGAGAGAGACACACAGACTGTGAGCAGGAGAGGGTCAGAGAGAGAGGGAGACACAGAATCAGAAGCAGGCTCCAGGCTCTGAGCTGTCAGCACAGAGCCTGACACGGGGCTCGAACCACAAACTGTGAGATCATGACCTGAGCTGAAATTGGCCACTTAACTGACTGAGCCACCCAGGTGCCCCACAATCTACTTTTTAAAAAGTAATATTTGAGAATTTTTCAGTTTAATTTTGATTATAGTTTATAAAATGGTATTTTATTTTATTGATTATCTTGCTAAATAAATTTGCACGGTACATCCTGATAACATAAGAAGACATATGACAACATTTACTATTGTTCATGACATGTATTAAAAGCCAATATTTTGAGGTGCCTGGGTGGCTCAGTCGATTAAGTAGCCAACCCTTGATTTTGGCTCAGGTGATGATCTCACAGGTCATGCGTTTGAGCCCCGCATAGGGGGCTCACTGAGCAGAGCCTGCTTAGGATCCTCTGTCTCCCTCTTTCTGACCCTGTCCTGCTCATACACATACTCACTCTCCCCCTCTCTCTCTCTAAATAAACATTAAAAAAATTTTTTTAAAGCCGATATTTCTCTCGGTAGATTTAGTTGCCCTTAAACTGCTTCTCTACTTTCACATTGTTAGCTGCTAAAGAGAGAGAGAGGTATAGATAGATACATATAGATATATGGATATCTGTTACCTAGGTCATAATTCTCTTCTATTCACACAGTGGATAATAGTTCTAACTCCAATTGTCCATCCTGAAAATGGTCACAGTGAAGGCTAGACAAGACTAGATTAGTTAAATTTTGTCACTTCTAGTGTAACAAGAATCACAATTCCCTCCTAAAATATGAAGGAGCAGTGTAACAGGAAAGCAAACTGAGATGTGAACTCTTATTTATAAAGACAAAGACACACACATACACTAGGAGGGTATTTTGTAGAGCTAATCATTTATATAGAAGCTGCACCAAAGGTTCTTTGTTCTCATCCTGACTTTGCTTCTCACAGGTTGAGGAACAAAGAGTGAGATTGATACATTAAAATCTTCTCATCTATGACAAGGGGATTGCACTCTCTTTAAAATTTTCATCATAAACAACCAAGGATGTAAAATGATAAGATAATCAATCTTTAGGATTAGCCTAGAAGAGATTCTGTGTTTTCCTAAGTGCTAAATAAACAAAATTTTAAAAAAGTATAGATCTTTAAAATTAAGTGACATGACAAAATGCTAAACCCTTTGACAAAGTACATAAATAAACTATAAATCTAGCAAAAGAAATAAAAGACCTCTAGAAAACAAAGGATAGTATAAAAAAGCAAAGCGAAGTTCAACCTATAAATTCACGGAGGACTGAAGACATAAAAGATAAACATATTCTGAGAATAAAGAGAAAACTACAGCCTTAAATTTTTTATTTGGCAAATTTAGATGTTGTTGCTACTAAGGATGAATTAATTATAGATCTGCATCTTATTAATAAAATACTGAATACTAGAGGGATGCATATCTTGTTATCGTATTATAAAAATTTATGAACTTGAGTTTTTTTATTAATAAATGATGGCACATTACATACAACTATTAAAAAGAACAAGATAGCACAATATTTATTAACACACACTTATAAAATGTGTTTTTAACTTCAAATACCTAATTACAGAGCTATATACACAGTAAGATCCCTTTATATGTAGCAAATATGTTTGTATGAAAATATGACTGTTAAAGTGGTTCTTTTTAAGGACTAGAATTTGGTTTTGGGGAATATTATTTCTATATTTTAAAGAAGAATTTAAAAGAGAGAAAGCACATAGAATACTAGAAAGAGAAGAATGAAATCATAGGAAACTGTTCTTATTGTGTTCCTAGTACTTTTAAAGGTGTAAACTATTAAAAAAACTAACCAGATCCATTAGGCCTCAATTTCCTCATCAATAAAAGTGGAACAATATCTACATGACTAGATTAAATGAGAAGTAATTGAAATTATATACGTATGTAAGGTGCTTAACAGGTGTCTGGCACATAGCAACTACTAAATGAATGCCAGTTTGTTCCTTTTCCCCAGTTCATTAGTGAAAGGCAATAATGTTTCAGATTGTAGACTGTTCTTTCTCCTCTAATTAGAGAATAGAAACATAGCTTATTAGACATTTAGCTTTACAGACTTGAAAGAAGATTGTTCAGCACTGGAAAAGACTTTTTTAAAACCTAAAACAAAAACCAAAAAAATTTCTAATCCAAGACATGATCTCTGTGACTGAAAAGAATGACAATGGAGGGGTGCCTGGGTGGCTCAGTCAGTTGAGCGTCCAACTTCAGCTCAGGTCATGATCTCACAGTACATGGGTTCGAGCCCTGTGTTGGACTCTGTGCTGACAGCTCAGAGCCTGGAGCCTGTTTCTGATTCTGTGTCTCCCTCTCTCTCTGCCCCTCCTCTGCTCATGATCTGTCTCTCTCTCTCTCAAAAATAAATAAATGTTAAAAAAATTTTTAAAAATGACAATGGAGACGAATCCTTTTTTTTTTTTTTTTTGAGATGAATCCTTAACTTGATTAATTTAGTCACTTGGGAAAGGAATGAATATCATTCCAACATAGCTGAACAGAAAAGCACTCCTTAAGGGTTGTTATCAACTAAAAAACTATATGTAGATTTAATTCCTCAACTCTTAAAAGGTATTCACTAAAACCCTAGATTAAATATAAAAGATTTAAAACTTCCGCTCTGCAAAAGATAATGTAAAGAAAATGAGAAGACAGTTTAGAGACTAGAAGAAAATTTGCAAAAGACACATCTCATAAAAACTATTATCCAAGGGACACTCAGTCAGTTAAGCATCCAATTTCGGCTCAGGTTGTGATCTCAACGGTTTGAGCCCCACATCAGTCTCTGTGTTGACCGCTCAGAGCCTGGAGCCTGGTTCAGATCCTGTGTCTCCCTCTCTCTCTGCCCCTCCCCTGTCTGTGCTCTGTCTCTCTCTCTCTCAAAAATAAGTAAGCATTAACAAAAGAAGAACTATTATCCAAAATACACAAAGAACTCTTAAAATACAACAATGAGAAAACAATACAATTTTAAAAAAATGGTCAAAGATCTTAACAGACACCTTGCCAAAGTCAAGATATACAGATGGCAAATTAGCACGTGAAAAGATGCTCTGCCCTATATGTTATAAGGGAAATCCAAATTAAAACAAGATACTAACACAGCTATTAGAATGCCCCAAGTGTGGAACGCTGGTACTGCTAAGCAGAAACAAGGATGTGGAGCCAGAGGAACTCTCATACATTGCTGCTGGGAATGTAAAGTGGTACAAATCACTTTGGAAGACAGTTTGGTGGCTTCTGAATTACTTAAAATTCAGCAATTGTGCTCAGTATTTATGCAGAGGAGCTGAAAACTCATATCTACAGATGTTTATAGGAGCTGTATTCATAATTGCCGAGATGACCTTCAATAGGTGAATGGATAAATAAGCCATGTACATCCAGACAACAGATATTAATTATTCAGATCTTAAAAAAAAAAGAGCTATCAAGCCATGAGAAGACATGGAGGGACCTTAAATGTGAAAGAAGACAATCTAAAAAGATTATACACTAGGATTCCAACTATATAACATTTGGGGAAAGGTACATAATAAAAAAAGATCAATAACTGTGAAGGTGGGTAAGTGGCAGGGGTGAACAGGCAGAGCACAGAGGATTTTTAGGGAGGTGAAAATATTCCATAAAATATTATAATGATGGATATTTCCTTATACTTTTTCCAGATCCACAGAATATGTAACACCAAAAGTGAATGCATAAGTACAATGGGTTTGGGGTGAATATGATGTGTCAATGTAAGTGCCTTGGTAAAAAAAATACATGACTCTGGGGGTGCCTGGGTGGCTCAGTTGGTTAAGCCTCCGACTTCAGCTCAGGTCATGATCTCGCGGTCTGTGAGCTCAAGCCCCGCATCCAGCTCTGTGCTAACAGTTCAGAGCCTGGACCCTGCTTCAGATTCTGTGGCTCCCTCTCCCTCTGCCCCTCTCCTGCTCACACTCTGTCTCTCTCTCTCTCTCTCAAAAAAATAAACATCTAAAAAAATTTTTAAAAAACAACACATGAATCTCTGATGAATAACTGGGGAGGCTGTACATGTGTAGAGGCAGGAGGAATAAGGGAAATCTAACTTCTTCTCAATTTTGTTGTAACCCTAAAACTGTTTTAAAAAACAAAGTAAAAAATTTTTGTAAGATGTATCATTTAATCCAAAATACTGAGTATTTGAAGAAAATTAAACAGAATCTCATTCTCTCGAATTCTATTTAATCTACAAAGGAAAATAAATTTAACATAGAAAAACAAAGCATTTTTGTTTAAAAGAAAATAAAGAGCCCATCCAAGTAGAATTCAAGAATAACAATTTGACTCACTGATCAATATGTATCAAGAATATTAAAACATGGTCTCTTTTTCTAAGTATGAAGTGGTAGAAGTAAAAAAAGGTCTTCTTTTTAAGTTTATTTATTTATTTTGAGGGAGAGAGAAATAGAGAGGGAGAGAGAGAATCCCAAGCAGCCTCCGCACTGTCAGTGTGAAGCCCGATGTGGGGCTTGAACACCAACCATGAGATCATGGTTGGTTAGATGCTTAAATGACTGAGCCACCCAGGAACCCCCCAAATTTTCTTAATAAAAAGTGTTACACACAAATACCTGAGTGCTAAATACATGGCAAGTCCTGAGCCAGGGATCACTATGACAGAGAGAGAGAGAGAGAGAGAGAGAGAGAGAGAGAAAGAGAGCGAGCAGTTTTTAACCTAATAGGATTAAATCTATGGAGAAAAGATGGGTATTGACTAATAAATCAAAAATGATGATGGAAATGTGTCACAAATATAAGGTCACATGGAGAATAAACAAGGGTTTGATCACAAAATCCCAGATAATGCCCCAAAAAGGCAATTATGCCTAACTATGTATGTATATAGTAATCTTCTGCAGGGCACCATGAACTTTCTCACTTCAGTCCACAGAAGGCAAAGATAATCTCCAATGGATGTTGTCAGTGGCAGAATGATCTCTTCTGTAACTTATTCTCAACAGATGACATCTGCTAAAAACATGGTATTAGTATTTAATTACTTTTTTTCTTGCTTAGTTCTATTGAAAATAAAGGTATATTTGATGAATTCCTCTTGCCATATTCTGCAGTTTAAGAGCTTTGGTTGGCAGCAGCATGATTGAATCTGATTCTTTGGTCACAGCAGTTTAAATGTTTCTGAGTAGTTAGTTTGTTGAAAGTAACAAGAGGTGTTAACTATTCTGAACACTCCTTGCTTAGGGAAATAAGGACATTATACTCTGAACTGCTCCCCAGATCCCAGCTGTTGGCAGGAAAGTTATTCAGACAATTCCATTCTACTTTAATGAGTGAGTATTAGTTAGCCTTTGTGAAATATAGATGGTCTCAACTGTTTTTCCATGTAATTTGTAATATGAAGGATGAAGTAGAAATCTAGATAGATACTAAAATTATTTGAAAAGATGGTCAATATTAATTAGAATTTAATATGGGGTATGTAACTGAAGTTTAAAAATTAGGGTTATGAACGCATAATTCTGAATGAGAAATATGTGTGGACTCATTCTCTTTAATTTTACCCACTACTGAGACTACAATTTTAAAATCCTTTTTAATGAGATTTTATGACCTCTCTGCTACTTCAGTTTAGACTTGCTTCAGTAGAGTCTTCAGGAGGAGATTATAATATATTTTATTAATTGAGTAAAATAAATTCCCCTAATGAATCAGTCCTATTTTAGATGATAAACCTACTTTCTAGAGAGATTTTAATTTATATTCACCCTTTCCTATGTTGAGTTGGAAATGTAACTCTTGCATGTCCTTTTTAAATCTCACCAGGCTGTAAGTTTTGATAACCAATTACAGAACACAGCAGTAATGTTTAATTCTATTTTTGGAGACAGTTCTTCTAATTAAAAAAATTGTGCATGATCATTTTATTATTAAGGTAGTAAATTATTCACATAATACATTAAACTTCATTCCCAAGTTTTAACCTCCTCTTAAGAATGTTGTAAAGACCTAAATCTCTTAATAATCATCACAACACATCTAACAGCCTTGTGGAGGTAGGGCAAAGGGGATGGCAGAAAAATACAGTTTAAAACATGGGTTTTCTACTTTAGAGCATAAAGATACTTTGAGTTGGTGTATTGTTTTCTTCAGGACCTCGTGATTACACATAGGAAATAGGCCCAGTCTTGTCTCTGGTCCCCTCACTGCTTTCAATAAGCAGGTTTTCATTGAGGGACATTTAGGTGCCATGTAACTGGCTTAGGGTAAAGGGTCAGTTCAAAAGGTCACCAAGGCTTATACCCCAGGAAGCTCAAAGAGAACTACTTTGCATAAATGAGGCCTAAGAGCAAGCAAGTTAAGTGAGGAAGGTGGGGGGAGGAACTAAATTTACATACTACTGAGCTTTTAGTAGAAGAAATTTACTGAAGTGAGTCAGAATCAAAATACTGTTATTTAAGATTTGTCTTGAGCACTGATCAGCTCACTGATTCTGAATACATAAGCATGAGTGGCATTATTCCCTCTATAAAGAAGAGATAATCATACTTAGCCTTTCCTGTTTAACTCAGAGTACTTTTGAAGCCTGAATAAAATACTATGAATGTAGAATACTTTGTAAACTAAAACTCAGGAGTATAAACAGTAATACTAACTATTTATAGCAGTCGGATACTACTAGATTAAAACATAGTGTACATTAGCCACTAATGATAAACTCCAACCAACAAACAAACAAACAAACAAAAAAACCCTGTATGCCAGAATAAGGAAATGTGAGGGTATTCTTTATTCCAATTTTTTTTCTTTCTTTTTTTTAAAGTTCATTTATTTTGAGAGAGAAAGAGGGAGAGAAAGGAGAGAGCGAGAGAGAGAAAAAAGAGAGAAGGAATCCCCAGTAGGCTCTGCAATGTCAGCACAGAGCCCAACGTGGGGCTCTAACTCATGAACTGTTATATCATGACCTGAGGTGAAGTTGGATGTTTAACTGACTGAGCCACGCAGGCACCCCTCCCATTATTTACCAAGTTACATAAATACAATGAAGAGATCTTGAATGTATTTCAAGCAGTTTTGACAAATGCCTAGATTCATCTAACCCAAACCACTGTGAAGCATAGGATGTTCCCATTACACCAGTTCCCTCACATGCCTTCCCACTGGATCCCCACTCAGCTGGCACAAAAAAAAAGCCTGATTTCTACTACCAAGAATTCATATGCTATATACTTTGTGGTGTCTGGTTTATTTCACTCAACTATGTTTTGGAGAGTTATTAATTTTGTGGCATGTATCAGTAGTTTTTCCTTTTTATTGGTGAATAATCTCATACTGTAGGAATATGGGACAATTCATCCATTCTCCAAAGGATGAACCTCTATACCTTTTTCCTGTTTGGGGCTACTATCAGTAAAGCTAGCATGAACATCTTGTAATATATTTTTTTTGGATATCTGTTTCATTTTTCACAGATAAATACTTAGGATTGGAATTATTGGGTCATTAAGTTGATGCATGTTAATTTTTATGAGAAAATGGCAACCAATTATCCAGTTTGACAATTTCTGCCTTTTAATCAGACTATTTGGTCCATATATATTCTATGCATTCATTATAATATTTGGATTTAATTCTACTATACAGGTGTTTGAATTTATTTCATCCAATCTGTGTTTTGTTTCTCTGTCCCTCTTTTCTGCCTTATCGTGGGCATGAGTAAATCCAGTATTTTCAGTATTTATTCCCTCTTATCTTCTCTACTGACTTTTCATTTGTGCCTGCATTAGTTTGTTACGGCTGCTGTAACAAAGTACTACAAACTGGATGGCTTAAGCAACAGAAACTAATTGTCTCACAGTTCTGGGGGCTAGAAGTCTGAGATCAAGGCATCAGTAAAATTGTGTTCTTCTGAATGTTGTGAAGAATCTGGTCTACGACTTCCTCCTGGCTTCTGGTGATTTGTGGGCAATCACTGGTGTTCCCTGGCTTGTTGAAACATCACCCTGATCTCTGTCTTCATCTCTACTTGGCATTCTTCCTGTGTTTGTGTTCATATTTCTCCTTCATATAAGGATACCAGTCACACTGAATTAGGGTTCCATGATCCCCCAGCATGCCTTCGTCTTAACTAACTACATCTGCAATGATGCCATGTCCAAACGAAGTCACCTTGTGAGGTACTGGGGTTAAAACTTAAACATATAAATTTGAGGGGAGGGGACAGAATTCAACTTAGAACTATGCCTCTCGGTGTTGACTTCAGTTATTGCTTGAAACATTACTACACACATCTTTAACTCACTCCAGTGTACTTTTAAAAAATACTCCACTAGTTCATAAGAAACATAAGAATCTTACAACAGTATATTTCCAATCATTACCTTCCCATCATTTGTGTCCTTATTTTATTTACTTATATTTTATTTACTTTATTCTTTACTTCTATATATGCTATAAACACATTAGGTTGCTATTCTTTTTCATTAAACAGAGAATGTCTTTAACAAGATTAATAATATGTGTATATATTTATTATATAAAATATACATGCATATATTATTTAGAAATATTCCTATATGTGCTTCTCTATATATGCATATAAATAAGTTCCTTTTTATATTTATTGACGTATGATTCTTTGAGGTGTTCTTCACCTGGAAGATTACCAGATACATAACTGGTATCATTCGCTGAATACTGAAGAATCTTTTTTTAAGCATATATTGTAGTGAACAACTCTTAGGGAAAATTTTAGCTTTTTTTTAATTTAGGAAAATGTCTTCATTTCACCTGATATTTTGAAAAATATTTTTTGGAATATTAATTCTAGGTTGACAGATACATCTATTCTATTATCTCATGGCTTTCATTGAATCTGATGAGAAACCAATGATCATTTGTATCACTTGCCTTATATTTGATGTGTCCTTTTTCTCTGTTTGCATTCACAAGTTTTCTTTATCTTTGATTTTCAGAGTTTCTTTAACTCATGCCTAGATATTTCTTTCTTTGTGTTTACCCTGCTTGAAGTTACCTGGCTTCTTGATCTGTGGGTCAATGTTTTTCATGAATCTTGGAAAATTATTAGTTATTACTCAAGTATTTTTCTTCCATTCTTTTTCTTTTTTCTTATTGGGATTACAATTAAAGATAATCCTACAGAAATCAGTCACTCTGTAATAGTTCTCCCTGTGTTTCAAGTTAGAAATTTTCTATTGTCTTGTGTTTGGCTACATTCACTGATATTTCCCTTCAGGTATTAGATTACTGGTAAGTCCATGAAGGAATTATTAATCTCCAATGCAGTATTTTTCATTTCATTTACATTTTATTCTTTTTCACAGTTTCAAGATCTCTGCTGAAATTCTCCATCTGTTCATATATGTTGTCCATCTTTTTAAATAAATTCCTTAGTACATTTATTATAGGTATTTTAAAATCCTATCTAATAACTGCAACATCTTGACCATGTCTGAATCTGGTTCTAAAGACTCCTCTGTTTGCAAGGCAGCACATTTTCTTGCTTTTTTGTGTATTGTGATTTTCTTATTGTGACATTGTGTGCAAAAGAACAATAAGGACTGAGGTAAATAATATTTAGACAGAAAAGTGTACATCTCTTATTTGGGCTGGTTGTTAGTATAGCTGGCTAAGCCATACTCAAGTTATTGTATACTATACTAAGGTAGTGTATAGCTTATATATGAATTATGAGTTCAACTGTGTCACCTCAAAATTGTCACCTCAAAATGTTGAGGTAATCCCCAGTACCTCAGAGTATAATTATGGTTGAAAACAGGGTCTCTAAAGAAGTAATCAAGGTCATATGATGTCATTAGGGTGGGCCCTAATCCAACGTGACTGCTGTCCTTATAGGCAAAGGAAATCTATACACATCAATACACAAAAGAAAGACCATGTGAAGACAGAGGGGGAAGACAGCCATCTACAAGCCAAGGCAAAAGGCTTCAGAAGAAACCAACTCTGCTTACACCTTCATCTAGGACTTGTAGTTTCCAAAATCATGAGAAAATACATTTCTGTTCTTTAAGTCACTCAGTTTCTAGCTGTCTGTTCTGGTATAGATCAAACTAATATAATGGGTTTGGACTCTGTCATTTTAATTAAATTCAGTTCACCACTAGCTTAAATAATGAGAACAAAATACAAACATTTTCTTTATCAGGACTTGGAGGCTAAGTGTCTTTTCTCTTAGTTCTTGTACTTTGTCTTCAGATGCCTCAGAGGTGTAGCTCAGCTCTCCTTTGCCTACCCCTGGGAGACACGGCCACTTTCTGGTACTTATGCAAGGCCCAGAGTGCCTATGAGGTTTCTCTCGGTTCTCATCTCTGCAGCCACCTGTGCTCCATCTTCATTTAACAAGCTGTGTGCCATCTGTGACTTAGAAGACTTCTCTCTCAACTCTCCACTCCCTCTCCTAATGGAAGACACACACTGACTCACACAGTGGAAACGCCTGTGGGTCCTCTGTTTTCCCAATGCCTTCAACTGCTAGCAGGCTGCATGAGAAGTCTCGGCTCTTAGCCCTTCCCACCACCCACCCCCCCTCAGCTTAAGGTCCAGCCTTGTGCGTATCCCTCTGCCACTTGTTTAATGGAAGGCCCATACCGCAAAGTGTTATCTTAGTTCTCATTCTCCACACTCTGCCACTTAGCTTGCCCGCAACTCAGAGGGTGCCCTCTCAGTTCCCTGGATCTGCCCCAATCTCTTTCATGAGCTCCCAGAGACAACTGATGGAAAGGAGAAAGGGTGCAAGTAAAGATTCTCCTTATATCTTCGACTCCTTGGAATTCTAAACTCCTAGACCAGCCTACATTCGGCATTTAAAAATTTCAAAGTTCAGCTGTGCTATTTTTTTTAAACTGCATCTACAGTGACTTCCTCCTCCCACATCTCAAAAACGAAAGCAGCCATGGGTACTGTATATACCAGGAGGGGATTGTCAAATCTTGGATTTTAATGTATTCAACTGCTTTGGGCCTCTTTAATGGGCTAAAATAACTGATCTTGTTGTTTACTTGGCTTGTTTTTATGGTTAGGTTGGGAAGGAGGTTCTCTTGCAACATTCTACATCCTAAATAGAAACAGCAGCCTCCCCACATTTATTTTTAATTATCCTTTCTCATTTCCCTGTTCTCTTCATTTTCATTTTTCTCTTTCCTTAGTGGCTGTGTTCCAGGGGTCCCTATATTGTTTGAGGTTTTCATTCTATTTTTTTTTCATAGCTAACATTACCAAGTGTTCACTTAAGTAAACACACTGTATCGAGGGCATTACAAAATTATGCCATTTAATTTTCAGAACAAGAATACAGGGAAAATACTGCTGCCCCCTTTACAGCTAAGAAAGATGAGTCTTAAGTAACGTGGACAAGGTCACAGAGCTTAGAAGGGATGAATTTAAACCCAGGTGGCCTGACTCATAAGAACTATGGACTAATAGACTGGTTTTACTTCCCAGAACACTAGTACTTGTTTCTTTTCTGTGCCGTTAGAAGATGGGAAATCATATGCTTACAAAGTATTGCAACTGAGAAGTGCTTTGCAATCAATATTAATATTGAGATTCCATTCATTTTATTTTTTTCCATTTTATTCACAAAAAAGAGGCACACAAAAGATAAACTTAGAACTGTACATGAAATAGATGTTAAACCTAAATGTGTATGCCAAGTGATACTCATTCTATAAAACCAAAAACTGCAGCATGAATCCAGTTTAATCAAGTTACAAATTCAGGAATAAAGGAATAAGAAGACTAGCTTTGGAGTCCAATTCCAAAAGTTACTATGTGTGTGAGAACACAATGTAATTGCCTCTCCAATATGCAGTTCGTTCCTTGGTTATATGTAATAATATCTATAATCTTCACGAGGTTACTGCAAGGACCAAATAAAATAATACATGTGAAGGCACATCTGAAAACCTGTAAGATGTGATCGTCACTGTTATTACTGGGAAGCTCCAAACTTTAAAAGTTATCAATGTTATTTCCTTAAAAACAGAAAAAAAGTAACGAGTCTTTTAAATTGTCAACAACATAAACTCTTATATAGTACATCAATGCCACCCATAAATGGTAGATCGACTAAGGTGAAAAACATTCTGGAAAACCAGAGAGGTCATTTACTTCAGCCAATAGTAACAATGTATTGATAATTTATATTTACACCTTTAAGGAAAGTAATAAGAACTCTGTGCAATTATCCTTGGCAAAGGAAATAAAATAAACATGAGAACAGAGAAGTTGTTTGCGGGTAATGAGGCTCTGAAAAGGGAGACAATAATTAGCTTCCTGATAAAAAAACATCAAGGACCAGTATCTAGATCATTTTTATCATGGACTTAACAGGCATGACACCAGACTCTACATCTAAAGGCTGAACAAAGACTCTTTCTAAGCTTCTAGGCAGAGGGGGGAAAAATGAAAGTAGAAAGAGCAACACAGAGGGCAGTTCCCTCATTGATTTTTAAACAATAAATGCTTTGATGATGACTATTGCTTCCTTTCATTAACTTAAAAGAACAAGCTAATATTCATAGAGACTTAAAGACTCAATAATATATTCTCACTCTTAATGTGACTTTCATAATATTTATATAGACATTTTCTTGAACTTGTAAAAATTATTATGGCCCTAAAATTTCTAGTGCAGAAAGATAAATATTTTGGGGGCCAGGAATTTAAAAATGGAAAACATTACCTGGTATTATCATTTCAAATAAAATCATATATGTAGATATAGGCAAATAAAAATAAGGAATCAATGATCAAAATTAATATGGTTTGATTTCTCCTGTCAGCAATCATTCCCTTTGAATCGATGTATGTTATAAGAAGCTGTATAGATATTTTGTTTCATAGTTCTTTTATAGACACCTTGCTGATATATGTATGTATATAATAGTTTTTACTCTTTTTGAAATTAACTTGTTTATTTTAAAAGTAACTAACATATGTTATATTTTAGCAATTAATTTGATTTTAATTAAACTCATGTTCTTCCTCTAGGTAGTCTAGTCCACAGAGGTTTAGTAACCATTTTCTATATGCCTACTACATAGTGCTATTTCATAATTATTATTTCAATGGAACATGTAGAATGCAGAGGCTCAGACAGACAATAAACACAGAGAAAGCAGTTAAGAATCCCTTCTAATGGTCGACCTCAGCATTTTCCAAACATTGATCTACAGAACATGAGTCTCATGAGATACTAATAGATATTCTATGATAAAAGGATTCATTGGTCAAATACTTTAAAGTAATACTGGGATAATCAACATTAAACAGGTTTCTTTATTGCAGAACTTCTCAGAACACTAATGCACACTGTGACTCTCCAAGGGGTGATAGAATATGCAGCTTGACCAAATTAATTTGACCTTAGAAATCTTTATTTTTTTCCTGAACACTCATTAATATCTTGGTGGATATGACAATTCCACAACACTGAATTTAGAAAGTGCTGAGATAGATGAAATCAGAATTAGGGTGATACCATTGGAAATGTTGAGAAAAGTGTAAATTCATTAAGTATGGTAAAGAAATAACGACACAACAAGAAAAACCTCTAAGAGTGCTGTAAAAATGCATGAGAGAGTAGGACAAGTCAAAGAAAATTGTCACGGTGTTTAGCTTGGGAGATGGAAAAAATGGAATTATTGATGTAAATTGAGATTCTGATAGCTGTGCCTGACATCCATTAGTTCAATTATTTAATCATGCAATAAATATTTATTTAGCATTCAGAATGATGTAGACTAGGAAGAGGGCCAGTGAAGGAAAAAACATCCTTTTTCAGTAACCTATAGCTTAATGACCAAACTACAATCTCGTCTAATGATAATGTAAGTAGGCATCTTGCAGGGTGTCTGCCTACTTCATCTTTCAGAACTACCGTTCACATTCCCGTTGATAAAAAGGCTCCATATTTATATACGCACTTTGCATATATTCATATGTCTACTTTGTGGCTGAGATTTATAATCTAACCCAAATGTTCATTCCTAGGTATTTGGCTAGCCAGCCTTGGCTGGTTTCTTAAACTGCAGACATGTAAACATGATTTCTATGGAACTTTTTAGCCATGCACACACATTAGCTGTAAAACAAAACAAAATTAACAATGAGAAAAAAAGAGTGGAGAGAGAGAGAGAGAGAGAGTAAGGGGAATAAAGAAAAAGAGAGAGTAGAAAGAATATGGAAAGAAATGTAAATCTTGGGTTCCTGATGTCTTTATATTTCTTTTTTTAATGTTTATTTATTTTCATTTTTGAGACAGAGAGACAGAGACAGATCCTGAGTGGGGAAGAGGCAATGAGAGAGGGAGACACAGAATCCAAAGCAGGCTCTAGGTGCTGAGCTGTTAGCCCAGAGCCCGATGCGGGGCTTGAACTCATGACCTATGAAATCGAGAGACTTGAGCCTAAGTCAGACACTCAACTGACTAAGCCACTCAGGTGCCCCTTTATGATTCTTTATTACAGAACAACGTGAAGTCATTTGACAACACAATATTTTTCCAAAAAACAAATTCCTTTTTAACCAAGATTCTTTACTGAGATCCTATTACCTGTAGTTAAAAGACCTATGATTAAAACAGAAATGTCATGCATAATAGTATATGTATGAAATTCTAATAATGTCATTAGTGAAAAAAATTACTTTACCTTCAAGTAACATTGTACTAGTTAGGAAGATTAACATAAGCCTGAAATATAATATGTGTAAAAACATATTACAATAATTTAATAGTTCAGAAAACTGTTCAAATCTATACAATGCCCTGAAAGCCATAAAAGTACAATATCCTTGACATACTGATTTCACAGCAGTCATATTTCACATTTAAACAAGGTGGGTATGCAAAACACACAGATGAAGAGATCTGTCATGTTGCTCTCACTCTGGGGTGTTAAAATGGCAGTACTGGGAGGCATACGCCCAAAGATTGGCAGGAATTCTGTCAACAACTTAGCATAGTAATTGATGGGAAATCCAGAATGTTTAGACAGAATTGATTAGAATTAGTCTCTACAGAATATCATGCCAACACATGGATACAATTAGGACACATGTTCAGTGAAAATGATTCTGATTCTGGAAGTGTGTATTGTGATGTTTTTTTATAAATCCAAATTATTTAGATTTTCTTAGAAATGGAAGAAAAACATCTTCGGTGGTAATAACTGATGACCCTGAATAAAGTTAAAATATGTATGTGTTAAAATTCAAATATAAGTTCATAAATAAGGGTGGGAGAAATAACTAACCTCATTAGATTGGCATGGAGATATACATTTATCCTCACTAGTTTCTAATAGTATCAGCATCCATTGCTAGTGACTTACAAGTTGTCCCTTCATAAAATAAAAATGAATCTTTTTTTTCCTCCATAGCAGTTTTAAGGCAAAAAGTTTCCTAAAGAGAGTCTCTGCTGCATATGGCAAGTTGCACTCATTCTCACCTTGCTGATCTGCAAGTCATATCATTCTCACCGAAGTCTCACTGGTCTTCTCAGCACTGATTTGTTAGTTGAGTGAGGTAACAAGATCTCACATTCCAGAGACTCAGAGGCTCTCATGCAGGCAAAGCTGTATTTGCTTTGTAGAAAAGAGGTGCCATGTAAACAGAAAGTATCACTACCATGTCCTGACAGCACTTACTCTCTGGGGGTTTTATATAGTAGCAAAAAGAGCAATATCTAACTTTATTTTCTTTAATACTAATATTCTTAAACCAGACTCTCCATCAACTTTATTTTGAAGTAAGAAAAGTTGAGTTTAGGCAAAGCAGTCCTAACTTTGCAGACATCTCTTTGAGAGATCAATACTGCCCTCAAAACTTCAAGAACAAGAACAACAACAAAATGGAAAGAAGAGTCTGTAAGAGAAAAGAATCAACTGTCTTTCAGGCTGTGGAATCACATCCAGACTTTCTCATTAGGCAGGTTAAGATGTCAAACTGTGATTAAACTCTTACCCTTCATTTATAATTAAAGTTATCATCAGTGAGATGTACAATGTTAAATGAAATTGCTTAATGAACTCAGTTGTGAGTAAGCCACATTATAAATACTCAATATTCCCCAAGAACTCCTTTACTTTTTCAAAGAATCTGAAATACGTATTATTTCCATCCTACTGATCATTAAGTCACTGCATTATAGCAGTAGGTTGGGATAGTAAGGCTCATCAGATTGGCAGTGTGGGGTCATGGTTAAGAGCAGAGAGACTATGGGATCACACCCGCTTAGCTTGGATCTAGGTTTTGGCACTTGATAGCTGTGTGATAACTGCCTGAGTGATTTAACCTCTCTGTGCTAGTTTTCTCATAATGTGGTATCAGACAATAATTGTACTCATATTTAAGGGTTGTTATAGAATTAATTAAACTGATAGCAAGCCTCGCAATAGCCATGTTATGTGGGTATTAGCTACTATTATTGCCATTATTAGTAAACTATATACATCTTCCTACCTTATTTTTAAGTTAATTCCAAGAAGGGCTACCATATAATATGCACTAGTTTAGTACAAAAGTCACTGTTATTCAGGTTTGCTCCCAGCATTATACCCTTGTTTCCTCATTTCTTTTCTTCTCTTTAATCCCTACCACACGCAATCACAAAATGTAAGACAGTGACTCAAAAATAACCATCAAAGTAATGTGTTCATATTTAAAAAATAATGCAAAAAGGTATAAATGATTGGAAAATTAAGGCACTATAAAGCAGGCAGGGTGGGCTGAGGGAACTCTCCCTTTTGAAGCATGACTCATTCTGCTTTTTAAAATGCAGTCTGCTATTGTAATCCAATATAGTGAGAGGTAATATCTGTTATTAATAGCGATCAGTGTACCACTCTGAAAAAAAAATATGTGAACATTTCAGAAAAGAGAGGTTTTATTTTTCACAAGCTATAAGTAGAAAATAAGGCAAAATGAATAGAAGATCAAGATGCAAAATTTTGCAGCATAGCAGAATTGCAATACCTTCTGATATGTGAGGAAAATGATAACAAAAATTGTGAAAAGTAATCAGAAGCAACCTAGAGTCGAAGATTTAAATTAGTGTCGTTTTTCTAATTTATTTGGAAAAGAGCAATATCTAGATTAAAATCATGAACTGATGCAGCATATGACTGTTTTAGGTGGCCAAATACAATGGCACCCATTGAATTTAAGAAAGAAGGACAGGAAGTCAAAAGGAAATACAATTGTACGCTACCTCTTAATGACAGATACATTGCAGGGTGACTAGAGTATGATATTTCATTTAATTTTTATAAAAGTTATATATTTGATATTATTATTTCCATTTTAGAGATTAAGAGAAAACCAGGAAGATTAAAATAAGATAATTTCACTGATAAACAAAAATTGTTATGTAACTTAGGCAAGTATCCCTTTAAAGCCTGTGTTCTTTCATCAGACCAAACTACTTCTAGTGTTTTTTTTATAAAGGTATAACAGAAAGTAGAATTTAAAAAGTAGGTGATTTATAAGCATAAATAAGAAAACATAGCCTTAGACCTAAAATATAATTTTTAATTAATGATTAATTATATTTTTGTGGCTCTTGATCCCTCTTGAGGAAGAAGAAATTTTACTACTTCAACCTTGCCAGAGGGTAGAAAATACTAGCAGGATAATATAAGAGAGATCAAAAGGGAAAAAAATAGCCCTTTTAAAAAGCTTGAAGAGAATATAAATAGCATATAGTCAATAACTCCAGTCTGTTTTTTTACCTAGCTTTTATGTTTGAAGAAATATGCTGAATTATAAATTATATAATAATATAAACCAAGTGGTTGATAAATGGTTTAATCCAAATATGTGGATATTGAGAGAAAAGGAAATAGACACATACACATACAAGAAAAAGTTATTCTGTGTAACACATTCATTTAATCACTATCACAGTAATATTTCTGAATAAGTCATTAAATTGTATAAAAATAAATCCTAAGAAATTATTTAATATCTCTACCTGTACTTTTCTCATTTGATATGAAGATCAAATAAAAGACCATGCAAACATATTCTAAGCTGTAAAATGCTGAGAAAATATAATTTAATGGGATTAAACTACAAAGACTTGGATTTCTATTTAATAAATAGTTAACACACTTGCAGACTCACTTGATCCTTGCTCGATGGTATACAGCAAAAGAATAAAGCAAGGAGCAAAAGAAAATACTGTCAATTAATGTATCAAAAGCAAATATTGTCAATCAATGCAGTATCTTCCCTTCATGTATTTACCGTTAAAAAATACAGTTTTAATGATATGCCTAGAGTGCCCACAGCACACCTTTATTTAGCTTTATTCTGCCTTCAAGTAGCTTGTATCTTCTCTGTGAAGTCTTCACCACAGCCGTGTTGAATCATGTGCTTTACCTGTCTCCTATCACCCTTTGTTAATCCTATCCAAGTTCTTAGCTTTGTACTATGCATCTTTTTCTCCCTGACTTCCCGTTAAGGCTACAAGGTCTGAGAGGAAACAACAGATCTATATTCTAATTCAAAAATTTTCAAATTAAAGAGTAGAAAACACCTGGGTTAGGGTTGATATATGTACATAGCATTTTTTAAAATTTTAGACTAATAGTGTAACTAATACGTAGGAATCTATAAAGCAATTATATATACGTAGACTTTATTCCATTTAGCACTTAAGATTACTATCCAAAAAAAAAAAAAACACACACATTAGCATGAAAGTACTTGAAGTTTATAAACTAAATTGATGGTACTTTCTGTAACAAATATGATCAATCTTGCTTATGATTTTTTAACAAGGACTTTTCTGAACAGCTTATATATATAGCAACCTGGTCCACACCATCCTCAAAACTTATTTTACCTGGTTTGTTCATTGATTTATCCCAGTATCATGAACACTGTTTGGCCATATACCACACACTAAATAAATATTGAATCACTGGATGAAAAGCAATACTTTACATCTTAATGTAATTACATCTAGGTTCAAAGTCAGGTGGCACTGTTTCACTTCCTACATCTCATTTTCAATATTTAAGGCTCTTTGGGGAACTTTATCACCATCTAAGAAATTTTCCAAAATAATTTCTAGTTTTCTCCTTCAAAAATAATAAGCTATGCATACTTCAAAATGAATTGCAAGTGTATCTGTATCACATTTGCATTTTTTAGAAGACAAAATGTATCTCTAAAGTATCTGAGAAAGGGTACATTAATGATGCATAGCTACTACTATAGTGTAATTTTGAAAAGATGTTTTATAAGTTTTTAAAATGTATTTCTTAACTACATATAAAAATATGGAAGCTGCTTTGAGGTACCTTAACTATCAGATAAAATTAAGTTCCTGTAGTTAATCTTGTCATGAAAATGATTTTTCTTCATCTCAAATGCTTAAAGACATCATAAATTCCTTATATTCAGAGCATAGGTAGAATGCTATCCACATGGATCAACTCAGTCTTTCTCAGCCGAAGTTCTGCAAGATAGTTAAACCTTATGCAGGGGCACCTGGGTGGCTCAGTCAGTTAAATGTCTGACTTTGGCTCAGGTCATGATCTCACCGTTTGTGGGTTTGAGTTCCATGTTGGGCTCTGTGCTGACAGCTCAGAGCCTGGAGCCTGCTTTGGATTCTGTGTCTCTCTGCACCTCCCTTGCTAGCTCTCTCTCTCTCTCTCTCTCTCTCTCTCTCTCTCTCTCACACACACACACACATTCTTTCAAAAATCAACATAAAAAAAACTTATGTAAAATGACTTGATTGCCTATCTCCTCAAATTCTGCCAAGGAAGGTAAAAGATTAGTTTTACTGTAGATAAACAGAAAAAAATAGTAATTCATTATATACTACAAATGCCTTAAGAGGCATGTAGGGTTTAATTTTTTCAAGAAACTCAGGATGGGAAGAGCTTGAGTAGGCACTCAATAAATATTTGCTGAATCAATCTTTTTCCCAAATCTGGTCTTCTAATTTTTCTTCCTTACTATTATCTATTAAGCAATATAAGCCAAAATAAACAAACAACAAGCAAACAAAAATAACAAACAGAAGTCATCCTGAACATTTCTCAGAGCCTCACATCCTGTATCCTGTCTATTACTACTTCTCCAACTGCTTACTGCCCTTCCTTTAGACTCTAATCAATAAGAGCTGTCTTCTTATTTTTTAAGTTTCTTTATTTATTTATTTTTGAGACAGAGAGAGAAGGATGGGCAGAGAGAGAGAGGGGGAGAGAGAGAATCCCAAGCAGGCTCTGCATTGTCAGTCCAGAGCCTGATGCAGGGCTCGATTCCATGAACCGTGAGATCATAACCTGAGCTGAAATCAAGTGTCTGATTCTTAACTGACTGAGCCATTCAGGCCCCAATAAGAGCTATTTTCTGATTTCAATGTGGATCTCCACTCTGGATATCTTCCCATCAAACTCCACTCTGAAGAGAGATCTTTCCAAAATCTAACCGATTGTTCGCACCACTGCTTAGATCCATTCGACAGATCTTTAATGTGTTTAGGTTTATACCAAAATTCTGTAATGTGGCTAGTAAGACCTTGCATGATATGACACACTCTTGTATCTCTAGTCTCACTGTGTACTCATTCAACACCTTGCACTCTAAGCCCCAGTCACACACTGGAAACTAGTCTTTGAGTTGCTCAAAAGAGCCTTTAGCCATACTATTGCCTCTTCTTTAAACACTATTCCTATGCAACCTCCACACACCTCCTGACCCTTCTCCTGTATTTCAGTTCATTTCTCCTTAAGGGCAGTTTCCCATACATGTCCCTACTCCCTAAACTACGTTAGATTCCTTTGTTAAACACTTACAGAATAGTGCTCCTATCCTTTACAGCACTTACATCAGACTAATAATATACTTGTTGGGGTTATTATTTGACTGTCTTCTTTAATAGAGACTATGTTCTCCCTATTACATAGCATAATGTCTAACACATACCAGGAACAAAGTAAATATTTGCTCAAAGAATTAAGATCAGGGACAAGATGAATACCCATTAATGGCAAACACAGGGAATGATGAAAGAGACTGTATCAGTACCTGCAAGATGAATGTGTATTATCTTTGGAGAAATCTATGAGTATTTCTAAAAGGATTATATTCTTGAATTCAAACCTCATAAAAGAAGATAATACAGTATTTTGTGTTGCTGATTCATTTATATTAAAATCTTTTCAAAGTATAGGGTTGTGACCACACAGTTCTGCTTGAACACAATCCCTTGTCTTTGTTCTTTTTTAGAGTTACTTTCTGCCTTTATTTTGTCTACTTTTGAAAGGGCCAAAGCACATAGATTGGAATGGTCTCTTGGAAATCAGGACATGGCTGTGTAAGGACTAAATTTACCAGAAAGGTGTGAATGGATACTTCTGAGTCAGGGAAGAACAACTTAGGACCTTACATTAGAGAGGAAGACAGGTGGCAAAGAGGAACATCAGAGTAAGGTTTGAAGAACAGGAGACTAGGTCATTTCCTCACATTGCAGATGCTACTCCAAGTTCCCATGTGGGAAGGAGCATTACTCTGTTAAACAGGCAAACAATTCCAAGTTAGGTTTCCAGATCCTTATTTATTTACTAGTCTATTAACACGACCATGGTAAGATACTAAACGTTTTTTGTTCATATTTTTTTCCTTCTGAGATGAAAAAACTGCAGACTAACCAGCTGGTTTTCTCCACTTTTGCTTGAGTCTTCCCAAGAAGAATGACATCATAGTTACTTTATGTGACCAAACTTGTCACTGTGGAGGAGGAAAAGGGGAAAAAGACTACCACAGATAGAGTGGGTTCTAATAAAGGAGTACCTTGATTGTGCTGCACTGCTTACCAGCTGTGTGACTTAAGGGAACATTTTAAATTCTCTCTGGTCCAGTTTTCTTTTCCTTTTTTTTTTTTAATGGAAGCAGAAATTTTATCTTATCCATACGAGGATTAAATGAGATAATAATAACATAATGTGCATACCATAATGCCAGGTACAGCAAACAATAAATGTTAACTATCCTTCTCCATGACCACCCTACCACCACCACACCACCACCACCATCATCATTTTATCATTAGTAGTGTTATTTTCATTATCATCATTCCACCACATGTATAAAATGATACCTTGGGCATCTGGGTGGCTCAGTTGGTTAAGCGTCTGACTCTTCATTTTTGGTTCCAGTCATGATCTCATGGTTCATGAGTTTGAGCCCCACATCAGACTCCGTGCTGGTGGTACAGAGGTTGCTTGAGATTCTCTCTCTTCTCTCTGTGCCCTTCCCACATGCGCTCGTTCTCCCCCCCCTCTCAAAATAAATAAACAAACTTTAAAAATAAAATTAGATGATACCTTTACATATCAGACTGATTTGTGAGAAAACCTTTGGGGAAACAGAAGCTAATGGTGAGAAGAAAGGAGACCTTTGTAACATCCAGTGAGGAAATTATGTGGACTTTTTTATTTTTTAATCTAACAGCCATAATACTAATATCAATTTTGGTGTGGATTAATATTATCTCAGTTTAACAGGATATCCCCAATCTGAATACAGAAGGGTTAACAGAAAGTTTTAAATTTAAATGAAGAGATCTGGCTCACTGATGTCAGGTCAATGGTTGTATATAATTTTCCTTTAAAACACTAACTTTTTATTTTGCAATGTTTAAAAGAGATGCAGTCCCAAAGTCTTCTTTGTTTTGTATACATGCCTCAAACTTGGTTCTGTAAACTCTCAGAACACTAAATGTGACATCATTTTGAGATAAATATACCAACAGCAGCCACAGACATGCAGGGAGCCTCTTGATGAATTAGTACTGTGGTCTAATTGTCTGACTAAAATTTTGCTTATAAGTATAGAGATAGATGAAAACAGCAATTTCTTCCACCCTTAGCCTTCACTTAATAAATTCTAGAGGTAGAGATTAATTGGCTTTTTCCCCTGTTAAGAAACGAAAGGAGAATTATAATTTTTGTTTTCTTTACTTTTAAATTTCACAGCAAAAATTAGAAATACTTTAAAAAAATTTTTTAAATTTTGTTTATTTTTGAGAGAGAGAGAGAGAGACAGAGAAAGAGGGCAAGTAGGGGAGGGGGCAGAGAGAGAAGGAGACACAGAATCCAAAGCAGCCTCCAGGCTCTGAGCTGTCAGCGCACAGCCTGACACGAGGCTCAAACTCAGGAACCTTGAGATCGTGACCTGAGCTGAAGTCAGACACTCAACTGACTGAGCCAACCGGGGACTCCTCACAGCAAAAATTCAAACCACAAACAAAACTCTAAAAATTGCCTTCTTGTACTCAGATGAATTGGCTCTGCTATCCTGGTGACAGTAAATGAGGAAAATGAGCTGTTTGGAAGAACTAAGCACCACAAAGTAAAAAGGGTAGTGTTGGTTATACTGGGAATGATTAATACACTTACAAAGATTTTACTAATGTTGAGTGTAATATTTTCTTTAAAGTTGAGGGAAGAGTAAAGTAACACAAATGACAAAATCCCAACATTAAAAAAAATTAAATGAAAAAAATCAAAATTAGTAATTTTTCCCATTAAGATTTTACTAATTTATCATGAAATGTACTCTCAAAAATGCAAACGTTAACATTTCTGGGGAGCCCACCACATCTTGAGGTTCACTGGGGAAAAAACAGGGGATACAACATCTTTATTAGAAAAGATCAGTTATTACTATGTATTTATCATCATTGCTATTGTTTAATTCCAGACAAGAACTTAATCTGTGATAATTTCATTGTAATCTTCAGGCTTCAATGGAGCAACGTTGTTAAAATTAGTTATATAATACAGAAGGAATATAGGTAAAGAAGCAGCTAGAAAAAAAACTAAGAAAAAATGTGGGAAAAGGTTAAAAAAGCATTAGTCAAAATTAAATCAAATCATAAAAGTATTCAGTATACATGTATACTCTTTGGATGAGGGAACTCCTCCAGAGTCCTAAGGAGACTTTCTTATTTAAAACTAAAGAAAAAGCAAAAAGGAAAAGAAACACAGAAACAAAAACAATAAAGAAACCCATAAAATCACAACAGTTACAAAATCGATCTATTTTAAAGGAAGTTATAATTTACATGACAGACACAATGCACCAGAGTTGGCAATCAGTCAGCTCTGCTATTTCTTTGTCCTACTGCAAAAGAGATGAGGGAAAGAGACCCAAAAGTACCTAAGAGACACTTGTGTAGATTCAAGTACTGGGGCTTCTCTAAGAGTCTGGCTTATTAAATAACTTTAATTTTATTATCCACCTCTAGAAGGACCTGGTACTCTCAATCCCTTAGACCTTCGGATGCTGTTGGTTTTAGGTTTTCCACAATGTCATTTTAGAACTGAAATTTCTCAGGTATGCTCAATTATTTACCACTCACCATTCTACTTTCAAGCTTCCCAAATTCTCTAGCTATTGTTTCCTTTATCATCCTTCCCATTGTTGTAGAATTTATATCTTAATAAACCTCTTTACTCTCATTTTAGTATGGGTTTCAGAAGGTAGAGACATTAGTTCTTTGAATTAAATAGGTTACATTTATTGGGAAGTGTTTTTGTTCATGTTCTATATTAAGAACTATTTTCTTTAAGAAAAAACCCTAAAGCTGCCCTTATTTTATTTACACATATTTAAATTTGTTATTTATTAAATTAAATGTATAAATATGTGCATGTTTCTTAAAATATGAAAAAAGCCTGAATTATTTAAGAAAAGCTTTTAAGTATTTTTCAGTCATAATTTTACTCTGCTCTACTCTTTCTACTGGTAACAACTCTACCAGAAACTTGATGCAGACAAAATTTTGACTATTTGTTCTTACTAAGATGAGAAGCAGTGAATTTTTGCTTAGTCAGCAGTCCCCTTCAGAAATTAAATTTGCCTTCTCCCAAATGTAAAGTATGTGTTTGTCATGAAACAGTTGGCATATTTTGAGTAAAGAAAGAAAGAAAAATATAAGCTAAGTTTCAGCCCCTAGAATTTCTAAGTGTGAACTGCTTCAAACGGCACCCTGGTGGCCCAAAAGCAGCAGTGAGACACCTTTTGGGTTTCAATTACCAACTAGGAGTACCTTGGAACCTAGGGAAAAACTGGATCAAAAATATTACAAAAGTAGCTATTAATCCAAAAACATGACAGAAAAATAAATCTATAACATCTTCTACAAAAGCCTAGTGATACAGCTATTGAAACCAGAATGTTTCAAATATGGATACTGAAAAGCATAGAAATGTATTTTAAAAAATAATTTCAGGGGCGCCTTGGTGGCTCAGTGGGTTAAGCATCCAACTTTGGCTCAGATCATGATCTCATGGTTCATGAGTTTGAGCCCCACATATCAAAAATAAATAATAAAAATAAAAACATTTAAAATAATAATTTTAGCATCTCCCTTCAGAGAAAATAATTATTTTCTTGCATTTGATTTCTTAGAGAAAAGAAGTATTTTGGGTAATTTGTTTATGGAAGATTGTAAGAAAATGGCTAAGTAGAAAGGACAAAGGAGATGTACTAGGCGGTTAATATGTATTCAATTATTAGTAACAAAAACAAACAAACCAACAAACAGACTGGCCCTTCTTGTTGTAATTTATAACTAGTAATTGGCCCTGAGGCAAGTTGGAATGTGCTTCTCAATGTGAAAGTAATACATGAACAAAGAAAAAAGAAAAAAATCATAAAACTTTATAAAGCCTACAGTGTGACTGGTAGATTGCAAAGACAGCCAGAGATTTTTCCTCTCCATATATAAATGATGTTTTTGCAAACTGAATTGTAACTACTCCCTTAAAAAGGTAGAGTTTCTTTCTCCACAAATTGTCTCTGGAATTGGCAATATGAATTGCTTTGCCTAATGGTTTATTAAAAAAAAAAAAAAAGTGACTCAGGCAGAGATTTGAGAAGAGCTTGTACATTGGTCTTTGCTCTGGCTTGCAGCTCTTTGGAGCTTTAAAACAACCACTGTATATAGAAGCCTGGAAATCAGGGGCACCTGGGTGGCTCAGTCAGTTGAGCGTCCAACTTCAGCTCAGGTCATGATTTCACAGTGTGTGAGTTCTTGACCCAGGTTGGGCTCTGTGCTGACTGCTCAGAGCCTGCTTCAGATCTTCTGTATGCCTCTCTCTGCCCCTTCCCCACTTCCACTCTTCCAAAAATAAATAAATAAATAAAAAGGAAACCTGGAAATCAGAGATTAAGGAAAGCTCAGATGAGCAGCCCTATTTGATCCCTTCAGTAACCAAATAAATCACTCTGCCAAATACTAGATATATGGGTAAGGCCATCCTAGGCCATCAAGCCACAGTCTAGTAGGCCCGGGTCAGATCAGAAGACACAGCTAACAAATGGAACTGTGGTTTTGGTTATTGTTTTAAGACCCCAAGTTTTGGGGTGATTTGTTAAATAGGAACAGCTGATTGAGTAATTTTATACACTTAGTTTGCCTAAAATTCAAAAGGATAAAAAATATTTGGCAACAATTATTAAAAATATATAACTGTGGGCGTCTTGGTGCCTCTGTCAGTTAAGCGACCAACTTTGGTTCAGGTCATGATCTTGTGGTTCATGGGTTCAAGGCCCGCGTCAGGCTCTGTGCTAACAGCTCCGAGCCTAGAGCCTGCTTGGGATTCTGTGTCTCCCTCTCTCTCTGCCCCCTCCCCCCAATTTGCACAAAATAAATAAAAAATGTTAAAAAATTTAAAAAAAAAACAATACAACTGAGTTTTTTTTTTTTAATGTAAAACTTACATTTTTTTTTCTCATATTCATTTTGTTTCACATCTCTGGGCTTCTGCTATTAGAAATACCTTCCTACTTTGCTTACTTTTCCAAGATAGAATTTTGCTCAGGAAGATAGCTTTCAATTTCAAGATTGGTCCAATAATTTCTTACTGGATTCCAGTAGAACCCTGATCACACCTCAATTCCAGGGCTTACAATATTGAAATTATCTATAAATGTGACTTTTTCCCCCTCACTAGATTTTAGATTCTTCAAAATCAAGAATATGTCTTAATGTCACCGAAGCTCTAATATTCAGTCTGGCTTTCAATATTTTTAAATAGTAGATGTTGAATCTATGTTATTGAGCTGAATTTACTAGCATAAGTTCTCAGATTTGGCTGACAGAAAGCAGTCAGAGAGATGCTAGGTAGGTCGTAGATGTAGGTAGATATTCAATTAGAATTTATCCAAAAGAAAAATTAATACAGAGCAGGTTGAGGTTTTTGCTGTGAGAAGGAGATACGGAGCATGCCTTCAGAATTCAAGCTATGTCGGGTAAGATTCACAGTTCAAGAAATACAAAGCAGAGTTGTTATTAAGAAGCATTGAAGTGACTTGAGGCCGTTGACATATTTGCTGCCTTGTACTTGCCTGTTCTAACCATGGAGCAGCTTTGTAGAAGAAGCCTCTTTCTGATTGAGGAGCAGAGGAGCTGGCCTTATAGGAAGGCCTCAGTAATTTGCGAAAAAAGCAAGAGGTAGAAGAACCAGTCAGTGATCATCAAGAATAATGGGAGAAATTAAAGATCTTGAAAGAAAGTTTTCACGAAACAGCTTAGTGAAAGTAAGTGCTTTGGGTTTTGAAGCTTAAAAAAATATATATATGGTGTAACAGAAAGGTTAAAATGAAGACAGAAAGGGAAAAAAATGAAAATATGAATATATTCAATCACCAAAAATTCTACAGGCCAACATTTGTCATGAATTACATATACATCAAAATTGATAAGCATCATGTTAAATACAAATGCTTTATTGTTTAAGTGTAAGGTTATATTTTCACATATTCAAAATATTTAAAATATCCCTTCCTGGGGCTCCTGCATGGCTCAGTTGGTTGAGCCTCTGACTCTTGATTTTGGCGCAGGTCATGATCTCACAGGTTTGTGAGATGAAGCTAATGCTAGGCTCTCCGTTGTCAGTATGGAGCCTGCTCCAAATTCTCTCTCCCTCTTTCTGTCTGCCCCTCCCCCGCTCACATGTGCACATATGTCCGCTGGCGCTCTCTCTCCGTCTCTCTCTCTCAGAATAAATAAAATAAAAAGAAATCTCATTCTAATGAACAATACAGCCTATCTGCATTTTGTGATCAAATCCCTTAGGAATCAAAATCAAGCAATCCCATGTCTATAAAAGTACCTCTGCAACTCTAGATTTTCCTGAAATGTAGTAAACATAATAAATATTTGATGTATCTTAAAGATTTTATTTTACAAAGGAATCAGAAACTATAGAATCATGTTTAAATAGTAAAAATCCGTCCAAATTAATATTTTTTTAAATAATGGATACCAACATAAGTGAATATAACTTAATATATCATACAAAACTTATTTGTTATCATTAGTCACATTGTATAGTACAGAGAACAAAAGAGAAAGTCACACATTAGTATGAGAAATACAGCCTTTCTTATTCCAGGGATCAATCAAAATTATAAAGGAAGTCCTTGTCAATGTGGGAGGCTGTAGTCAATAGCTGGATGGAGACAATTTATCCAACTGGTAAAATAGCACTGCTTTAGAAAAAAGAAAGAAATCTTCTACCAATCAAGCTGTTTGTGAAAAACAAGCATTCTCTTTGTATTGCTTATAATTCTATACGACATCTATTAAGGACGGCAAAATTTAAATTCCTTTCTCTTGATTACTGAAGTGAAAATCAATCTCCAGTAGTGATGAAAATGTTTTGCCCACTGAACTATTCAATAGCTTTCATTCTCAAAATAAAAATAAAGATGGCCTTAAATTATACTTTAAAATGTTAATTGGGTGAATAGGCACACTTTCATAGTTTTAGTAATACACTGTTTTTAAAAACTTTTATTTCTAATAACGTTTTGGTTTCCAATGTATCCCTGAGCTCCAGTTATTATGTAACTACTAATCGTTCTGATTAAATAACTTACTCATGTCCACCTTTTCCTTCCTACCCCTTAAAGCACCAAACTGTTAAAAATAATTATTTTTACTAGGGTCTAATTCCCTCATAATTTTCAGTGTGATCTTTACTATATTTCCAATGTCCTTCCTGGGATTGAACAAAATAGCCAGTTTTATTGAAATGTATATTTTCAGAATCTCTGAGTTGTAAACTTCCTCTACGTATTATTTTCTATAGAACAAATTTGTTCCTTATATCAAGGTGTCTCCAAAATTTGAACAAAGTCTGCCTTGACTGCGTATAATTATGAAGAAAAAATATCAGGCTGATAAGTTCAAATATATACATACATATGTATGTATTTGAGGTTCTTTTTAGTGTATTTACGTATTTTCAGTAAAGAAAATCTATGAAAACAGCTTTCAACAGAAGTCATAAATTCACAACAACAACAAAATGAGTCACTAAATTGTATGAGACAATCACTTTATTGACACTACTATTGCTCTTAGCTCAAGCCCTCATAATTTATTATCTCCCATCGTTTCTCTGATGTACAGGGGCATTCAATGTATGTAAAGCAATTAGCTTCTTTCCAATGCATCTAAAATGGTATTACCCATGGATCACACTTGGAAGAATTGCCAAGAGTCACTCAAATAATTTTCTACAGGCTTAATTTTCTCATAGAAGCCCAGTTGAGAAATTCAGCTTAAATGCTAGACCTACTGAAAATTCAAATGAATGTCATATAAAATTTGGCAGGTGGCAGTTGACCAGAGAAGGGAATGTATATGTCCCATGATCATGACGTTTGGAAAATATCATACAACATGTCCCCCATCTTAGAGATGCATGATAGACATAAACATACTGAATTTGCTAACAAGTTCTATAACAATAATTATTAGAACGGCACTAACAATAATATAAATAATAAACCTGTTTATCTTTGCTTGACTTAATATTTCTAAGCCATGGCACATCGTACAATCCTTTTTTACACACTCTCCATGGATACCCGCTAAAACCAGTGCTGATTAAAACTTTGGGAAACACTGGAGAGCTGAAATATCCATCTCCTACCTTGCCGTATTGTCTCCTTCCACATTCTGGCCATAGAAACAATTTTTTAAAAACCCAATCCTATTCAAGTTATATTCCTCAGCTGAAAAGTTCTTTGCCAGCTTCCTATCACCTAGAGAGCAAAACAGAAATGCATTCTCTAATCTGGTATTCAAAACCCTTTCTCTTTTTCCATCAGAGTCTTCTGCTATTTTATCACATAACATATACATGATTCCAACCAGAATATACAAATTCTTTCTCACATCTTTGCTCCTTTTGTCTTTCTGTCTAACCAACCAACACATCCTTATTAATATTTCAAAATTCAATTTAAATAGTACCTCTTGCTCAAAGGTTTCCCTTTACATTACAAGGCTATTCCCTCTTTGTTCCCAGAGAGCCTTGTACTGGCTTCCATTTTAGCACACATAGTATTAATTTAAATATTTTTTAGTTGCTTTCAACTCTCTCTAGACTGTATATAACCCTGAAGGGCAGGACATGTGTTCTACTAATCTTTTTATGCCTAATGTCCAGCACAATGTCAGGTATATTAAAGATAATTTAATAATTATTACAAACTTATAGCAGTCATAATTCAAGATAACAACAGGTTTCTTAATATCTTCATCTTTATACATGCCTCATATTAATTTTTATTTCCTTTCAAACTGCACTTTTTTTCTTATCATTATCCTATAAATGATTACCTTCCTTCTCATTATAAAAGTTTCTCTATAAAACATTTTCTATATTATGACTTTGCTTATAGAAAGTTCCTTACTTTGGTTCCAGCGAGAAAGAAGAACGAAACTGTACATTCCTTCTTATCCACATCATTCACACATTTTTTTTAATGCCTTTGGGGCACCTGGGTGGCTCAGTTGGTTAAGCATCCAACTCTTGATTTCAGTTCAGGTCATGATCTCATGGTTCATGGGATCTCATGGGGAACCATAGGTTCATGGTTCATGGGACCACAACCCCCTGGTATGGGGTTGTGCACTGACAGCGGGGAACCTACTTAGGAATCTCTCTCTCTCCCTCTCTGCCCCTCCTGAGTTGCACATGCTCATGTGTGCATACATGTGCTTTCTTTTTCTCTCAAATAAATGAACTCAAAAAAATGTCTCTTATATTTCAGCATTTTAAACACTGGCATCTCACGGTGAACAAAAAGTCCCTATCTTCATTGAGCTGATATTCTAGTTGAGGCAAAACTGGAGAAAAAAAAATTAAATAGATTATACTGACTGGTAGTCATGTCTAAATTAATTTGGGAGAAGAAGACAGAATGAGAATTCTGTCTGATGATGTGTGTGGGGTAGAGGGATTGTGATTTTAGACAGGGAAGTTAAGCAGGAATTCTTTTATGAGGTGAGTTTAAGCAGAGATTACATTAAGTGAGCATCATGCCATGTGCAATATGTCCTTTCTTGGCACCCTGGATTTTTTTTCTCTATTAGACTTGACAAATTTACCTTAATTCTCTTAGCAATAAGGTGATTACTATGCTAAAAGGTGCTTCAAATCCAATGTGGCTTGTTGAAACAATCAGAGGCTCGCCTTTATATTTTAGCCATCAGGATCCCAATTGATTGCTCACATCCTGTAGTGAAAGTTTTCACAGTCAGGATGAATGGCACACAGAATAAGCAGTGACCTTAAGCATCAGCTGCCTCATAGCAGACAACAGCAGTTACTTAATAAGATCCATCACTTTCTTAACTGCATGCTACAAAGTTTGGAGAGAGATCCTTCTGTTTGCTTGGGATAAATTCAATTTTTTTGAGATCATTCTCAATGTAACCATGCATAATGCTACTAGTGAAAGTAGTGTATTGAGTAGTATGCCGGCAGCCTTTGAGTTTTTTAGTGACAACCTTCAACTTCTGTGCTGGTTGGTGACTGTGAATATTGCAAATACAGCGAGCAGTAGTACTTTTTACTTTGTAATATTTTCTTGAGCTCTAGGTATTTTATTTTCTTTTTAAAAAATACTTCCTTTTTGGGGTGCCTGGGTGGCTCAGTCGGTTAAGCGTCCGACTTTGGCTCAGGTCATGATCTCACAGTTTGCAGGTTTGAGCCCCACATCGGGCCCTATGCTGGCAGCTCGGAGCCTGGAGCCTGCTTCAGATTCTGTGTCTCCCTCTCTCTCTGCCCCTCCCCCACTCGCGCTCTGTTTCTCTCTGTCTAAATAATAAATAAACATAAAAAATTTTTAAAAAATACTTCTTTTTTCAACTCCAATAAAAATTGATCATTATTCATAAGGCATTCTCATTACTAACTTTTGGACGAATTCACACTGATGATTCTAACACATACCATTTAGGAACTTGACACGTACCTCTTTCTTTACAGTCAGAATCTTGCACTCAACCGTATCTAGCGGTGACATGGTTGTCACAGTGTTTACTTTTGTACATGACATATTCCTACATTTGCATCTCAGTTTATCTATTTCATTTAACATTGTGCTAATGTTGTTACCATTAAATCTACTACTGCAACATGTATGGAGGTCCTGCTCCTGACCAGGTTTTTAAGTATATAACAGTTCTTAGAAAACATCAGTGAAAATTTCCAGATGAACCTGGAATTGTATACCTAGGCCTTAAATATATCATTCTTCGTAGTAAAATACTCAAAACAAGACATGTAGAGAAGAAAAACAAAAATTATGTTCTCACTTACATTGTCTTCAAAGCTTCCTCCAACCAATATAAAGAGCGAATAATGAAGGAACATATCCAGAACTCTAAACAACACATGAGTAGAATTTGGTGAAAATGAGGAACATGGTGGGAGATGAAGTCAGACAGGAGTTGAGGATTCACATCATATGAAGTCTTCAAGACCATGCTACAGCACAAAATATGACTATTTAATTTTAAGAGGTAATCCATTCCTTTAACATGTTTGTTAAGTTACTCCAGCTCTATGATAGGGACTGTCATACCATATCATTTCATATCAATATCCTATACACTGTATTGGGATGATTGAGAAAAAGAAAGAAAGAAAAGAAAAATGGATACATCCTAAGATTTAAAGAAGCCTTAGAATTTCTCTTTCTCTTTCTCCCTTGAAATAGACAGCAGCTCCCAGTCATGCCCTGGGGTTTATATCACTTAAAACCTCATGTGGGGCTACCAATCTTATGCTCAAACTGGCGAAAGTGGCGAGCACACCATTTCACATTTCAGACATCCATGTACAACAAATAATTCAGCAGTGCTCAGAGTGGTGAAATCTATAAATGGGCTGTTACTTTGCATAGTAAGTTGCAAAAGCCAAAATCTGTAACCTTTTTGTAGATAGCAACATAATCCATTTTCCCATGAATAAAAAAGAAACTGTCACTTGTATTTAGGGGCTTTTTATTTTTATTATTCTTTTTAAGTTTATTTTTGAGAGAGGGAGAGTAAGCGAGAGCAGGAGAGGAGCAGAGAGAGGGAGAGACAGAAAGCCAAGCAGGGCTCAAACTCACAAACATGAGATCTTGAGCTGAGCCTAGATCGATAGTTGGATACTTAACCAACTAAGCCACCCAGGTGCCCCTTGAACTTACTTTGTAAGTACCTTTACTTTTAAATTGTCTCTCAAAGTGTGTTACAATATCTACCAGAGGTCATTGAAAGCAAGGAAAAGATCATTGCCATAAGTGAACTCTTTAGAAACTAGTTAAAAGACTTCATATTTTTGGTTCATCCAACAAATAAGTGAAGGTATATATTTTCAGGACAAAACACAGGAATGGCCCATCACTCTTTTCACTACTACAGTCTGGGGTGCCTTTGACTATTGTTTCTGGTATCTAATGAGTCTTTTAGCAGGCTGCATCACCTTGGAGAGTTTTCAGAGGTGAAGAGAGCAAGCTTCCCACCAGTAAATGCTTTATTTGATACAATTCGCAATAACTTCATAGCTGAAAGAATGATATCAAAATCATGCCATGTAATATGCTATGTTCGCTTTTGTTTCTAAAGTTTCTAAGTATTCATCATACACTTAAAATGGTTGCATTTCAATCTGATGAGAATAAAGGGTTTTTTTCTTCTTTCTCTTGTAAATTAGTATGAACATTTTCCAACAGACAAATTAAGCAAACCCTTTTTCATGTTTTCAACTTCTATTCTCTTTAAATGATCAAATTTCCATCTTGTAATGTGCTAAGTGAACAGGAAATGTACATAGTTTATACTAAAACACCAGGGTAGATGAGTTATCGATTACTAAGATTTTTTTCCATTAAATTTACACATAGAAATTTAAAAATATAATTAAAATCTTGGGGCGCCTGGTGGCTCAGTTGATTAAGTGTCCAACTTCGGCTCAGGCCATGATCTCATGGTTCATGAGTTCTAGCCCTGCATCGGCCTCAGGATGACAGCATGGCGCCTGCTTGGGATTTTCTCTCTCTCTTTCTGTCCCTCCCCAAATCGTGCTCTTTCTCTCTCAAAATAAATAAAAATTAAAAAGATAAAAATATAATTAATATCTAATCAATTAATTCATGTACAGGGCATTAATTCCAAATGTAAAAATGGTATTCATTGAAGGTATTTTTCCCTTCAGCGGCCCAGCTCACCTCCAAAGAAGTACTACTCTGATGTCTTGTTATGTACATAGTACATAGAAGTAATACTCTGATTACATCTTTCGAATGGACTTTCACTATCAAATTAAATATACCAGAGTTACTATGGTAGAAACAGCTGGTTATTAAAAAAAAAAATTGTGTTCTTTATTCCAAAGTGTGGGAAGTGGCACCCAAACAAACTATAGATCCACAGAACACTTTTATTTAGTGTGACTAGTTCTTGCCAGAGGATTGTGATTAGAAGCAAATGGGTGACCTTCCCAAGGCCAGCGTTTTGAGGAACTGTGAGGAATCTTCAGCATCTAGTCCATGTCCTCTGCCCTGCCGACAGGCTGGGGACTCTCAGGCCAGTGGGAAAATGGGAATCACAAGTTAAAGGAATCCAGGTTCTTTCATAACCATATCAAAGAAAATTACCTGCCAAAGCATCAACTGTGAAGTCTTATATGGACAAGAAATTCACTTCTGTGTGTTGAGCCACTAAAATTCTGGGGTTTACTTATGAAAATATCTTGAATCTCTTTGATACAGAATGGTTCTGCCTATATTGGCATTTTAACATAATGGATTTCAAGTGAACAAAAACAACAGGAAAAAGAATATTTCCATACGTCTAAGATTTTGATAAGTAGTTGTCACTTTTTAGTCAAATTACTAATGCTAATTATATGCAAATACTATTTACCTCACTATCCCTTCAGTATTTATTTACATTTTTTTCTTCTCGAAGTATGATTCATACGCAGTGTTTAGTTGTAGGTGTACAACATAATGATTCAAGCATTCTATATATTATTCTATACATTAGTCATTATTTGTCTTTTTGACCTCTAGGAAATTAATTTCTAACCTAGAAGGAATTTAAAAAAAGACTTTATCTTCCAATGTATTAATGTAATGTTCTGTTCCCCTGATTAAAACATTTTTCCCTTTTTTCTTACCACTAACAAGCATATAACATGCTAAAAAATAAACTGAACATTTGAACATTTACCTACATCCTTGCTAAAAATCAGCAAAAAATATGATCTGTTCTAGTAACTTGACCATCTCACTATAATCTCTGTGAAGTTATTTCTTAAGGACTTCCCTTAAACAAATATTTAGACTATGTTATTCTTTTAATCTGCTAGATCATTTATGTTACCAGAAGATTAGGCTGTATGTACCTGAGGTTAGAAATAATTTTTCTCTGTCCATCTCGTCCTTTAAGGATCAGTCCTGATGTAAGAAGGTGACCTATCATGTCTAAATTTGAAATTACACATCTTCTAAACTGTAGTTTGCTGACTTGCCCCTGGGCAATCTTTGGAAATAGAACCCATTAGAGATGAAGAAACAATGCATTACTCATGTAAGGTTAGAATTAAGAATGGCTTTTAGGCATGTGGCAACGATCTCAAAGAAGAGTACTAAATTAGTCAATAAATCTATATATTAAATGTTTGCGTCATAGATTCCTTTACATTAAAAATGAAATAGCTTCCTTTTATGAAAGAGGCATATGTATCACTTCCCTTATTTTAACATGAAATGCTCATAAAGATATAATTAATTCTGGTAGCTCAAATTCATGTGCCAGTTAGGCCAGGTCTCTCCCGGTACACATCTATGATCTTGACATAATTACTAACACTGTCCATCTTCACTTTCAAAAGTATCTCTGTTTAGATAAAAATACATATCATCCTACATATGACACACCTTTGGTAACTATTATATATTTGCTTCATTTCAATTTATTTTTTGGAGGGAAAATTTATTGAAAGTAGCAAAAGAAATCATGGATAATTTATGCCCATTTTATTCTGTATATGAAAACCAACTACTCATAGGCCATTTTTTTAAATTCAGATAAGAAGCTGGAGGGTCCTAATTTGATAAATTTGTTATCACAATGTTACACATTTGAAAATAACACGGGGCATACACCAGGGAAGGAAGGATTAAGACATAACAATATTAGGTGAAGCTGAATTGCATAATCAGGATTGTACAGGTAAATACAGGAAAGGAAATGCAGGAAGAAGAATTCTAAACTGTTGAAATACTTATAGAGAAATTGAACTAAATAATACCAATTAAGGTATGAAACAATTCTTCAAAAATGAATCCTAAATATTTTGGCTCTTTCTGCCATGAACCATGTTTACTTCTTCAATTTTAAGAGCTAAGCTATTAAATATTAATAGACATGAAAATTAATCAGGCACATTCTTACTCATAAATGATTTTATGAAACCTAATAAAGGTTTTAAAATAGTCCTTAGGGTATAGTCCAAAATAGTATATACAGCATATTGTACTTTGCTTATTAATTATGTATTTGCACATGTCTGCAGAGAGAGAATTTATTATTTCAGAAGGTGAAGAGTAACACATGAGTCTAGATTTCTCTGGGAATACTGATGAGTAAATTTTAATTAATCTCAACATTAAACAATTTGGAGCTGAGATATCTTTTTCCATGTAAAATTGGCAAATGGACTAACCAGTAAGAAAGTATTGGCAATGATTTCCCTTCCTTATCCCTGCTGTGACTTCCTCTATGCAGTTAATAGCTTCACAGTTGATAAGGCTTATCTACATAAACACAAACAAATAAGCATTATCATACATTCTAACAGAATGCTAAACTGTAAAAAACCAAAAGAAACAATTTTAACACACACACACACACACACACACACACACACACACATTATTACTTGTGTCACCTTCACCTTAAGAAATTCCAAATAAATTCACATATAGTCTGTGAAATATTAATTTTCCCCAAAAGATTAAATAACCTTGTTTCAAAAACACTGCCATATAATTGAGCTGATTGGATGCCACTAGAAATACCCTCAAGTACATTTCTAATCTCATACCTTTATGTTTTTGTATATATCAATCATACAGACCATTCCCAATTAATAGTATAAATAAAAGGCACAATAAATTCCATATACCTATGACCTTGTAGTGTTTCCCATAAAAGACTTATGCCCATAAAAATAAAACAGGCACATGTTTAAAAGATGAAACTAATGGATGAAAAGTTCATCTCTTTCTCACTCATACAATTTCCTTGTTCACATGAGGTAAAGTATGCGAGAAGGCCAGCAAAAGGATCAAGTAAACAAAAGAATAGCTAAGTAACAAATCTGAGGTGTCTGGTGTCTGAATAAATCATGTTTTGAAAGTCACAGTTACAGTTCTATATTTTTCAACTATGAAAAATCAAAGATCATTTTCCCTGCTTCATTTGATTTACTTAAGCAACATCTTCTCAAATTACAAATAAGCGAAAGCATACCATTTCTAATGACATCATGTCTGAAGGAAAACAATTTCTAATATGGCTATAATAATTTATTACTTTACTATCTGGCTCTGACCAAATGCAATTATGAGAACCTAGTTTTGACAGGAGTCCAGTATGTGCTGTGGAGTATACCCCAATGGTCTCTACCTCCTCCTTCCATAACCAGTATCCAAAATAATCCTGGAGCATAACAGCATGCTATGATTTTCAAAGTAAACTGAAACAAACACTGATATTGTCTGTTGAACTTGAGAGATTGCTTATACTAATTAAGACTGAATGGCTGAACTGCACTTTAAGTAAAAAATTAAATAGAGCCCCATTCATTGACTTCTTCAAGTAATAATAATTCATAATAATTCATATTTTAATCCCCAGATTCATGTAGACAGCACTAAGATACAAGCTGAATCTCTTCTTCAAATATAACTTGTTTGAACTACAGTGTATTTTTTATGTGGTGGAAATTTAAGAATTTAGAAGATTTTCATAAAAATCCAATTTCTGGCTTCTTGTCAATAATACTTAAAAAAATATAACTGCACATGGCTAGCACTCCATCACAGCAAACTTTCTAAACAATCCACATATCTTCAGTTTCACACAATTCTTATCATTAGTTCCCCTAAAGCCGTCAGAATTTATCTCTATACTTCAATACATAAATAAACAACACAAATTGAATGAGTTTGCATAATGCTCTTTTTTCCCTTCTACATTTCTAATATTTGCCTCAGTTTTTGTGTGGTTGTTTTTGGAATTTCTGAGTTTCCTTTCTCAGTTTATTTATAATGCTGGCTGTACTTACAAGTTTTTCTATTTCTCTGTTTATACATTTGAAATTGTCTACAGCATTTCACATTAAGTTAATGGGAACAATGTGTTGTTAACTTGATCAATGAAAGAACTAATAGCATCATTAAGTGGTTTGTGTCTGTATTGTTCAAGGTCACCATCATGGTCAGATCAGAAGGAGAAAAGAGATAAGATCAAAATGGCAAAGCTGTGTGTACATTGAGGGAGGTGGGCAATAGAGGCAGATTGATCCAGTTGTATAGGCCATACGGGTATTTAATCTCTTTTCATGTAGGCCTGTTCTCCTGTGGTAGTCTCCTGTGGTAGTACCACTATCTATTTTCCTAAGATGGAAGCTTGGGATTTATCTTCTCATTTATTCCTTCTCTCACCCTCTGCTTCCAATTAATGATAGATTTCTCTGGACTCAGTCACCCTTTCTCCATTCATTCCACAATTGCCAAGAACAGTCTCATATCTGGTCAACGTGTTACCTGTTTCTAACTGTTCCTCAGGCCTGCATTCTTTTTCCCCTTCAAATCTATTCTCATTATACACCTAGACACAAATTTTCCCAACACAGGATTTATTTCACTTCTTCACTTAAACTCTTTCAGTGAGCCCTCTTCATGCTTGTTATGGACAGATCTATATCCTTATAATTCACGGGGAAGCGCCAATCTCCAATGTGTATGGATTTGGATATAGGGCCTTTAAAGAAGTAATAAAGATTAATGAAGATTAAAATGAGGTCAGAGGGGAAAGCCCTAATCCAACAGAACTAGTGTCCTTATAAAAAGAGGAAGAGACCCCTGGGATGCATATGCACAGTGATAAGGTTATGTGAGGACACATAGAAGCCATCTGAAAGCCAAGGACAGAGGCCTCAGGAGAAAGCTAACCTCCCACCACTTTGATCTTGGACTTCTCACTTCCAGAACTATGAGAAAATAAATTTCTATCGTTTAAGTCACCCAGTCTGTGGCATTTTGTTATGATAGCCCTAGCAAGTGATTACAGTCATTATAAAATCCAATACTCTGAACATAATAGTCAAGGCCATTATTTTGCCTGTATATGCCTCATCTTTTACTACCCTATGATTTATACTTTAACTTCCAGTGTCACCAAGCTGCATCTATGCAATTCCATACTTCTCCCCATGTCTATGCTCACCCCTTAGCCTCCAAGGCCCTTCTGATGCCTTTCTCCTATACACCCTAAGACTTAGCTCAGAGTTCATTCTCTGTGTTTCCCAGTCCACCTCAGACTACATTAGGACCCCTGATTTTAGTGCTTAGGTTATCCACATCACTCTCACTGCATCGTCCACACTGAGTCAATGTAATTATTTATGCAACCATTCCCCCCACCTCCTGTTCAGCACCGTTGAGTGAGTGCTGAAGAGTGATGAACTCTTTTCATCATGTTAAAGTTCCTGGCATTTAGCATGATTCCTGGCCCAGCACCATATGTGGAAGCATCTGTAGTAATAGCTTATCTCTATGGTTAATTTGAATCTATTTGTGCTCTTAAGCCTGGACTTGCTCAGCATCAGCTTTCAATACTCATTTCACATACATAAGCTCTTAATAAATGTCTATGCAATACAGAAACCCTGGATATTCGTTGGATGTTTGAAAAGTGAAACTTGAACTTTTTAAAGCAAAGTGATTTTATTGACAAACAAAACAGGATCGCCTTTTTGTTTTTTTTACTTTTAGTTTGAAATCAAGGATCTTAAACTACTTATAATTTAACTGTATCTCTAGACTACAAGTAGCACTACATGTCCACCAGTGTTTATATGGAATATGGAATTATTAAAGAGAACACGCATTCTTGCATTTATGATGACCTATTCAAGTGCAATAGTTCAATGCTTCTGAGATGTAGCACTATGTTACCTATTCAGTATTGTTGCAGATATTCAGTTGCTACTGGTGTTTCTGAGTAAACCAAGTTCTCTCTCACAAAACAGAATTAATAGTCTTTTTTACCCAATGCATATACATAAAAGGTGAAAAAAGATTACCTTTTGCAGAATTTGGATCTGCAAAAGGTACTTTGTTCCTTTCTTTTCTCTCTTTTATTTTTTCCTCCACTTTGGTGGATACTTTGTCCTTTATGTTTTACAACCAAACCATGTTTCCATAAAGTACCACAGTTAAGGCAAAAGAATAAGGAAAATCTAGACAAACATCCTATTCAGGTGGTACGAGGAACTGAAATGCCTTCAGTAAACTACAGTTTCTTGTCCCAGTCTTCTGTAAACATCTGGTTACCCAAGTAACAGATAATCCAAGTAACTGCAGTTTGGTTTGGTATGTATCACTTTGCCTTTATGGTAATGTAACCCCTGCAGGCTGTTTACTTCAGCCTGACATCAGAGTGATTTAAAATCCCTTAGAGGAAAAATGGCAAATGGTGAAGGATGACAACACACAAGCAAAAGACTGGCTCTTGCAAACGCTAGTTCCAGGCCAGATACACACAGGCGAATGTTAGTTGCCTCTCTGGGCCTGCCTTATACACAGCACTCTTTTCTATCCTCGCCTTAGCGTGAAGAAAACTCCATGATCTTTCTCCCTTTCTGGCTTAGAACCTTGGCCAGGTAACAAGGCTGACAACTTGGAGGTAGATACTCACTAACATTCTTTTAGGACCAGAGCTTTGGATAGACACATGTTTTTCTTTCCTCTAATATCTGACTCTGTACTTTCTTGTCTTTTCATAATAAGACTAGTTTAAAGACTTACTAAAAAATGGAATAGTTGGGGCATCTGGGTGGCTCAGTCAGTTAAGCATCCAACTCTTGGTATCAGCTCAGGTCATGATCTCACAGTTCATGAGTTTGAGCCCCACATCAGGCTCTGTGCTGATGGCATGGAGCCTGCTTGAGAGTCTCTCTCCCTCTCTCTCTGTCTCTCCCCCATGCTCTCTTTCTCTCAAAATAAATAAATAAACTTAAAAAAGGAATAATTAACTTTGAATTTCCATTTTTGTGCATGGTAGTTTCTTCCTATAATGAAAATCTAATTTTTTGTAGATTAATAGACCTCATATGTTTATGATATTAACTGTTTTAAATTTTTTTTATTCATAGTGAAATGGAAAATAATTTTAAAGTGTTTAGTTACTGTTAAAAGATATATATATATATACTTTTTCTGTTAGAAATAAATCATACCATGTACTGTGTGGTATCTAACAATGGTTCATCTACTATGTGTAAACAAAAGATGTTAGGACTGTGTAAAACTGCAGCAAGTACTTTTATAGTAGAACATATGGAATTGTTGTATCGAGTTTCAAAGTGCAATTTGAACTAGTGGAAGGGGAAGAAAGGATCATTTGAGATTTTACATTGTTTTAAGACTTTTTTTATGCTATCCCATATTATACAATTTTAAACATCTGAAAAAATTCAGAATAGAATTCATGGTTATTTCATTCCATGAGCAAACTATGATGATGCTTCTCTTTTTACCTTTTTGAACATTTTATTTCAGAAAGAAAATACCATTGATTACAAAATTAAGTAATTTTAAAAGCTGTGTTATTATAAAGCCTGGTCCATGATCCCATATCCAGTTTCTTTCATTAGCTTGACCTCAACAACCTGGAGTGGAAGGTAGGTGCAATACACGGGCACATCCAGATCCCGGCTCAGAAGCCCTGGCTCACGTTCAGGGGACAGTACCAGCTTGAGGCGTCCAAGTTAGTCTCCGCAGACCAGAGATGGAAAGAGAGAGAGAATTTGCAAAAGGCTGAGACCCAAACCTTGCAACAAAACTCTTGAAATTTAAATTTAATTAGTACCAAACATTTCTTCTTTCATGCAGAATCTCTGTCAGATGGCTGGGCATCCAGGGCTCTAACTGCTGCAAGGTTGCAACTAAGCCACTGGTGTTCTTTCTTTCAAAACTGAAGTACTATCATGTGGGGAAAATGTTTGCCTTCTTTTATTAGTTTGGTTTGGTGTTTGTGGGGGGGAACTGGTACTGAAGAGACCTCAAACACTCCAGGTTCTGAGACTTCCATTGACATTGTTATTTGTAGTAAAAGGTAAACCATTTTGTGATATTTTGCATAAAACACTGACTTGCCTTTGGAGTACGGGATGGAGAATTTTCACGATCTCTCTAGCTTCTGTCAAGAACATACAGATTTACTTTTGGTAACCATTCTTTCCTCATTTTTAGGAATGTGCTTTGCCTGGGACTGGAATCATGCTTAGCCATTGGTGCCCTTAAACTGAATGCCAAAAGGAAAAAAGGGGAAAAATAACTGAGAGGAAAGGGAATACATTTGGGTTTTCAAAGAGCTTCTGTTTCTTGTTAACTTTTTTTCTTTCTGAAAAGATTCTGAATGCTAAGATATGAGTACATTATTCCCCAATCCATGAGTATATGTAAAAGAGCCTACTTAAATAATTTTTGTTCTAGTCTTATGGAAGAAGGTCTTCACAAGGAGAATTCTGATCCTATTTAGGCTTTGTGGCTTCTTAGCTTACACGTTGTCCAGCTATACTAGAAAATGTGTGGTAATGTATACTGCGAAAGAACCCTAAAGTTTTCTAAACTCCTAGACTGTATTGTCAAGGAAGCAGTTCAAGAGTACTTCTTATCATTTTCACTAGTAGCATACTTTGTACTCAAACCCTTCTAATGCTTAATAGTTTCTGTTCCACAATTTGACCTGCTGGGTTTAAAAATGCAGCTAGCTTCCCACTATGCCTGTTATTTCATTAAGAGGAAAATGTTGGGAGTGGTGACAATGCCTATAATCTCTCCTAAAATTCTCTGTTAATTACTAATGTAAACAGTATGTGGGTGACTCTTCCTTATGTGGTCTATCAAGATGTTTTCAACAACACCAGTAGAATGGAATGACACTGGTGAGACAAAATTCACAAAGATAAGCCCTCTTTTCTCTGAAAATCTATGAAGATTATTGTTTGACCTATCTTACTTAAAGAAAATAGAGACATTTTACAAAACTTGATTATTCAATCCCAAACCTAAAGTAATGATCTGTGGAGACATTTCCAAGCCATATTCTTATCAATACTAGTGACATGTTCATAGCTCAAAATACAGCCCTTTGCTATAGTGTAGATGAACTCCTAAGCGGAAGGCAAACCTCTGAAGAGATGGTAATACTACTGGTTATGTATGTAATCTGCAGTATTATGCCTAGCATTGTTATTTCTGTTAAAGGGTAAACCCTGTTGTGATGTTTCACATAAAATACTGAATTGTCTTTGGATCAGGGAATGGAGAGTTTTTTATTATCTCCCCAACAACCATTTCTCTCATGTTCTGTCAAGAACATACAGATATACCTTTGATAAGCATACTTTCTTCATTTTTAGGCATGTATTTTGGCTGACATTGGAATCATTCATAGGTCCAAAGACAATTTTAAAGTAAGACAGTGATGACGTTCTTACCTTGGACTATGAAGCGAAGGAGTGGGGTAGAAAAGAGAGACTGTACACACTAGAGACATGAGGCCTGAGGTCCCAGAAGTTAAAGAAATGAGAGACCCCAGTAAAAACCTGTTGGAGTTTCAAAGGTAAACTTTTTGTGCTTTATGGATATTCCCAGAATCAGAACTTTTTACTGAGAGGTCATAAAAGAATTAAAAATAAGTAGAGCAAGAAAAATATTTACACATATAAATACATCATGACATCTATCTTTATAATATAAACTGATGTACTGCTGGAGACATACTGGGGAGAGATTCTTTCTGAGACAGGAATTCTGTAAACACTTCTCTTCCAACCTAGATGGGAAAACAAATATCAAAATCCAGAATGGCACTTCTTATTCAACAATGGAGAATAACATAAAAACACACATCTCTAGTAATAGTAATAAAAACCACATTAGCACATTGCTGCTACACATGTGGAAAAACAGAGATTTTCTACCTTCATTATGAGTTTTCAAGGCAAGTAATTTACTTCTAAACTGCTCAGAGAGACAATATGTAGTAAGCCACATGGCCTGGGTTTCAAACCAAAGTCTACTGCAAAGATTTTTAAAGCACATGCTCTAAACATATACGATGGCACAAATATCTGAAGAATAGGGGGTAATTACTAAACAGCCTCCTAAAACCAGAAGAATTTTGGAGCTCCAAGAGACATTTTTTTCCTTAAACAGCCTCTATACAATTATTGCATATTCCCTTTCCAATTTGTTTCCTGTTATTAGTAGAAAAACATTTTTTCAATTGGAAAGTCTAATGATTTAAATTAAGTTTTCTATATTGCCAACAAATGAAAGATATATTTTTATTTTATAATATCAAATACCAGTCATTCTGCTTTCCAAAAAAACTAAAAATCGATTTATATAATTAAAATAAAGGCACAGGGTCAGATTGAATGTGGGGTTAATTAGTTTGCCTGTGAGAGCCTGAGTACTGTCAACAGTACAATAATTATGTCTGCTCTATCTTCCTAATAAAAATAAAAATATTTTAAAATATAAGAATAAAATAAATGAATAGGAAACCTATTCCTTTACTTCTTAATAAATGAGAGAAAAAGGAAACCTGAAATCTTAAACCATGAGATAATAATTTATCTATCTGACTCCAGGGCAAATCTATGGTATTTTTCTTGAAATTCATCTGCATCCTAACAAGACACACATAAATACCCTATGCACTTACACCTCAGAAGCTATGTTCTCTTTGTGTGTGTGTATGTGTGCGTGCGTGAGTGTGCGTATGTGCACGCGGGCACAAGTATGTCAGCAGGGTTGGCTTACTACTTTCAGAGCTGCCACTCTAAGGATACACTGGGTCATGCTATAACCATCAAAACAACATTTTCTTCAATTATTTTCTGCAAGAAATTGTGACACGACAGAGTAAAAGAATCCAGGAGATAAGATTTTATGTTGCAGCTTTGTTTTATCATTTGCTGCTGACACGCTTTGATAATACAATTACAGCTATCCCATATGCATCCAACCACATTGCAGGAAGGATTACCTCTTCCTTTGTGTTCACTAATGGGTAACACTTTAGATATGTGTTTCTACTTCACAACTTTCACTGAGACACATTTTCAGTTAGTTTGCAGAAGGAGGCTCATATCTCATTCCAATATCCATATGGGCTTGTCCTGCTCTTATTAATTTATTCCTTTCCACTTCCATGACTTTCACGGAAATATTATATCACACATAATGTTTGTTGTTATAGTTGTAGGTTTTTGTCTTTTTGGGTTTTATTATTTTTTTTAATGTCACAGCAGGGAAATGATATTGGAGGAAATAATTAAATGTAAAGTCATTTGAAGGACTCTACATTTTCTTTAGAACTGAAGTTGGAAAGTAATTCAGAAGCCTCTCTCCTCAGGCAAGGATGATCTACTTGAATTCCTTCGAAAGGTGAAAGGCCTTTTATTATGACAAATTTTGCAGAGACTAATTTGTGAAAAAGGAGTACATTTTCCTGACCCTAATTTCTAAAATACCTACAGAGAAATAATTTCCACATTCTAGAAGGTTGTAAGTGATGAAACTGATCATAAGTATTTTTATACCATAATGAAAAGAAAAGTATTTGTGGTCTGAGTAGAGAAATATAATAGAGTTTAGTATATAAGTTAAAAATGTATAGATATAACATATATCAGAAGCACGCAAGTAACATGCCTCAAGGATGTTTCCTATAGCCAGGCTTTATGGGTTTCACAAGTATAATTCTAGAAAATAAAATAAAAACTCCTATTATCATGAAACAAGTCACTGTTACTAAATTAGGAGATAATATTAGAATATTATGTTTTTTTTATTTTAATGTTTGTTTATTTTTTGAGGCAGAGAGAGAGAGAGAGTGCAAACAAGAGAGGGGCAGAAAAAGAGGGAGACACAGAATCCGAAGCAGGCTCCAGGCTCTGAGCTGTCAGCACAGAGCTGACATGGGGCTCAAAGCCACAAACCACGAGATCATGACTTGAGCTTAAGTTGGAGGTTTAACCAACTGAGCCACCCAGGCACCCCTAGAATACTATGTTTAATAAGATGCTCATATTGATAGAGGCCTGTCATGAATCTTTTACATAGCTTTAATATACTCTATTTAATAAGTAAATTCAAATCTTCAGAAGTACATTAATTAAATGTAAAATATCCAAAGTTGTTTAGATGATCAGTGGTAAAGGTTTGGAACCTCAAAATGTCTCTGAATAACAGTATCAATAATTTTAAGTGAAAAGGTTCTCTTCAGTTCAATTATTTACTCATCTTCAAACCTATAGCCATCTAGTTTCTTCCTTTTGTAACACCCATCGCTTCTTGCCTTTTTTGATTACTTCTTAAGTATGTTCTCCTCTTTTTATTGCAATCTTCCTATAGACTTCTATTCTTTACAAAACATTTACTTCCTCAATACACTAATAAGTCTAAGAAACAGCTCCAAATGTTTATTTTCATAAGGTTGATAGTACTAACAGTTATGGGTACTGGCATTTTGGAGAGACTTCAAGTCTTTTCATGCCAGAACACGTATACATATACTTATCGATCGAAATTAGCCCATATGCATGAAAAACATATTTTGCTTTTGCCATTTGGCAAACTTAATAAATCTTTCTGATATTTATGTGATAAGGTAAATATCTAATTTTATGGAAACCATCAATTAATGTATATTTTCACATTAACAAATATTAGGGAGTTAGTTATTCCCCCAACAACTTGGGAAATAACATTTCTCTCAGAATTAAAGTACTCTCATATCAGCACATAACAGGAAGATTCAAAATGTATTACAAAGAATGATTTACTAACTATATTTTTTTCAATATTTTTTCACATTTAGCTGTATTTGGTAATATTCTTAATAATAAAGAAACAATGAATCAACTAAAGCTTATGGCCAGTAGAATGTTCATGGAGGGAAATTTAGCAATATTTTAGCATAACTGAATTTTTGGAGGCTATGAAAATTAAAACCAAAATACTAGACAAGCATAAACTGATTATATAACAAAACAAAGTTACTATAATGTGGTATAAATAAAGATACAATTTTGTCTTTATAACTTATTAGCAAAAGCTTTGTGAACATTTATGCCATCTAAAATCTCATTATATAAAACATTAGAAATTTTAAAGCATTCTGTTCCTTATATTCAAGTTTAATTAAGAAAGGCTGGCATGAAACATTTTCTCATTTGCAAGTATTTCAAAGTACTCATGTGATGTATTTAGTTTTCTAACTCATGAGCCTTCCCCATTCCATAGTTTACATATTAAGTGACTTTCATTTTCCTTTATTTTCATGAACCATACACATTTCTATTTAATACCCATTATAAACAACATGTACATTTTTACTGAAGTATCGCTATAGATAATTGTGACACCATGAACTCCAAAATATTAAAAACAAAATCTTATTTCATAGATTTTTTAAGTAAATATTTTCATTATAAGTACTTAATTGTTTTTGCCTGAAAATTTATCCTAAGGCAGAAAATAAATAAATGCCACATTATTCAATAAGTTCCATGCCATGTTTTCATTATTTGGATGTGAAAAAGATAATCAACCTCTAATAGCATATGTGTGTAGGGGATGAATACACATACACATGTGCAAACATGCATACACATGTATATTTTTTTCAGTACCAGTGACTGGTTCACAATTGATTTCTCATTTAGTTTCTTTAATTAAAAAATAGTGCATGTGTTATTTATTTAACTTTGTTATGTTTATTTATTTTAAAGAGAGAGCAGTGCAAGTGAGAGACGGGGAGAAAGAGAGGGGGAGAGGGGGAAAGAGAGAGAGAGAGAGGATCTTAAGCAGGCTCCATGATCTGCAAAACCCAACTCACCACTCAGTCTTGCAAACCATGAGATCATGACCTGAACCAAGATCAAGAACTAGACCCTTAACCTAACGAGCCACCAAGGTGCCCCCAAAATAGTGCACATTTTAGACAGAGCACAGAAGGTGATGGGTTGCAATATTTATCCTCAGTGTTGGAGCTGGACTGCCTAGGTTAAAAAAGACAACTTTGTAGGAAACCATGCAGCTTTTGGATGTTAATTAAACTCTCTATGCCTTAGTTCATCCATCAGTGAAAAATGACAACAGTATCCATTTCACAGGAGTGAAGGAAGAATTAAATGTGTTAATTCATTCAAAGTGCTTACGACATTGTCTAGCTTATAGGAACTTCTCAAAAAATCCTGCTTTTATATATTTATAGCTAGAAATATTTAGTATAAATAATACGAAGAGCTCTGTTCTATCAATGCTTGTTTTTCCAAGAAGCATTAAATTACCTAAAACACTTTAGAAACACAAACACAACTGATTCAAATAAAAAAGAGGTTTAGAGTCTGGAGAGTTTCAGATTCACAACAATTAAATTATTTCTACCAAAAACTTCAATAATAAAAATTTGTGTACAGCTGTAATTGGATATTAATAAAAGCTGAGCCAAACCAATCCCAAAGTTTGAGTGAATGTTTGCATGAAGAAAAGGAGTTTCTTTTCTTACCATCATGGTCATGATCAAGAGCACAGTTCTTACCTATTTTTGATACTTTATCATTTTATCACCTTTGTTACAATAAATATAGCCTCAAATCTCTCAAGCAAGACAATGCATTGGCTTAAAATAAATTTGTCGGCAAGAAAATTTCTATGTGCTTTATCTCACTGTGTAATAGGAATGGTAATAATGGTTATCTCTTAGTGTTACGGTGAAGAATTAATGAACTAATGAAAGATAAATTCTTTACCAAAGTTCATGGCAAATACAAAGCACACAATAAAAGTAAATAAGTATTATTATTATCACCAGTAATGAGTGAATGTATTTCCTATTTATACAAGCACATTATATCCTGAATATTAAAACTTCACCTAAAGGTAAAATCCTAAATAATTTCCAGGCAAGGGAGGGATATTTTCCTAAAAATCTAACTCAACGGCTATATTGATCAATTTTGTAAGGTTGGCTTCTTATGAAAACTTTAATCTTTTTTAACCAATGGATGAATTGAATTTATAAATTGTGGATGAATTTGAATCTTTCACCCGTTGTACTGAGAAGTGAAAAGAATTTTTCTGGTAAAAAAATTTTTAGAATCTTCGAAGAAGAAGGAAAAAAACAGTAAAAACAAACAAACAAACAAAAAAACCATGGGCTACATACCCAAAGAGAGCAGCCATGCTTATGCCATCGTACAGTAAGTAATTGTATGTGAATTTCTTAAACTCTATGTTCCTCAGTCTCCTCATAAGGAAAATGAAACATAAAAGGCAGTCAAAATACTTGGAGACTCCCCTGGTAGTCTCAGCAATATTTAAAATTACTGTAATGATAGAGCACTGAAGTATTATTTTGAATGTCTGCTACATATCACTATCACTTATTTTCCTCCAGAGTCCTGTGGTATCCAATAAATCACTGACAGAATTTATGTTCCTAATCTGCTTTGTTCTTTTCTTTATAAATTTAAGCTATACTAAAGATAATCACTATGGTGTTTATACCCTATATGCTCTCCTTTTCAGAAATTTCTTATCCTTTTTTCCATGGTGATATCTTCTAAATATTTTCCACAAGATGTCAAGTTCTTCAAACCGACCACAAAGTGTAAAAATATCTAAAAAGCTGGATGTGGGGAAACAATTAAGGTGATCACTTAATCAATAATATTGTAATGACTTTGGTGACAGATGGTAAGTCCACTTATCATGGTGAGTATTTCATAATGTATAGGATTACTGAATCATGATGTGGTACACCTAGGAACTAACATAGTATTATATGTCAACTATACTTCAATAAAAATAATAATTAGCTCATGAGGGGTGAGCTTAGTAGATTAGTAGGGTAAGTATCTGGCTATTAATTTCTGCTCAGCTCATGATCTCATGGTTTGTGAGTTTGAGCCCTGTGTCAGGCTCTGTGCTGATAGCCCAGAGCCTGCTTGGGATTGTCTCTCTCCCTCCCTCTCTCCCTCTCAACATAAATAAACACTTAAAAAATAATAATTAGCTCAGGAAAAAAAAAAAAAACTCCAGATGATTTTAAAACAAATATATTGAGTATTATGCAATGTAAAAATAATGAAGACAAAGTATAACTAATTTTCAGCCATAAATAAATGAAAAAAAATATTTGCTAAGCATCAATTCTCCTACCCTTTGTTTCATGAACACTTTAACTTGTAAATTATTAAGATTATCAAAGACTATTGGTTTATATCAGTTATATTGTTATGTGCCATATTAGCAATGACAACTGAGAAATATTTAAAAGTTATTATTGCTACTGTCTTGATCCCTGCTAAGATGGCATCAGTTTTACCTACCACTGCTTTGACATGATGTCTAATACAGTAAAAAGGCAAATAATAACTCAGTATTGTTATGAAAATAGTTTTGACTCTCTAGAAATCCCTGCAAAGAGCTCAGGAATTCCAAATTTCCATGAACCACACTTTGAGAATGGCTGCACAAAGGGTTAATATTACCCAAGGCCCATAAGAGACAGTCAACATAGCTCCCTTTAGCTTTTATCCTATCCTATCCTGTCAACATAGCTCCCTTTAGCTTTTATCCTATCCTATCCTGAAATATTTTCATCATTTACTACATTCTTAAATTTCAAAGCATACATATATAACATAATTTCATTCAAAATTAAATGTAAATAGCAAGAAGTACTAGCAAGCATTTTAGTAGGACATTACCAAAACATATTCTCAAAACTGAAATAGGCTGAAATATTAAAGACGAGGTAAATGGCTTCCAGAAAGGAATTTCCAAACTTCTCCGTATTCTCTACATTTGGGATTTGATAATGAGAATTATCTTCCTTCCTTCCTTAATTCCCTTCCTTTTTTTTTATTTTACTAAACATGCACACAAACAGTAATCCTTAAGGCAAAGAGTTATATATTATAGTTTCTATATCCAACTGTTCTTTTTACTGCATAGACTGTGTATTCAATGGAGAAATTCCATATATGAGAAATTATTTTTGATCTGTTATAATTCAGAAGAAAAATGTAAGATAAAATGTAATAATTCTGTGAAAGGAGCAAAGGAGAATACTCAAATTGAAAAACTCATGTATATATACAGTTATTGCAGAACATTTACTCAGTTACGTACACACAAAAACTGCCACTGACATTTCTTCTTTGACTGCTATTGAAAGAGTTCTTAACTTCACCAGGATAGAATACAACAAAAGCCAAGATCTTTTTGTAAGCTGTAAAATCCCCTGCAGTGGTACTGATATAAACTGAAATATAACTTTTTCAGAGAGGTGAGAAACAGCTTTTTCTCTCTCCCTTCTTCCCTTCCTCACTTCTACCGGACTCTTTTTTTTCATGTTCCTGATGTGACTATGACATGTGAAAATGTAATCTTGCCAAAATGCTGGCAGAAGATGAAAAGTAAAACCTAGATCACTCATTTAAAAGAAAAAAAATCCTACTTTATATATTTAACATCTCTACTTGATAGAAAACTCTAGAGGGGATTTGTTAAATGTCTAGATTATGATTTTTGATTCAAAGAGAATTCAGAATTCAAGCAACATATTTATATCCATGCCTCCAAAAATAACTATTTCTTTGATTTGTCTCCATTGAAATGCCCACTAAATCTCACTTGATTTCAAATATTCACTTTTTAGATTAAAACATAATGCATTAAGAATAGACATATATAGTGGCGCCTGGATGGCTCAGTTGGTTAAGCGTCTGATTTTGATTCAGGTCATGATCTCACTGTCGATGAGTTCAAGCCCCGTGTCAGGCTCTGTGCTGACAGGCTGGAGCCTGTTTCAGATTCTGTATCTCCCTCTCTCTGTCCTTCCCTCACTCACACTCTGTCTCTCTCTCTCTCAAAAATAAATAAACATTAAAAAAATTTTTAAAGAATACACACACACATGCACACACACGCATATATAAAAGAATAGACATGCAGACAGGATATACCTTAGTCATTGCATGGGGTGGGAGGGAGATGGGGATTATCACATGGGCATCATACTCTCAATGTGGTGATGGAAATATTCTAAACCTGATTTATGATGATATCGAATCACTTGATAAATTGGTAAATTTACTTAAAAATCATTATACATTTGAAATGAGTAAATTATATAATGTATAAAAATGCTTCGATAAAGTTATACATAAAAATGAATACAAAGAATAAGAGAAGCCAGACATCAAAAATCATATGCTACATGAATTCATGTACTTAAATTATAAAATGGGCAAAACTGATTTAAGGTGTTAGAAGGCTCAACAGCAGCAAAATTTGGGGGGGGTGGGGAATACGGTTGGTGCAAAACATAGAGGGGCACATCTGAAGTGCTGTTAATGTTCTGTGTCTTCAGCAGGTTTTTGTTTAGATGAGCTGGGTTTGTGAAAAATCATTAAGTTGTATATATTTATGATATGTGTATACTTTCCCATATGTATATTACACCTCAATAAATATACACTATATATACATACACACCTTTCACAAATGCCTTTCCAATTTGAAAAATATAAGCAATTCTACATAAAATAAGACTGTTATACCATGTACACATGTGTCCAAAGAGCTGACATGAGCATGTCATACAATATTCAAACTTCCTACATTTAGATAGAATTTATGTCCAACTATAAAGAATAATTCCAATAGAACTACGTATTGACAAGGGGATAGATAGCATTAATTTAGTTTATCATCAAATTATCAAGATTTCCTTTTTGTTTTTAAAGTTTATTTATTTATTTTTGAGAGAGAGAGAGAGAGAGCGAGCATGAGCAGGGGAGGGGAAGAGAGAGAAGGAGACACAGAATCTGAAGCAGCCTCCAGAGCTGTCAGCACAGAGCCCGATGCAGGGCTTGAACCCAAGTACTGTGACATCATGACCTGAGCCGAAGTTGGTCGCTTAACAAATTGAGCCACCCAGGCGCCCCCAAATTATAAAGATTTCTTAAAAACATGTGTCCTGGATCTACGGGGAGGTTGGTGGGGAGCTGGCCTCAAGTACTGGCACATTTGGAGAACCTTTAGAGATATTAATAGTGCCCAACAAACACCAATAAGCTTTTGAAACCATGGCAGAACAGGATGGGTGAAGTATTATTGAAGGGAAGCTGCTTCCTCATGTTCTTTTTTGGTGCTCAGGCACTTATATTTTATATATCTACTATAACTTTGGTCTTTTCTGCTTCAACCAATGCTGACATTCTTCAAGGATCAGCATAACATTCCCCCTCCAATGAATACTCCTTAATATTATCTAGCTGAAAGAGCTTTCCTCCTTTTTTTGAACTCCTCAATAAATGTAAATGAGATAAAAATAAAATATGGAGCAAACAACCTGTTTACTTTTATCTGCCAAAAAACACTATAGTTTTGTGGGCAGGGACCATGCCCAGCTTATTTATCCACCAGACTCCAAAGCTGTCATGGTGAACTGCATGTTGTGGATTTTCAAGTGTTAGTGGAGTTAAAAATGGAAATATATCTATTAATAACTGAAGATAACATGAAACCTCAGCTGAATTCAAAATGTAAGATTCCTGCAGTTATCAGTTGCCAACAGTCATTTTCACATTTAGAGTCTAAAGCTATATGTACCATTTTTTAAAACTCACTGATGTGTGTAAATGTAAAATAAAAAGAAACAAAAATCATTCAGAATTAAGAAAGCTTTCAAGTGGCATCATGCAATTGAAGAGCAGATTTACTTATTCATTTACATATCATTAAACATCAAAAGTTAGTTTTAGGTAAAATCAACAGAAAGTCTGCCCTCCAAGAAGCCTACAATTTAGACAAGGCAATTGTCTAGGGTGTGATAATATGGGTTTATTAATGTTTATATGCAATAAAGAAGGATGTAGATAATAGCAAGGGAGTGAGATTAGAAGTTCCTAAAAGGATAAAGAAATGTGCTCTGACATTTTAAGATGGCTTCTAAGTAGGAAAATGAAAGAAGAGGTAAAGCACAGAACTTTCAGAGGGGATGAAGGCAAAATGGTATAAGAACACGCTTGGGTTAACACAGGGTGTAATCTGAAAGGCAGTAAAGAATCTGGGTCCCCTAGAGGAGATATCAGATTGCATAGTTTTACTAGAGGAAAACATGGAAATCAAAATAACTAGCAGTTATTATTATAAATACATAAATAAAAATAACAACTTTATTTATATATTTGTTTAATGTGTATTCAAACATCTACATGAATAGTATTTCATGCCTGTCCTTGACTGTGACATTCATCTAATTCATGAGGCTGAAGTAAATTATGAAACCTTTTTAATAAGGTTATGCAAGGATACACAAAAACATTTCACATTTTGTAATAATAATCCTCCAATCTAGAGACATGCTTAAAAATGTTTAGACAATGATATAATGCCTTTCCAGAAATTTAAATGAGAGAAAACAATAATTATCTCAGATATATATTAGAAAGTTTCCCCATTATAATTTTAGTTTCAAATGCATTTAAACTGTACATATCATTATAAATATGATACATCCATATCATAATTAGAAATTATTAGCATTATTTAACATGCTGTCACTGGCATGACAGGGCAACTCATTAATTATAAAACAGCTTAAACAGACATGGGCATCTCATCTCTTGGGAACCTGCAAGATGGACCTAATTTCTTCTATCCAAGAGTCAAAAGCATTTATTTCGGCCAAGTGTAAATGTAGTACATTTAATAGTCCAAATACAACCAAGAAACTTGCCTCCACACAGAATTAACCACAGTTATTTCAGCTGACAATTCTTACTTTGAGAAACCATCGGGGGGCTTCCACAAATGACTCACTCAGGATGCTTAAAGCAATTTCACTCTGCAGATTTGTCAGATTTGTCACCTTACAGACACATCCCATCTAATGCAGCAGCTTTGAAAGGATCCATTGTAACTATTTTTTGCAATAATTATAAGATTAAGGGCTTATTTGGGGAGCCATTAATAATATCAATAAAAGGATTAAAACAATCTCAATGAAAATTATAAAGAGATCAAAGAGCTAGTGAAGTTAATGCTTCTGCTACATTGAAAATCAAAAGCTAATAACCACTGAAAAGCAGAATTTCCTTCTCAAACCACACTTCAAATGGATTCAAAGAATCCATTTTTGTTTGTTGTTCTGACAGAAACAAATAAAATAACAATTTAGTCATAGTGCCCATTCATACTACTCACGGAAAACCAGGCAGGACAGACCATTACAACCCTATGAACAGTGATAATTCAACTTTTTTAGGCAGATTATCAGAAAATTTAACTATAGTTGGAGGCATGTCAAATGTATAACAAGAAGAGATACATAATGAGAGAGAAACACATGAAGAACCAAATGAAACCAAACTTATAGCAAGTGGCATCACTAATTTTAAAATCTTATTTCTCATTAATACTCACTTTAGCAAGAGTTAGATTTTAGAAATAGACAAACGAAAGCCCTCAGATTTGCCCAGAGGGACCGTTATGCTTCGAGTAAACTATGGATGCTTTGATCAAAAACCTGGCATATTGTGATTTCTATTAAAAATTTACACAACAGTAATTTATAAAAAATAAGACACCGACTATCAATTTATTAATCACACACAAACACAGATATCAGAATTTTAAGCATCAAGAAGACCAAAGGTTAAAAAAAGCTATTGTTTTTGTTTTTATGTACTTAAATTTGTTTATTTTTACATACGCTATGATTTCCCCCATATTTTAAGAATTCTTTAAATAATGGAAGAAATGTCTAAGTAGAAAAATAATGAAAAAATAATTCACTATATAAGTAATTTATTATTTAAAAATTACTTTGTGAGCATGTAGTCAGAAAGTATGAATACTTATAGTAAATTAATAACTTCATGGATTTCTGAGAAACCATAGTAATACTGAACAATTTTTAAGAGATATGTAATATGTAGCAAATTTATCAAGAAATTGTAGTATAATTTAACACTTCTACAGTATGGATTCTTATTGACCAAGCTCTGTAGAAATGAAGACCTTCTTTTCCTTACCCAGTGATAGCATATGATACCTTAATTTATTAAGGTATTTGAATACCAATTTATTTGAATATGGTAATATTTTGATTAGCTTAAATGAATTACATTATAAACTAAATAATAAAGGAATAATTTTTCATTGTTTTCAAGGCCAAAAAATCATGACTCAATAGCCTTTAACTACATTTTGATTAATGATATAAAAATAACTTATTAATTTTTATTCTTTTTCCTACACAGAAAGAAAATATTAGCATTAAAATAATTTTTCTGTAACTTCTAGAGAAAATTACATAAAATTCTTTTTGAAAACTGTGAAAAATAAATTTAGCTTCTCATCTAATCAACCCAGTTCCAAAGCACTCAGAGTAGACCACACAAGTTAATAACTAATCTAATAAATTTAATAACATCAAATGCCATTTGCAATTTCTAATATTAGTATTTTAGTAATATAGGGAATCAATCTGATATTGAAAAAGTAGTCCAAATGATTCTAAAACACACAATACTATTTGTGTTCTTACCTAAAGTCAATATGTCACACAGATGCAGGCTGAGAGCTTATATTAAATGCACACACAAACAAAAATATTATTAGAAGTATCATACCTTTGAGACATAATCTTATAGGCATCTGGCAGATAGCATCGTATATTCTCCATCTGAGCAGGGTCAGAGTCACAAATTTTGTCATCAGTCCTCCCATAGTTGGCACTTTCTATCATGATAACATCTGTTCCTGGACAGCGGAGCTCAATGGGGTAGCTCTCACAGGAGAGCTCTCTGCGGACCACAGCCATCGGAATTGGGGCACGGCTGAAAGCTACCGGAAGGAGAAGGAAGAAATGTAAGTCATCTTTACTACATACAAACGAAAAGTACACGTTTGCCTTTCCAGTGTTTGAGATAAACTAATACCAAAAAAAGCACCAGTTGCAATTAACAATTTTAACTAAAACAAAATATTTCTCACCTCAATAACTTTACAGGATTTTTAAAAATCTAAGAATAACAGATTTTTCTTTTAAAAAAACATTATCTAATACAGTTTTTGTATATATGAAAAAAACACTCTGGATTTTTGAAAACTTTGGCTGTTATATGAAGTAAAGACTATACAGAAATATTTCCTCCCCCCACCACCCTGCCTCAAAAATATTATCCAGTTTGTAGAAAACGATTCTCAGGTAAATCGTAGGTGTATCATGCATGTGTTGTGTGTGTGTGTTTTAATTATTTTATAGAAAGTATTACCCCCAAATTGCGTTTTTGTTGACTTATATCATCTTAAGTATTCTATTTCAACTTTAAAAGTTTCATTTTTCAGTAATAATTAACATAATCGGTGCATTTATGGTTTAATTATAAGGATAATAACTGTTCTGCAAGAAAATAGAGATTTGTATGGAGAAAAAATAAATTTTTCTTCAGCCCCCTCCACACACTTCCCCGTGCCTCCACTGCCACTATCAAGAGATAACCAGTGAGCACTGTGATGACTCTCCTACTAGAATTTTCTATAGAAAAACAGACATTGTATCTTTCCTCCTACTTCTTTTTATATTTTATTCAGGTAGTAGCAAACTACACATGTTGTTTGATACTTGACTTGTTTTATTTATTAATTTAATGGACATCCTTTTCATCTCTGTATTGTACCCCTCATTTTTAATGGCTACATATGCCTATAAACATATAATTAATCTTATGTTGATGGGCATTTGGGAATGTGCAAGTGTTTTGGTCATAATACTGCAAAAAAGTATAAACATATCTGTGTACCTTAGCTATAATATTTAAGAAAAAAATATAATTATCCAAATATATTTTATAGTATATTTTTATAAATGAGATTGGTGGATCAAGGGGGAAATACATTCCAAGTTTGGTGAATATCAACAACCAGATATCCAAAAAACTTAATAAATATGCACAGCTCTACCAGGAGCACTTTTCATTTCAAAATTATATATTACCAATTTGCTTAAATTTTGCCAATGTGGTAGACAAAGAATGATACAATATCCTTTTTAAAATTTTTTTAGTTTCTATTTGTACAATGAAACATTTTCATATGTTTATCAACCCTTTATATTCCTTTTATTTATGAATTGCTGGCTTACATTTATATATGGTTTGCTATTGTAAAAGTTCTTTTTACAGCAAGAAAATTAAAAAATTGGTCCTTTATATTTGTGGCAAATATATTCTTTTAGTTTATTGTCTGATTTTAGATGTTGGCTGAACACATATACTTCATTTTTATACAGGGAGTTACCCATCTTTTCATGTCACGTTTAAGTTTCCCACTCCAAGATTGTGAACATAATCAGTATATTATTGGTAGAAAGTCCAATGTTTAATTGTAAAAACTCAAACTCAAGTTTTCTTTTAAAGGCATAGAATTGAAATTCTCAACCATCTAATAAGTTTATTTCTACATAAGAGAATTATTATGGAGATATATACATGATAGCTATAAATATGCTTTAATATTTGATTAATTCACTAATGTGTACATATATAAAAATATGTATTTAAATAAATATATGCAGCTTTTCTTGTGGCTCTTTTAGTGAGCATGAAGCGTGAACAGAAAAGAAGGGAGGAAAGAAGCAAGGAAGTGAAAACCGAGTAGAGGTGGGGCAACAGAGAAATTTCATTGCCATAAATATTTTTATTTGAAACTTAGAGGAAATATTGATCTGGTTTGTGAAACCATAACTATTATTTCAAAATTAAGAATGACATTAGTTTTTACCTCATTTGTACAATGTCTCAGAAAAGCTATAACTGCACCATACACCCAATGTATAACTTGTGAGCAAGTCACCTAAAGTTCTCAAGAAGCACACAAAGGTAATTCCATCCATTCTGGTTGTCATTCAGCATCTCCTATGTTCTCTCTCTCTCTCTCTCCCTCACACACACACACACACACACACACACACACACACACACACACACACAAGAATCTAGCACATCCACAGCATTCATCAGAGAGTTAACATAATTAGAGGTTGGTTGTAACATTATTTTTAACATTTGGTCTTGAGTCAACATTCTGACAGGGTATTCCCACAATAGAGAGACAATGCATTTCTGATATATGCATTTCTATTGTTTCTAAAATGAAATATCCTTGTTTATCTATCATTCTGAAATTACATGGCTATTAAAACATGAAGTCCTTCTTAAGAGTGAGAGTCTATTTTTAAGGATGGTGTAGTTAGTATTTTAAGTAATGGAATCATTGAATAATAAAAATATTCCAATTTGAGAATCCAGTTTCAAGATTTTGGTCAGTTTAAATGGAATCATAGAGGTTGTTTTTGTTTCTTTGGTATTTTTATTTTTGTTTGTTTTTTTTTTTTTGTTGTTTCTAATAAAAGGTTTTTGAAATCAGAATTTCCAGTAAATTTTTTAGCATTTGCTAAAAGGCAATTTGTTTCTTAACTTTAGTATAACTATTTTAAAATACCATTGAAACTGCTTCCAAACACTGAATTGATCTAGCTATATTTTAACTGAAACAAGTTAAATTAAATTAAAAAACAAGCTAATTTAACAAGGAAACAAAACAAGTAAGCAAATCATACAGTCAAACATTTGTTTGACTAAGTGGGCAATTTGGTTAATTAAATTCATCAATTTTTGTCAAAACATGTGTACATAGACATAGTTTTATTCTAGTTCTTAACTGTCAAAAAATGATTTAGAACCAGACACTAGACACTTGCAAAGTCAACTAAAATGTGGAGGCCAAAATTATCCATGTGTCTCATTTGACCTTGTAAGAATTATGCAAAAGTTATATACATATGACAATTTTTACAGAGAACCAGAGTTGATTTGTGGATGCTTTCTTCCATTTAACATACAATTGCATTTGTATCAGTAACCTAGTGACAAACAGCACTCCTAAATGATGGATGCTTTGTTTAAAGGAATATATTACTGGAAACTATAACATTATCTAATTAGCTATTTAAATTACTTTTAATTATGTTGCTGAATGCTTTAATTAGCAACGAAAGTCCAATGGAAAAAATATGCTTAAGTTAAAAGTTGTGTGTGTGTGTTTTTTTTTTAACCATTCAGTTACTGTGCTAACAAGAGACAGATTTTGCTTAGTAGAGAAAAAGATTAAGACATGCAAAATCTCAACAATTCAAATGCAGGAGAGTCTGTGAAATCATCTACTATATATTGTATCAGAGTAATGTTACATTGGTCATTGTGAAGTGGCTGTGGAAAAATAATTTGAGGCAAAGAAGGCATATTTTAGAGCTCCTCACTTTTATTCCATGAATTAATCTGTTATAACAAAAATAGAGTATCATAATATAATAGTTATTAGCTGAATAAACTGGAAAAACCTCAGATGTAAAATCTGGTAACCGGGTAGGACACTGCATGTACGATGGAACTACCCACTGACCATGGGACTAAAAGGAGGTATGGATGAAATGAAGCTTCTCCTCTAAAGCTGTCCAGAATCTTAGCAACTGCCCGGGTTCCATGGTAAACACACACCTAAAGAAAAGTGCTCCTGACCAGGGATTAAATAACAAGAGAAGAAGCCCCCTGTTCTTGCTCACTTGTTTGCAGCACAAACTACATTCATGTTTTTCTTTTCTGAGGCCTCCAATCACTCTGTTGTTGAAACCTCTTCCTCTCTTTAGCCTCTCTCTCCTACTGTTAAGTCCTCTTGGTGACATTTGACTCAAAATGCCTTAAGTCCTTGGTGAATTGTGGACGATAATAACAAAGACACCAGTCTAGGGATGGGAGGTGGAGGTGGAGGTGAAAGCAGAAAGTAAAAGCTGGTGACCAAATACTAGTCAAATGACTCTTTATGGACCCCAAGTACTGGGCTCAGAAACCTGCTAGGATAACCCTAGGTATTAGAGGGGAGCTTTCAAAGAAGGGAATGTTACTTGAGACATAGGATTTTAGGGCAAAGGATATCTATCAATAAGAATAAGGCTAAACACAGACAACAGAGGCAAGCAGCCAGTTAGCTGAGTGAGAACATAACCCAGTATAATTATGTTTTAAACATGGTGAATTTAAGAAGCCAGAATAACATCAAAAAATTTCAACTATTATTTGGGTTCATTTGGGTTCAGAAGTAGAATACAGGCTAAAACTATGGTAAGGACATGAAGTGGTGTACAGAGTACCTATAGAGAAGAAGAGGATGGCTGCAGAAGTTGTAATATCTATAGTCATTAAGGAGGAGCAGAGTTCCACAGAGAGGGACTCTGTGGATCTATTCAAAGGAGAATCCTATTGGGGCACCTGGGTGGCTCAGTCGGTTAAGCGGCCGACTTCGGCTCAGGTCACGATCTCACGGTTCGTGGGTTCGAGCCCCGCATCAGGCTCTGTGCTGACAGCTCAGAGCCTGGAGCCTGCTTCGGATTCTGTGTCTCTCTCTCTCTCTGACCCTCCCACGCTCATGCTCTGTTTCTCTCTGTCTCAATAATAAAAACATTAAAAAAAAAAAAAAAAGGAGAATCCTATTAAACAGACTAACCTGCCTACCACTTACCACTGCTTTAAAGATAAGGACACTTAACTGATAGGACAGATGAATCAGAGTGTGTGTGTGTGTGTGTGTGTGTGTGCGCGCGCGCACGCGCGTGCACACACACGCACATTTCCCCAGGCCAAGCCTTCAATGCCTTATTCAAATCTGGTTTTTCCATGAATTATTCCACATACTTAAGAACCCATTCAAAAATAAAGCCTATAGCCTAATCTCCATTTAGCAGAGACTGAAATCTTCAGCCTGCTCTTTATGTTTGTTATGAATACAAAGATATTAGCAAAACAGCTATGTTTGTTTATTTTCTATTCCTTTACCTTTGTACTTTGTTTAACCCAAATCCTGTGTATTCAAATAAAATTAAATCTACTAAAGAATTTTTTTTTTTTAAGAATGGATAACGGAGTGCAATATAGAAGGCTATTTTGGGGCAGTAAGAACAAGATGATTGCTTTAAATGAATAATGACAGAGAACATATTTGATCTATATTTAGGAACAAAAAGAAAACTGCATGATTTAGTGACTGGCTGAACAAGAAGGGTAAAAACGAGGGTAGAAAAAATAACTACCATGCTTCTGGCATAAGCAAATGGCTAGATTATAGCGTCATGAACAGAATCTGGTAGGAAGCTGAATACAGATGAATGACTCAGAAAAGAGATCTTTATAAATTTGAGAGTCGTAAGGTAGTACCTAAAACCAGAGCAGTAGATGAGATAACCTAGAGAAGGAAATACAGATTTTATTAAAGAGGTCCATATGACAGTTTTCAAATGTGTTTCCAATTCTCTGATAATTCTCCATCTTCATTCCCTTTTCATTTGAAAATACACTACTTAGGCACTCACTTCTGACAGACATAATGTGGTAGAAATGAGTATGTGTGATTTCCAAAAGTAGTTCATTAGTAAGATGCTGCAGATTTAGGCTCCCTCTTGATCATTCATTTTGTGCAAAGCCAGTCACCATATCTTGAGAACACTGGACCAGCCCAATGGAGAGGTCAATGGAAAGGAACTGAGCCCTCTTCTGACTGCCAAGCAAAGCAGGCTAATCCTCCAAACACCAGAAACCCCATCTTGAGGAACTACAACTCTATGAGAGACGCTGAGCCAGAATCAACTAAGTAAACTATTCCCATATTCCTAACCTAAAAAACCATAGAAGATACTAAATGCTTATTGTTTCAAGCCACTGAAGAAATGTTTAAAAGGTGTACCCTGAAACCAGTAGACAGATATTAAATAATTATCAAATCAATAAAAGAAAAATATTATGAATGACCCACACAGAAAGTCTAATAGCACCATCCATTTGCTCAAATTATCACTTAGACTACCAGATTAAAAATATATATATAATTTTATTTATAATTTAATTTATATGTAAATATATATAAATAAATGTATACACACACACACAGTTTTCAGCACTTAAAAATGATTATTACTAGGTGCTAAGAACATTTTTTCCCCTGTATGCCAATAATCATGGCGGGGAGGGGGGAAGCTCTTTTGAAAACTTTAAAATAAAAAAGGAAAGAGATCAGGTTCCTTATAAGGAAAAAAGTAAAACTGTTTGTAAATCACAGCTAATGATTTTAAAGGTGTTTCTTAACTATAGAGAGAGGTACAACTATCTGGAAGTAGGCTAGTTTCTACTTATTTCCAATGACTTTAAAAAAATACTTCTGGGTCACCTGGGTGGCTCAGTTGCTTGAGCGTCTGGCTTCGGCTCAGGTCATGATCTCAGGGTTTGAGGGTTTAAGCCCCGCGTCAGGCTCTGTGCTGACAGCTAGCTCAGAGCCTGGAGCCTGTCTTCGGATTCTGTGTCTCCCTCTCTCTCACCCACCCCTGCTCACGCTGTCTTTCTCTCTCTCTCTCTCTCTCTCTCTCTCTCTCAAAAATAAATACAACATTAAAAAAAATACTTCATTATTTACATGCTGCCCAAAAGTAAATATGCCCGATTTTAAGTTTCAACAGAACCCGACATAATTTTCTTAGGTATGTGTATTTTCTCTGTACCATTTTACATGCCAGCACACTTATCCAAGTTTTAAAAAATGTGCTCTGAAAGTCAAGTCTGAAATATTTGGCAGCAAAAAATAACATTTGAAACCCAATGAAATATCAACCTATCATGTAATTTCTTTAAAAGTACATCTACTGTTGGCAAGGATGTAGAGAAAGGGGAACCCTATTACACTGTTGGTGGAAATGCAAACTGGTGCAGCCACTCTGAAAAACAGTATGGAGGTGTCTCAAAAAGTTAAAAATAGAAATGACCCAATTGTAGTATTGGTATTTATCCAAAGAATACAAAAATATTGATTTGAAGGATGCACAATGTTGAGAGCTGCATAACCAACAATAGCCAAATTATAGAAAGACCCCAAATGTCCATTAACTGATCAATGGATAAAGAACATGTGGTATATATTATATATATATACATTATATATATAATATATATATATATCCACTACCAATAAGTTTCTAATACACAGAATTTCAAGATATTTATTTTAGCAAAAAACATATAATTTAAATATTATAGTATTTGGTTAAGTGTTTCACAGTGACAATTAAAACTGAAGAAATAACCTGGGACGCCTGGGTGGCTCAGTCAGTTAAGCATCCAACCGGCTCAGGTCATGATCTTGTGGTTCAAGCCTCGCTTTGGCCTCTGTGCTGACAGCTCGGAGCCTGGAGCCTGCTTCAGATTCTGTGTCTCCCTGTCTCTCTGCCCCTCCCCTGCTCACACTCTGTTTCTCTCTCTCTCTCAAAAATAAATAAACAAACAAAAATAATTTTTAAAAAACTGAAGAAATAACCAAAGGCAATTATGGTCTGAGGGCAAAATATGAAGCAAAGCAAAATAAATCAAAAAAGTAAATAAACAAAAAAACCCAAAAAGCATGAAATTTTAAATTTCTGATATTACATGAAAAAAAAAGTATTACTGAGTGGAATATTATAAAACAGTTAATGCGAAGCTATTCTTTTGACTTAAGGAGATTTAGCATTAAGGTAACATTAATTGTACTTTTTGAGGATACGTATACAAAATGGTGGCCTTCAAGTGAAATTGGCCACACAGAGAATGTCTAAAAAAAATTAGCAACTGTTTGAATAAATGAATTCATATCTACTTGTTGTGACTTCAACATTCAATAAAATTATATTCCACACTATCTTCCAATTATATTTATGCAGGGTAAAATTTCTAAAACTGTGTCAAATTTCACCTATCGCAATCATCCCAATCTTTTTCTAAATGTCAAAAACTCAAAACTATCTGTACAATATGTTCTTAAGAGTACAATTTATAATTTCAAGATAAATAAAAATTCAGTGAAAAGAATTATACAATTAAAAAATAAAGAAGATATGCTAATGTAATTCTCAATGGATACTGATCACCTACAATGTGGGAGTTATTAACCATAAGACAGGGATGTTGTTTAAATTCTTCCTCCACACTGGGGATTATCTCTGACCAAGGAATGGTTCTACACAGAATGGGATTCAAAAAATCTGACAGAAGAAGCTTCAGAGTTATCACATAAAATCAAGAAAATGATGAAAATTCATGCATGTGATGGTTAATTTTATGTGTCAACTTGGCTAGGTTACAGGATGCCCGGGTAACTGGTAAAATATTATTTCTGGGTGTGTCTGTATGTCTCTGGAAAAGAGCATTTGATGAAGTACAATAATAAAGATCACCCTCACCAATTTCGGTGGGTTATCATCTAATCTTCTGAGGGCTCAAATAGAACAAAAAAGAAGTATGAATTTGTTCTCTGCTTGAACTGTTATATCCATGTTTTCCAGCCTTCTGACATTGATGCTTCTGGTTCTCAGGCCTTTAGACATGGACCAGGACGCACACTAGTGGCTCTCCAGATTCAGGCATCTGAACTCAGACTGAGACTTACACCATTGCCTTCTCTGGTTCTCTCAGGTCTTCGAATTGGACTGGAACTATCTCATTGACTTCCTCAGGCACTTTTCTGTGCCTCCAGGTTGCAAACACTAAATCATGGGGCTTCTTAGCTTCCATAATTACATGAGCCAATCCCTCACAATAAATCTCTTCATAGTAATATTATATACACATATATCTTTATACATATATATGCCTATATACATATACATATACATATATATAGTATATACATACATATAACACCCTAAATATGGATCCATATATATGGATAATTGTGATATATAAAATGTTACAGTTTTAGAAATTTTATTCATCAATATGGTTGGAAAAGAATCTGGAAAACACAGACAAACAATGTGAGTGTGGCAAAGTCACAAAAACCAAGAGATGGTATCCATGATTACTTCAAACAAAAGGTTACCGGATAATGACACGAAGATCAGAGGAGTAAAAATCTGGAGTAGGGAGAGCAGATGGGCAGAGGATTTATTTTTTTAAAGCTTTTTTTTTAAATCTTTATGTATTTTTGAGAGAGAGAGACAGAGTGTGAGTGGGGTAGGGCAGAGAGAGAGTGAGACACAGAATCTGAATCAGGCTCCAGGCTTCTGAGCTGTTAGCACAGAGCCCTATGCAGGGCTCAAACTCACAAACTGTGAAGTCATGACCTGAGCCGAAGTAGGCCGCTTAACCAACTGAGCCACCCAGATGCCCCGATAAGCAGAGGATTTAGAGGAAAAGTACTGAGAATCTTCCTAAGTGTCTCCAGGGGACTCCAGAAGCTTGTAGTTAGAAAATGCACACACCTATGAAAGGCTTAAAACATCATAAAGCACAATGAATTATGTAGAACAGATTAAAAAATAATGGAATGATAAATATGTGCTTGGGTGCTTAAAAAAAGATTTTTGAAGACAGCAAATTTGAGCTGGACATTAAAGATGAAACAAAACAATATGTGAATACAGGAGAAGAAATAATAAAATATTCCAGACAAAAATCCTGAGTAAAGAAAAGAGGTATTCAGAGTTCTGAGAGAGGATCTCAAAGAAATATTTGCATCCCATTGTTCATTGAAGCATTATTTTCAATAGCCAACATATGAAAAAAATCTAAGTGTCCACTGATGGACAGATGGATAAAGAAGGTGTGGCATATATACATACATAATGAAGTTTTATTCAGTCATGTAAAAGAAGGAAATCCTGCCATTTGTGACAACATGGATAGATCTTGAGCATATTGTGCTAAGTGAAATAAGTCAGACAAAAAAGACAAATATTACACTTTTTTGTGAAATTTTAAAAAGCCAAACTCATAGAAACAGGGAGGTGCATAGTGGTTGCCAGAGGCTGGGAGTGAAGGAAATAGGAGGATGGTAGTCAAAATCTATAAACATCCAATTTTAAGATGTAACTTCTGGGGATCTAGTGTACAACATAGTGATTATAGTTCACAATTCCATATATAGTTAAAGGTTGCTGGGGTAGATCTTAAATGTTCTTAGGACAAAAATAAATGGCAATTATGTGAGGTGATGAGGATATTAACTAATTGTATTGTAATCATTTTACAACACATAAGTGTATCAAATCAATGTACTGTATACCTTAAACATACACAATAATATATGTCAATTATAGATCAATAAAACTGGGGAAGAAAGAAGATATATTCACAAGACAATTGGGAGCAGATAGAACTAAGCAGTAGTCAAATCAGAAAAAGCCTTAAAATCAGATTCAGAATATAGTCAAAATTATATAGGGCAGTGTTAGATAACAGTGTAATATAATATCGTAACACTAATATTAATAAAATTAACCTTAAAAAGCATTAGCCAATAGATTATTCAAACAGTGAAAGATATCAATCAGATAGTAGAGAGAAAGATAACAGAATGCACAATTAATGAGGAAAATACTGTGTAAGGGTGAGATGATGATGATAATTGCTAACATTTATTGAGTGCTTTCCATGTGCTGGTGCTTTGAAAGTATCATTGCATTTCAAACCCAAACAATAAATGCTCGGCAACATTATCATCCATATTTAGTACACAAGAAAACTGCAGCCTAGCCAAAAATGGTAAAGATGGGAGAGATGAGCTAGAAAGTTATGTAGGTAAGAGATGCAATGACTTTCCTTGTGTGCCACGCAGAGGAAACAAAGGAAGGCAGCTTCTCTTAGGAAATACATGAGGCAAGAGGAGAATATCACACTAACAATCAATAATACAAAGTTCATGGATTGGAATTATTTTAGTGACATGAAGTCTAATTCTTGAATGTAAAATGTAAATTAAATATTCCATTTACTGTGCCGAGCAAGGTTTTTTGTTCTGTTTTATTTTAAATACCATAAAACATAATAGTATATTATTACCATTACTATTCTGACAATTCGAAGAAATTCTTTCCTAACACTTTGATATTATATCAGAAAAATTAATATGAAAATTTCTTTGTGTAAAAATTTACTGCAGTAAGATGGAAAATCATTAATTTTAAAATTTGGCATTAATTTTCAAATGTGGTCATTTTACTTTTACTGCAATATATAAATATGTAACGTTCTTTATTTAAGTCAACAAACTTAAAGTTTATCTTGCTTGTTTTTAATTTTATTTATTTATTTTTGAGAGACAGAGAGAGTGAGAGCAGGAGTGAGGCAGAGAAAGACAGAGACACAGAATCTGAAGAGGGCTCCAGGCTCTGAGCTGACAGCACAGAGCCCAACACAAGGCTCAAATCCATGAACCGTGAGATAATGACCTGAGTCGAAGTCAGACGCTTAACCAACTGAGCCACCCAGGTGCCCCAAAGTTCATGTTATTCTTATGATACAACCAAGAAAATCTGTAGTCATACAGATTCTTGACAGAAGAAATATATAGGAAATTTAGTGAAGGATAAACATAAATTTTGAATGAACAGTGATGCCACAGATTAAAACTAAGCAACACTTAATTCTGAAGGAAAGGAATTGCTGAACAGTGAATAAACGCCCTACAGCACAGCACACACCATTCAGAAATACACAAGCAGCACTTCCATTCTTTCTCTCCTCCCCACCCCACCACACACAATATTTACCCTAAAGGATAAAGAGATTTCAGTAGCTTATAATTTTTTGTTTTATCCTAAAGAGGAGTAATACTAAGGCATTTCTATCTAACACAGCCACATAAATCTTCTGCAGAAGAGACCTGGTAATAACCTCTTTGGTAATCTTCAACACTGAAAAACATACAACAGTGTTTATATAAATCCTTCATCCATGAGCTCTATATATAACAGCTTTAACATATATATATATGTACCCACCCAACCAGTGTTGAACTGTTAGTACCTATATAACCCACCTAAAGTAGAACATTATACCTAGCCATAAAGAGCCTCACCAAAACTGTTATCTCCACATTGTTACATTTTCTAACCAAAGTTCCGGATCATTTGTTTAAAGCAGCTAAACATGAACATCCGTGCCACTAGAATGTATTTGTTGGGAATTAGTATTTGCAAATTGACTATGCTGTTTACAAAATGAAATTCTTATCCTTTATTTTATTCCCAGTGAAATTATTTATTAGCAATGTTTTCAAACAAATAGATTTTCATTAAGAAGTTGATTCACACTGAATAGTAAAAGTAAATCCTGTCTTAAAGACTGGGAATCTCTAAATATTTAATAATATCAGTAAATGAGGAAATGTATTAACCAACCAAATCTCTCAACCTATAAAAAGTCTAGATCCTTGCCAAATACTCAAACCGTGGGATAGGAAGAGTAGCCAGCTATTTTTTTTCCATAAACACCGATGAAAATTTTCTGTCCAAAGCAGAAAGAAAACAATCAGAATGAGAAAAAGCCTAGCCAAAATGAGATTACAGATGCTAGGCAAAACAAACAAAACAAAAAACAGCACACATTGGGTAATTCTGGACAATAGCAAAGATCTTTTGAGTGAAAGTGAAATCTCTTGGGCTGGTTCAAAAATGAAGTCTTTACCCGCTACCACCATTTTGAGGCAAAGCCACCAGAAGGATTTTGAATACATAGATTTTTATCTCTTATTAACAATAATAAACACAACACAAATATCCTGAAAGACAGAAAAGCAGCTCACACACTTAAGATTCTAAAGCCTTATAAAACGACTTCCAAACCAAATCTGAAAAAAAAAAATCACAGGAAATAGGTGATAAAAGCTAGACCAAGGATTATTTGTATACATAAGAAAACTGTCATGAAGTGACATAGGGCACACGGAGCACAGTTGTATATTTGCTCATCCCAACCACGAAATATACCATTGAGGTTTGTAAAACACATTTTCCCACATACAAAAAAAAATTAATAAGAACTACTTATAGAATACATTTTCAGGGACAAATGGCAAGTTTCTTGAAATAGGTTTAAAATCAGTTACCAACATCCTCCCCAATGTTTCCTCAAATCATTAGACAAATAAATTGTGAAATAAACAGGCATTTTCAAAGTGATGGTTGAGAAACACATTCTGTTATGCCTTAGTGATCAATATCAATTCTTCACATCAATGATTAACTTCATTTACTCATTCAACAAATATAAATTGAGCACTAGGGCAGTGCCAGACACTGCTCCAGGTTGTGGGTATTCGATGGTCAATAAAACATTGATTCATGACCTCAGGGAATTTACAATATACATGGGGACAAGCGATAAACATTAAAAAAAATACAAATAATTAAATCTCCAAATAACCATGAGAACTATGATGGAGAAATAAAACCAAATATGATACTCTGAGAGAAAATAGCAGTTGCACCAAATGCAATATGTCTGTCTCCGGTGTACCCAAGAAAGTTGGGAGTATCCATAATGATTTTAACAAGAGTATTTTTAAAATTACTAAAGCACAAGTTCAAAAACCTCATAATGGTCTATGTTGTTCAAAATGAAATATGTCATTAAGTCTTGCTCAAACTGTTTTGTTCTTTATTTTTTTATTTTTTTTATTCATGATGAGAAGTGTACTCTTTAACTCCCATCCCCTATTTCCCCTATCTCCTCACCCACTTTCCATCTGGTAACCAGTTTGTTCTCTACAGTTAAGAGTCTGTTTCTTGGTTTCTCTCTCTCTCTCTCTCTCTCTTTTTCTTTGCTCATTAGTTTTGTTTTTTTAAATTTCACACATGAATGAGGTGAGATGGTATTTGTCTTTCTCTGACTGACTTATTTTGCTTAGCATTACACTCTGTAGCTCCATCCATCTTGCAAATGACAAGATTTCTTCATTTTTATGGCTAAATAACATTACATTACAGTATATATATACATATATATGTGTGTATATACATACACCACTTCTTCTTTATCCATTTATCTATTGATAGACACTTGGGCTGCTTCTATAGTTTGGCTATTGCATATAATGCTGCAATAAACACAGGGATACATGTATCCCTTTGAATTTGTGATTTTTTTGTTTGTTGTTTGTTGTTGTTGTTGTTTTTTGGGTTTTTTAAAATAAATACCTAGTAGTGTCATTCTTGGATCAAGGGAACTTTATTTTTAATTTTTTAAAGAATCTTTATACTGTTTTCCACAGTAGTTGAACCAATTTGCATTCCCATCAACAGTGCAACAGTTCCTTTTTCTCCCTATCCTTGCCAATACTTGTTGCTTCCTGTATTTTTTATTTTGCCATTGTGACAGGTGTGAGGTAATATACAACTGTAGTGTCAATTTGCATTTTCCTGATGATGAGTGATATTGAGCATCTTTTCATCTGTTGACCATCTTGATGTCCTTTTTGGAAAAAATGTCTGTTCATATCTTCTTCCCAATTTTTTTAATTACATTTTTTGCTTTGGGGGCACTAAATTGTATCTGTTCCTTATGTATTTTTGGATACTAATCCTTTATCAGATATGTCACTTGAAAATATCTTCCCCCATTCAGTAGGTTGCCTTATAGTTTTGTTGATTGTTTCCATTGCTGTGCAGAAACTTTTTATTTTGATGCAGTATTTTTACTTAAAAATGTTCTTTTAATATTTATTTTTTAAAAAGAGAGAGAGAGAGAGTGCGTGTGCAGGGAATGGACAGGGAGAGAGGGAGACACAGAATCCGAAGCAGGCTCCAGGCTCTGAGCTGTCAGCACAGAGCCCAGCATGGGGCTTGAACTCATGGACCGAGAGATCATGACCTGAGCCTAACTTGAATGCTTAAGCAACCAAGCCATCTAGGTGCCCCTGTAGCATTTTTTCTTTTATTTTCCTTGCCGCAGAAGACATATCTAGGAAACCATTGCTATGCTAATGTCAGAGAGATTACTGCCTGTGTTTTCATCAAGGATTTTTATGGTTTCAGGTCTCACATTTAGGTCTTTAATCCATTTTTAGTATAATTTTGTGTATGGTGAAAGAAAGTGGTCCAGTTTTTCTAACACCATTTATTGAAGAGACTTTTTCTCATTGTATAGTCAGTCCTCCTTTGTTGGAGATTTATTGACCATGTAATTGTGGATTTATTTCTGGGTTTTCCATTCTATTCTATAAATCTATGTGTATTTTTATTACAGTACCATACTGTTTTAATTACTTCGCCTTATAATATAACTTAAAATCTGAAATTGTAAGACCTCTAGTTTTATTTTTAAGTTTTATTTATTTTGAAAGAGAGAAAGAGGGAGAGAGAGAGAATCCCAATCAGGCTCCATGCTGTCAACACAGAGCCTGATGTGGGGCTCAACCTCATGAACCATGAGATCATGATCTGAGCCGAAACCAAGAGTTTAACTGACTAAGCCACCCAGGCACCGCAAACAGGGAAATCTTTAAGAAACTTAAGTTTATTATGTTGAGGTATGTTCCTTCTAGGCCTAATTTGCAGAGGGTTTTTATCATGAATGGACGTAGTACTTTACCAAATACTAGTTCTGCATCTATTGAAATGATCATACAGTTTTCATTTTTCTTATTGATGTGACAGATCACATTGACTGTTTCGTAAATATTGAACCACTCTTGCATCCCAGGAATAAATTCCACTTGATCATGGTGTGTATGATGTTTTTAAATACATTGTGGATTCAATTAGCTGATATTAAGGATTTTTGCATCTGTATTCATGAGAGATATTGGCCCATGGTTCTCTTTTTTATGTGTGGTGTCTTTATCTGGTTTTGGTATCAGAGTGACACTGGCCCAATAGAATGATTTTGGAAGTTTTCATCCCTTTTATAATTTCTGGAATAGTTTGAGAATAATATGTATTAACTTAAATGTTTGGTAGAATTTGCCTGTGAAGCTGTCTGGTCCTAGATTTTTGCTTTTTAGGAGTGTTTTGACTACTGATTCAATCTCCTTGCTGGTATTAGGTCTATTCAAATTTACTATTTCTTCCCTCTTTAGTTTTGGTAAGTTATAAACTTCTAGGAATTTATTCATTTCTTTTAAGTTGTCCAATTTGTTGGCATATAGATTTTCATAACATTCTGTTATAATTATATTTCTGTGGTATTGGTTGTTATTTCTCCTCTTTCATTAGTGATTTTTGTTGAGTCCTCTCTCTCTCTACTTAAAAAAATTTTTTTTGATATTTATTTATTGTTGAGACAGAGAGAAACAGCATGAATGGGGGAGGGTCAGAAGGAGAGGGAGACACAGAATCTGAAGCAGGCTCCAGGCTCTGAGCTGTCAGCACAGAGCCCAATGCGGGGCTCGAACCCACAAACTGTGAGATCATGACCAGAGCCAAAGTTGGACATTTAACCGACTGAGCCACCCAGAAGCCCCTCTCTCTTTTCTTTTAATGAGTTGTGCTAGAGTTTTATCAATTTTGTTGATCTTTCCAATGAAACAGGTTCTGCTTTCATTATTCTTTTTCTCTCTCTCTCTGTCCATATATATATTTATATATATTTCCTTCCTTCTGCTAGATTTGGGTTTTGTTTGTTGTTCTTTTTCTACTTCTTTTAGGTGTAAGGTTAGGTTGTTTATTTCAGATTGTTCTTGCTTCTTGAGGTAGGTATGTATTGCTATAAACTTCCCTTATAAAACTGCTTTTGCTGCATCCCATACATTTTGGACTGTTGTGTTTTCATTTTCATTTCTTTTCATGTTATTTTTTATTTTTTCTTTAATTTCATGGTTGACTCATTGTTTAGTAGCATGTTATTTAATCTTTATGTATTTGTGCTCTTTCCAGATTTTACTTGTGGTAGATTTCTAGTTGCATAGAATTTTGGTCAGGAAAAATGCATGGTATGACTTTGGTGTCTTTTGAATTTGTTGAAACATGATTTGAGGCTTATTATGTGATCTATTCTGGGGAATGTTCCATGTGCACTTGAAAAGAATGAGTATTCTGCTGTATTAGGATAGAATGTTCTGTCTGTTAAATCCATCTGGTCCAGTGCGTCATTCAAAGCCACTGTTGTTGCTCTTCTGTTTGAATGATCTGTCCACAGATGTAAGTGGAATGTTAACGTCCCCTATTATTTTATTATTATCAATTATTTCCTTTATGTTTATTATTAATTGTGTTATGTATTTGGGTGATTCCATGTTGGGCCCATAAATATTTACAGTGTTATATTCTACTGTTGGATTGTACTTTATAGTGTTATATCCTACTGTTGGATTACTTTATAGAGTCCTTGTCTTTTATTATAGTCTTTATTTTAAACTTGATTTTGTCCAATGTAAGTATTTCTACCTGCTTTCTTTTGAGGTCCATTTGCATGATAAATATTTCTTCATAACCTCAAATTTTTTTTGAGAGAGAGAGAGAGAGAACGTGCACGCAAGTAGGGAAGGAGCAGAGAGAGAGAGAATCCCAGGTAGGCTCTGCACTCCTACGTGGGGCTCCAGCTCACCAATGATCAGATCATGACCTGAGCCGAAGTTGGACGCTTAACCTACTGAGCCACCCAGGTGCCCTCATACCCTCACATTCAATCTACAGGTGCCTTTAGGTCTAAAATGCATCTCTTTTAGGCAACAAATAGAAGAGTCTTGTTCTTTTTATCTACTCTATCACCCTATAATTTTTGTTCAGAGCATTTAGTCCATTTACATGTAAAGTAATTATTGATAACTATGTATTTATTGAGATTTTGTTATTTGTTTTGTGGTTGTTCCTATAGATTTTCTGATCCTTTATTCTCTTGCTCTCTTTCATGGTTTGTTGGCTTTCTTTAGGGATATACTTGGATTTATTTCTCTTTTTTTCTTTGAATATCTATTACTGTTTTTTGATTTGTGGTTACCATTAGGTTTGCATTTAACATCTTACATAGCAGTCTATATTAAGTTAATGGTTGCTTAAGTTTAAACCTTTCCTTTATTCCTTTCCTCTTCAACATTTTAGGTATATGATGTCTTATTTTACATCCTTTTATTTTATGAATCCCTTCACTTATTTTTGTAGAAGTATTTCTTTTTACTGCCTTTATGTTTTTTATTTTCCATACACTCCCTTATGGTCTTTCCTTCCCTCTCAAAGAGTCCAATTTAATATTTCTTGCAGGGTTGGTTTAGTGGTTATAAACTCCTTTAAGATTTTGCTTGTCTGAGAAACTCTTTCTGTTTCTATTCTGAATGACAGCCTTCCTGGATAGAGTATTCTAGTGTGAAGATCTTTTTCCCTGAAACTTTCAGAACTTTGAATATATCATGCCATTCCCTTCTGCGATGCAAAGTTTTTGCTGAAAATCCACTCATAGTCTTATGGGGTTTCCCCTGTATGTCTTTTGCTGTTTTTTTTTTTTTAATCATGACTTTTTGCCATATTGATTATTATGTGTCTTGGTGTAGACCTCCTTGAGTAGAATTTTGGGCAGGGGATCTCTGTGGCTTCCAGATATGAATATCTGTTTCCTAAGCCAGATTGGGGAAGTTTTCAGCTATTATTTCTTCAAAAAAATTTTCTGCCTTCTTATATCTCTTTTCTGAGACCTCTATGATGTACATATTATTATGCTTGCTCAAACACTTAGTAGAGGAGGCTGAAAATGTATTATTATGAAAGGACATTTACTTGAATCAAGTAGTCGTTGAAGGAGAAAGCAGAAAGGATATAGTCACAAATAGCTTTCTGCACTTCATACCAAAAAAAGGATAAATGAAGAGATAAATTTTTATTTTCCTACTTCAAATTTATTTTCCTACTTCAAACAAATTTATTTTCCTACTTCAAACAAATGACATCACTTTGTAAGAATATTTAAAGAAACATTATAAAAAGAATATGCTCATCTGTAAGTAGATTTTCAAATATTTGATTTAATTGGTATAGACTGTAATAAGTATTCTTAAAAAAAGTAGCTAGGAAAAGATGTATGTAACCTTTAATAAATAATATAGAGGTACCTTCTAATATTAATAATAAATTATATACCTAGGTAGTCTAATGCAAGTTTGCTACTCTATTTCTAAAAGACTTTATGTGAGCAAAGATATCTTGCAGATTTTAGTAAGTCCCCAAATTATTATTTCAGGATTACAAGGTAAAATGAAAGTTATTTTTAATGAATCATTTTAATACCTAGAAATTTGCCCAACTCCAAGACATAAACCCATTATTATAAATACATAAATCAAAAGTCATTTCTTAAGTTGACACATTTTCCTGTCAACCATATTGCATTCACTAAACTGAACTTTAATTATATCTTGCTGATCAACTATTTCATATTCATTTTTCACATGGCTATAATCTAGTATTTCCAAGATCCTCATTTAATATTGACTACTTTTGATATATTTCCTTATTCGTTAAAAAGGATTCTGTTCTTAATGTTTGAGGAAGATTTGTTTTAACGAACTTGTCCGTCAAATTGATAAAGTGAGTCCAGAAGGCATTTTGCCAACTTTAATATTTAAAAACTAAAATTTCAACTTAATTATTAAATTTCTAAATTGATACATTGACAAATACTTATGAATGACAAGTATATATATATATCTCATTGCATTTATCCCATTATGCTTGTTTTCTCAATATACAGAAGAATCACAAATCCTATACTCACATACATTCATATATTTGCTTTATGAAAATGTGAAGTTTTAAGCTATTTTCTTAGTACTGCTGATAGTTTAAATCTGACGGATCCATACACTTTCTCTTATTTTGAAGTACGCTTTTAAGGTGACCATTTACCAGTATATGTCTTAGTCATAAAGCAGAGTTAGGCTGAGTCACAGAGGACACTTGCTTTAAGAGTGAACATATTTCACTTTAAACAAACAAGTTAAAAAATAACCATAAATGTGTTTTTTCAGTGTTCTTAATTTGTTCTTGTTTGTAAACTCATTTGGCCAATGTTTGTTTTTTCTTCTCCCACATAAACTTTGAAGAAAAAGAGATCCATGGTTATTAAAAAAATCAACTATCATTCCATAATAAAATGAAAATAATATCTAGTTTTCTACAGTTATCATGTTTTTGTCTGGTTATGTTTTTTATCTGTCCAAGTCCATAGAATAATAAATGAAATTTAGTAGTTTTTTAAATAGATACATGTTGAATGCAAGCCAGTAGAGGTATTTTTAAGTTATTTTTTTATATTCATCAATTTTAATTAAACAGCCTCTTTTTTCAAAGTCTCTCCAAAGAAGAGATCCTATCCTACTTCATAAATTGATGAGAAAGTGACAATCATTTGACTTCTATTCACAGACACATAATTTAATATGGCATGAATGTCAATTTAGGGGAAAAAATCTCTTACATCATATATTGAATATAAAGGCTTTCATGAAGGAGAAGAAGGAGATGGGAAGAAGAGAAATCATATATATATTCACTCAGTCACTCTTACTCAATGTGCATTAAATGTCTATCTACTATGTATGAAATATGTTTAGGCACTTGAAAGTTTGACAGTGAAATTAAAATATTTTCTTTTCAGGGAACCACAATTAAGATAAATGCAAATATATTTAAAATGTGTACTAAAATAACAAATTTAACTAATTTTAACTAATTGATAGCTCTTATTTAGGAAAAAAAAAAACTTAGAGCAAATATGAATCTTTCCTGAAAATTCAAGACTAAAAAATATTAGGGCCAATACAAGTAATACATACATCATATTTACTTTATGGAATTGTATTGTCAAAAATGACAGAACAGATCCTGTTGGATCCCAATAACCAATACTGTGCTTAGCATGCAGTGGGTGCTCAATTTTTATTGAATAAATAAATGTCTTTACATCTCTAGTTTTCTGCGCTAATAAATAACTGTCACGTTGGGCCCATGATTTCACTCAGAAGACCCATAAATCTTATGTCAGAAATGTACTAAGAATTTGGCACATAAAAAATCTGAATTTTTGGCAAAAGATGATCATTTACATAAAGATACTTGGAGATTCAAAGTACCAAAAGTGTTTCGTTATTTGGGTGGTCTCAAAGATGAGGTCATATCACATAATGGGACCTTGAAAACACATGGAACTTTCACATCTGCAATAATTATAAATCTCTGCAGTAATTGCACATGACATAAATTAATGCAGTGCTATTTATGGGGAAAATGGGTTGTGACATAAGTAAGGTTTTCATTAATCACAAGTTGCTGGTATATTATTTAATTTATAGTATTTTGAGATACCACACTGCCATAAATACCACCAGTTACATGGTTTAAATTTCCTACGATTAGATAATGTGTTTTCCAAAATATATATCAAAAAATATGTTCATCTGTAATATCTTAACATAATTTATACTGTAGAATATATACATATTTAAAATTGTGTTTCTTTTCTCACATTACATCTGGGGAAAGTAAGAATTTTAATGTCTATGTTTAAGGGCAGATTGAGCTACAAATTGATTCATAGAGCAAAATAGAAGACCATGAGAAGCTGAATAAATTGTGGTTTTCAGTGAAGCAAAAAATGACCCAAGGAAAAATAATTGCACAAGATAAAGTTAAAGTGTCTTCTGCACTTATGGTCCTATGAGTTGGTTCAGTAGAGGAACTGTAGGCCCACTGGAGTAATGTTTGCACTTCTAAAAACAGTGATGAATTGCATGATTATAGTGTTTTGTATGGTTTATGGTCTTGTTTACCATAACATTAAATCTCTTAAAGCAGGTTTTGCCAAGAAAAAGGATTTAAAAGAAGCCAACAGAATTTCCGAAAACTCCCTAACAAATATTATTAAAATCTTCAAAAACATGTAAACAGTTCATTTTGGGAAAATCATCTGATGTGAACCTCTTATTATTTGTAAGTTAATACAATTTATTTATCTATCTACTCAACCATTCATTCAACAAACAGCTGTTGAGCTTTATTATATGCCAAGAAATAAGCTTTATTCTCAGGGAGATGAATATGAATGTAATGAATATAAATGTTATGGTTCTTATCCAAAAGCTATTTATTAATGAGCAACTTTCTCAAACTTTTTAAGTAGTAGTTTTCTTCTGTATTAAATGAAGATAATAATTTAAACCTCCTTCATAGGAATTAAATCAATTGTCAAGCATAGTGCCAGGCACATAATAAGTACTCAATCAAAACTGGATATCTAGTGTGCTTTGATACTGCTAGGGATAAGTGTATTTAAGAAATACATACAAAATCATTCCTAGTAGATGGAATGGTATAAAAGCATAGAGAGTCATCTAGAGTCCTAAGAGCATTCAGTAAAATAACTATCTGCCTATATGCTGCCCCAAACATCCATGTTCCTCTGGTCTGAACCCACTAATTGCCTTAATATATGCAAATGTAATTTCTTCTGTCTGCATTCTCCAGTTCAGTGTAAATCTCCTTTGGGTTTTAGGACTTTTTCTCAGGCCAAATCTTGTGTCCTTTTCTGTGTCTTCACTATTCAAAGATGTCTTTTGAGATAACCTTGATTTCAGAAACTTTTTGATGAAACCTACTTGTAATCCTCAGCCTCAACTCTTGCATCCTCACCCATTTCTCCATTTGGTTTCACTTCAATAAATAGTAAGAATATGTAGGTTTATTCAGGAAATGGCAAGAAGTCTACTTTTGTTATAGCTACAGGTAAAAGACAAGAAATAATATATTTTACCAGTGAAAATAAATATTGGGTTATGTTGAACAGAGCACAAGATTTGGTTTTTACTTCATTCAACAAATCATTATTGAGTTCCTGCTCATAGTTCAAAGAGCTGGAGCACAGGGGTAAACAGACAAAAATCTCTACCTTCATGGAGTTTAATTTCTGAGTGGAGGAGAAAAAAAATGAGCCATAAATTCATGTTGTGTCAATTAGTTATAAGTGTTATGGTGAAAAACATAACAGACCATAGTGTAAGTTCCCGACATTAAGCTTTTTGATTGTAGTACAAAGCCCTGTCATTAAACTTTTGATTGCTGAGGCATCCATTTCAAAAAACATCCATCTTGAATAAACATTAACAGCTGTATGCCACAGCTACTAGCAAAACAAACAAGCAACTAAGCCACCCACAGTCATGAAGTTCTCTTTTTCAGAAAATCCTGGATAACCTAGATAAATAACTACTGGAGAGACCCTCCCTATCCCTACCAGAGTTCTAATTCCCATTCTTATGCTTTATATTGACCAATAAAGAGTGAAACAACAAAACCCTAGATACCCCACCCTTAGACCCAAATAGAGGCAGAGACCCAGGTCAATACTTTTTCTCTCTTTCTACCTGCAACCTACCTGTATGAGGACTGTATGGTCCTCAGGTATGTTGTGTACTATCTAGGACCTATGAGTAATAAATCTTGTTCCTCAAAGTTCCCAAATAGTTTTTTTTTTTTTTCCTCCTGAAGTGTGTCCTGGGATCGTAATAAGAACCACAAGGTCCAGTTCAGCCACAACACTGGCCCCTGTGGCATAAATGTCTATGGTGGCTCACTACAAGTAATACAGGAACACCTCAGGTGTTCCCAGCTAAGGGTACCAACACCAATCAATATGCTCAGGATGAAGGGAGCATAGACTATGAGGCGTAGGGAGGTGTTTCAGAGAGGAGAGATTGCTATCTCTGAGTTGAGTCTTGATTTGGTGCATAACTGCACATTAGGAAGAATAATCTCCCTGAGAAGAGTAAAATGGACTTGAGAGAATTTAGCGATTAAAAAAAATGGTAGAAAGAATAACATGACAATAAGTGTAATCACCCAGATAAGAAAATGATGATGTTAGTAAAGAAAATAGAGGATGCAACTCTAAAAGACTTATGAAAATTAGTGCAAATTTTGTTCTTTCTTAGGATGTGGGAAGAAAAGCTAAGATGCTTCAAAGTTGATAGAGATTGTTGTATTAGCAACAGAAAAAGGGAAAGGCATGGGTATTCAAGTTGGTGGGGATAAAGACAAAGGTAAGTTTACTTTAAGATAAGCCTTCACATATAAAAAGGCTTAATCGTGTTTAGCACTTACATCTGAAGCACATATATAAATCAGTCTTGGGGAAATATAAATGATGGTTATCTAAATTACAAATGATATGCAAAGCCCATCAGTTAAAAGAGATTGCCAACAAAAACTTGTATAGAAATGTTCATAGCAGCAATATTCATAATAGCCAAAAATGGAAACCACCCAAAATGCCCATCAACTGATGGATAAACAAAACATGGTATATTCATATAATGGAATATCTTTCAGCAATAAAAAGAAATGAAGTGCGTCACAATAATGTTTTATAACTTGATATATGTGGTATATCAACACCTCACTGTGATATATGTCGTATATCCACCTCAAGGCCAATATATTTAATGCCATGTAAGTGTAAAATTTTAAATAGTTAATTTTATACTAAGTGACTTTGACTTTGATAGAAAAATTAAAACAAAAACAAAAAAGCCTTAAGTACTGACACATGCCATAACTTATATGAAACTTAAAGACATTGTGTCAACTAAAAGAAGTCAGTCACAAAAAAGAACCTATCATATTATTCAATTTATATGAAATATCCAGATAGGCACATCTATAGAGACAGAAAGTGGATTAGTGGTTGCATAGGGCTTGGAAGTTTCAGGGTAAGGGGTGAGTGATGGCTAATAGATACAGTTTTCTTTGTGGAATGATGAAAATATTCTAAATTCTAGACTGTGGTGAAGGTTGAACAATTCTGTGAACACACCAAAACCACTGAATTGTATACTTACAAGGATAAGTTTTATGGTATGTGAACTATATCTAAATAAAGCTATTATTTTTGTAATGCAAAAAAGAAAACCTAAACAGAGAAGTGTTTCAGAAACTTTTTTTGATGATGATCCTATAGTAATAAATACATTTTTATCTTTAACCCAATATTAACCTCATACACATAAATGCACAATGGCAAGAAAAGTCTCTCTAGCCAATACCCACTATATGAGGTTCATTCAATTCTATTCTAGTTCATTAAAATAAGTCTAGTCTCAATACATTAAACTACTTTTATAACTCAATCATCAGTCAAAATCCGTAGATTGAAAAGCATCTTCTAGAGAAGATAATAACATAGATGAGGATTATCTGAAAGATTACACTGATTTTGGTGAAAGAGGTAAAAATAGAAGAAGAAATAATGAAAGATAAAGAAAGGGAAATTAAAGAAGCAAGAGGAAACAATGATTATGCTATACAGAATCAAATGGAATAAAAAGGATCATGAAAGAACCAGCAATCAATATCAGATCATATAAAATTTTCAATGATAAAGACTAACTATGGCCATTAACTTTAGTGCTATAGAATGAATTTTTGCGCCCCCCCCATCCATATGTTGAATCTTAATACCCAGTATGACTGTATTTGGTAGAGTTTTTTGAAGGTGACTGGGTCATGAGGGCAGACCCCTCTGAATAGGATTAGTGCCCTAATAAAAAAAAAAAACCCAAAAAGATTCCTTCCCATTTCACCTTGTGAGAATACAGCAAAAAGATGGCTGTCCATGAACCAGGAAGCAGGCCCTCATCACACAACAAATATGTCAGCACCTTAATCTTGGACTTCCTAGCTTTCAGCTCTGTAAGAAATTAATTTCTGTTGTTTATAAATCACCCAATTTTGGTATATCTGTTATAGCAGCCCAAGAACACTAAGACATTTAGTTAACACCTTTGCTTTAGTACATTAGAGTGGGACTAATATACAGAATGTAGAAATTCTTTGTAATAGAATTTTGACTTCATTACTTTTTAAATATATAACCATTGTATAATTGCTTAATTCCTTATAGCCTCATATATCAATGTAAGCACTTATTTCACAATGTCTTTCATTTACTGATCAAGAACTGGTTTTATAGGAGGAAAGAAATGAAAACATGAATTTGGATCCACTAAAGATAAAGATATATTCAGTTACAAATTATCAGTATGAGATGAAGAAAATCTAAAAGAGGATAGTTTGAAGGGTATATGGTATATACTTTTAGATAAAGATATATTTATATTTCCTTAGATATTTATAGATAAAGATAAAGAATATATTCAGTTACAAATTATCAGTATGAGACAAAGAAAATGCATATATAAATTATATAATATATATTATAAAGAGAGAAATAGATAAAGAATATATTCAGTTACAAATTATCAGTATGAGATGAAGAAAATGTAAAAGAGGATAGTTTGAAGGATAGATGGTATATACTTTTAGAAACTATCACCATTATTATTTTACTTTGTCTATTCACTTGTTTGCTTCAGCATGTCTTGCTAAAGACTTAAAAACATTTATAGATATTTGGTGTGAGGCCATGCCAAAAGATTAAAAATGAAAGGAAATAAGATTATATACTGAAAGAGAAGAAAGATTTCAAATAAAGTCAGATAATACACCAATAATATAACTTGTTAGATTAAAAGATACATGAAAACAGAATGAGGAAATATATAAAAGTGCCATAATAAGTGGAAAAACCACAACAAAACAAATTAGTAATTAGACTTAATTGACTTCCTGCCCTGATGAGAATGGTATACCAAAGACATTAGTGGATTCTGTAGAAAGTACCAGAAGGGGCTAAAGAGCAGCAATCTAGCTGGATATTTAGATGATGGGAGGACAGAAGGTCTTATCCTTAAACTTTAATATATTTTTTCTTCCTAATAACTAGCTACATACTCCAATAGTACTACAAATTAACCTCTGACTTGAACAGTCTGAAGATTGCAGATACTCTGCCTATTTTTCCCACTTACGCATGCATTTGCTTGAGTATTTTTAACAGGTATATCTAGAGTTATTTGGAGGATGGGATGATGAAGATCAGGCCACCGAAAAGCCTGTAAAACATCCCTTGACACTGAACTTGCTTGAATGGAGTTAGAAACTAGCATACCAGCTAAACTTGCATTTTCCTATTTACTCTACCACTGAACTAACTGTACGATTTTGACAAATTATTTAACTTCTCTGAGCCTTAGTTCCCTCATCTGGAAAACTACAGAGTTGATAAAATCAAAGGTCATTGAAAGTTGTGAAATTAGTTGAATTTTCATTCTATAATTTTTGGGTTCTTGCCCTCTATTTTCTACTAATTGCATAGCATTTGGCAAGTCCCTTCTCTGCTTCAGGCATCTATTTCCTTATCATTAAACATGGGAAGTAAAGTACATGATTAATAATGTTCTTTAAGCTTAGAGTCCAAGTTGAATAGATGACTGATGATATAACATGGGCAGGTCCATGTTATCTAAATTAGGATATTATATTTTTTGTTGAGCAAATAGATCAGCTTTCATCAAGGAAAAAAACATTTTTTTTAATTTTAACAATCAAAGGGAATAAAATGGGTATACATGTATTACTAATGACAGTACAAATGGTACAAATTTAACACTAAGTTATTTAAAAAATATTCTCTAAGCTAAACTTCCTTGCATAAACTATCATAATTGATGTTATATTTAATACTTGATTTTTTTAATAAATCCTGCCTATCTTATCTTCACCAGACACATTAAAACTATTGAGTCCTATGCCAAAACATATTTTGTAAATCTCTAATATACCACAGGTACCAAGAGAAAATGTTTATATTTTAAAAAGTACCTTCAAATAGAAGGTATAGCCCAACCAGGGAAAAAGAAAATCAGTTATTATTTTTTTCTAAAATTCAACTTTTCTTTCCTAGGATCTGTTGAATCGTGTCTCCTGTCAAAATTTCTAAGTTAAAGTCCTAACCCCCAGTATTTCAGAATGTGACCGTATTTGGAGACAAGATCTTTACAAAGATAAACAAGTTACAATGAGATTATTAGGATAGGGCCTAATCCAGTACACCTGATGTCCTTATAAGAGGAAATTTGGACACAGAGACACACATAGAGGGAAGATTACATAAGAAACAGAGAGAAGACAGCCATGTGTAAGCAAAGAGAGCCCCAGAACAGACCCTTCTGTAGCAGACACTGGAGGAAACCAACCCTGTGAACACCTTGATCTCAGATCTATGGCCTCTGAAACTGTGGGAAAATAAATTTCTGTTGTTTGAGCCACCAGTTTGAGGTGCTTTGTTACAGCAGCCCTAACAGACTAACAGACTTCCTATAGTTCTTAGGCAAATCCTTTCACTTTCCTTTTCTAAGAATCAATAGACTTTTTAGACTTTTCTCCCTCAAAACTATGAATTGGAAATCATAAAACTCAAGAACACAGTTTATAATTCCATACAAAATCAAGTAAATTAGGGGGAAAATAGGGTCATTTTAGCAGTATTACAGCTAATATTAATAGGCCCCCCCAATCAAAGTACACTGAGGAGATGATGAATTTAGTTCCAATTTCTTATCAGTTCAGCAAGAGTTATTATCCTCTAGCATCATCAATAGTCCAAAATAATATGTGATTAAATATAATTTAAATATAAATTTTAAGTTTACTTAAAACACTAATAAAAAGCTAGAGCCATCTTATGAGTAATAAATTCATTCAGGCAAGCCTGAGTTTAGAATTAGCAAACCATAGGATAGATAACATGACAAGATAACAATAAACATTATGCTATATGTATGTGTGTATATACATCACTAAATGAGATTTTCCAGCTAAAAGTAATTTCTAAGTCAACCTCAGTGAGAATTAAAATAATAATTCATATATAGATAGATTTTTAATGAAATTTATAGGTTATAATTTATAAGTTTCCATGAAATAGAAATAGAACAACAGTTAGTGTGTTTCATAATAGAGAGAAACACATGCAGAAAATATCTGCCTTCCCTACAAGAACTTGACCAGTATTTATTTAGCATAAGGCTATGGAAATTTTAGGTATTCAAAAATTTCTTCTAGAGTTAAGTCAAATACCCTGAAGAGACTTGTGTTTCCTCCTTCCCCAGACTTCTGAATCATTCGTTTTAAAAAAGCAGTAAATCAGTCATTTTCCTTCAAGCAGGAGAGGTGTTAGGAAACCTAACGTACCTAGAGTTAAATGAAATTACAAATGAGATACAGGTTGATATAACTACATCTCAATAATTAGAAGGTCTATCATCTTCCAAAACATGCATTATTTTCTCAACAATTTTCCTAAACCAGAGAATTGGAAATGGAATATCCTCTTTCAAAATTATGTTAAAATGGCATTGTTAAATAAGGGAAGATAAGCAGAATTAGTTTATCTTTTATCTACTACCAAATAAGTGATTCAACATGCATCTTAATAGGAAGGAGTCTTGAATGGCAGAATTAATTTTCCCTGGATGGCAAAAAATTGGATGTAAGAGTTTATAGTAAGTACAGATAAGTATTATTAATAAAGCACACTCATACTCCTTAAGAACCTTGAAGGAAAGTTAAAATAAAAGGTACCATGTTTATTTATTTAGTTAGTTATATGATAATATTTCTTTCTCTATAATCCAGATACTTTTCTTAAGTTATTAGCAACCCAAGTTAACCATGACATTTTACCTTAAAGAAAATTGTTACAACCTTAAATAAATCAGAGGACCTGAATTTTAGTGACAATGAAAACAAACCTATTAGTGACAGCATATTTGCTTATCTCTTTCCCACCATCTTCCTGCCACAGTAAGGAGATCCATGTACAGCAGAGCCTGAGCAGTGTGGGAGGCCATATGGAATAAGCCAGATGAAGATAAAAAACTTCTTTCTATAGGTTGTTATAAAGGGGTAAATTATACCCATGTCTTTAAATTAAGGTTAAAAAAATTCAATGGGATTTGGAGAACTGAGCCAATTTGGTAGTATTTGGTTTCTCTATCCTTGCCCACTTAGTTACCTCCAAAGGAAGGTATGCACCATAATTACTTTAGGTACTCAGATTATCCCACCATTTCCCGAAGGACAAATGCAATCCTGATAATATCAAGATATAATAATTTGACCCTTGGAAATTTAGATTCTCTTGGTGACTTAAAGGTCAAGTATAATCAGATTATCATTAGTTTTTACAATTTCTACTTTGAAATATACAGAATGATATTATATTCCAAGTGATTTCTAGAAAGATACCTTATTAACTATTATTAGTTAACATTCATTATCTCATAAAACAGAATGTATTGCAAATGACAAGCTAGTTACCATACTAAGCACCAGAGATTTAAAATAACAACACAAATAACAACACAAAGACACATCCAGCATTTCTCCCCAGTTTGTACTTCTATTTTGTTTCTAGACAAATAATCAATAGCAATATAATAGGCTAATGCCATAATAGAGCCTTGCAGGGTAGGCCATGGGAGCAGCAAGGGGTCTCTCTAATGTTGTCTGGCCAGGGAAGGAGTCATAGCACAGGAGGGCTTCTTTAGGAAGTAATGAGTCTTGAAGCTGTATCTTTAAAGGTAATTAAAAGTTTGTCATGTGAATCAGAGGGGGCTGGTTAAGGATAAAAAAGAAAGAAGAAAATTCCATGTCAAATGAATAGGCATGGATGAATACGGCATGCTCATGGAGGACTAAGTGCACTGAGTATCATGTTCTATTCCTTCAAAACTAATTTTGTTCTATAAAATATGTATAACGCTAGACTAAAAAAATAACATGATTGTGATTGTGCATAAATACTTTCTTATTTCCTCTTTAGGTCACCGAATGATGCACACGAATATGGACATAAGCAAACTGAGAAGAAAGGCACAAATATTTTACTCTTGCTTTTCTTGTTTCCTACGTTTTAGTCACACTTTCATCCCCTTATGGTACTGCCAGAAAAGAAAGTAACACATAACAAATATGTCCACACACTAAGCACAAAATATTATAAAGCATGAACATTTGTGCTGGAAAAACCTACTGCCAATGTGTCAGACGCACTGACTATTAGTGTACAAGTAAGAGCCAAATCCAGTCTAATCATACTAAATGCCATAGTGGGTGCAATCCAAGCTTCTATTTTTAAACTTTTTTCATTTTCTAATTTTTATTTAAGTATCCAGCCAGGTCATAAACAAAAGCAGCTTATATTGGCAAAGGGAGGGCAACTCACAGAAGACATTAAAGTCATCACGTAAAAATTAAAGGGGCCTGAGAAAGATTTTATAGCCGTGGTTCCATTTATCTACAAATTATTTTATTTATCATTAAAAGAATAACATTCGGAATTTTAGATAGTACGAAAGTGACAGTGGTTAGGGATGGCGATAGTGGTGATGATGATAATTAAGGAGTGTCCACTACAGAGAGCTTACTCTGTGCCAAACACAGCACTGAATGAATTATATCTTTCTCATTTATTCTTCACATGGCACAATATGTGTGAGAATACTAGTGCCTAAATATGACTAAGCCCTCATTCTTCACCAGTACCTGTGCTAAGCACTATTCTTATTTAAACTTCAATACTAGATGATCATTTACACATAGTAGGCTTCTTTCATTCTTATGGTAACCCAAAGGGTAGTATAATCTATATTTACCAACGAGAAAAGAAGCCTTAGAAAGTTTAAGTCAGTCACTATAAAACCTTAAGAAAGATTTGGATATGTCAAATGCGTTCTTTGTGGCCTAGAAAAAGGTACCCATTCCTACAAGGAGCTTAACAGGATCTCTCTTTAAAATAAAATGGTCCCATGGTAGGAATCCTACAAGACTTTTTGAAAAACAGAGAGTTCTACCTACGCTCCATACTTACCATTATCACCACCATGACCATCCCTAAAAGACAGTGGAACCAAGAGCAATATTATGGATTACAGGTTTACCAAAGGGCTAAATGTAAATGTCAAAGTGCTATCTTTTCTTACTCAGCCTCTAAAATAGGCATCCAATAATTAAAAGAAAAAAAAGGGTGGGGGGACCCTGGGCGGCTCATTCGGTTGGGTGTCCGACCTCGGTTCAGATCATGATCTCACCATGTGTGAGTTCAAGGCCCACATCAGGCTCTGTGCTGACAGCTCAGAGCCTGGAGCCTGCTTCAGATTCTGTGTTTGTGTGTGTGTGTGTGTGTGTGTGTGTGTGTCTGCTCCTCCGTCTGCCTCTCAAAAATAAATAAACATAAATTTAAAAAAATAAAAATAAATAAAATAAAACAATAGGCATCCAAAGCACATTAGAAAAGTCTGCAAGGAAAGGAGCCAGGAACACATAAGAAAAAGAAAAGTGTTTCAATTCTATCAAAACCTCCGTTCAACTATACTCAGATTTTTGTAGCCAGAAAATTCAAGATATTGTTATAGAACAGAATATAAATCAATAACCTCGAATTCTGAACTAACTCAATAGAGGCACTATATTGCAATATATATATTCTGACATTCCCAAAACTCTGGATGATTTTAAAATCATATTTCACAAGCCACATATCAACATTGCTGTTTTTATCATAAGTCCTACACAAGGCTTTAAGGTAAAGATCCATATTATAACAACCATTCTGTGAATATTCTTACCCAGGTAGCCTGTTATTCCTCTCTCATGAAAAATTGCTGGACTTAATCATAGTTCCTTAATAAATTTTGTAAATTTCTTTTAAAAAATTAAAAATGGAAAAGAAACCATGAAAATCTGATCAATGATTTAAGGTACAATGAGCAAAGTATAAACTTTTATGCTAAATAAACTACACCCTTTGAAAGATTCGTAAGGTTAGATTTGAGTGCTCTTATTAATTCCAACTCTAGAGACCTAAAGCACTTTAGCCTTACAGAGTGAAAGACAGGCAGTCAGTCTGCTGGAGAATTTTGCATTAGTAATGACTTATAAATGCCACTGGAAGGCAGTTCTAGCCACTGGAACAGGCAGTGCCATCATTAAAATGCCCAATATTGAGGAGGGTACACATTGATAATAAATGGGTTATCGACTTTTACTGCTTTATTTTTACTAAAACCACATAGTGAGTCTATGGACTCCAGCAATTCCTGGTGCCTGACGTCTGTGAATCACTGACATATTTGTAATAAAAACAACTGTACCATGCATTCACTAAGGATACATAATGGAAATTTGTTTTAGATTATACATGTGTATGAGTGTTCCTGCTATTCAAGAAGGAAGTATTCTAGAATGGGTATGTGTTAAGAATCATTTTAATCTGATAGCATATTAAATCATTGAGACAAAAATACTTTAATTTAGGTCATACAATCCGACTATGACTAAATATTTTTAAGAAGAAAATTTTGATGAGCCTTTTACCTGAAAAGATCTGAATTTAGAAACTGATCTCTCTCCCCTTTTCTTTATCCTATTTCTTATTTACCAGTGTTGAAACTATCTGCTTTATCTTGCTGCAGATTAGAAAATTCAAACTGAAGGCTTTCTGGCAAATCCTACCCTCAGAAATGCTTTAATCACCCGACAGTGATGGACCATAGAGTGCTATAAATATATTAGTGTCTGTAAGTCTAAAAATCAGGAGATTCAACAACAACAACAACAACAACAACAAAATTCCTATTTTGGGTTCTCTTAAAAAATATAAAGACCTAGAAATGCTTGGGCCCAGGTTACTACACAGTAAAAACTGAAGGTGACCAATGACTTCCTCTCCAAACTGGGCTCCCTCAAACTGACGTGCCTCACCTTCACCACTCCCTGGAATCTTCATCACTGAGGCTTACCTACCTACTGCTGTTTTTCCTCTTAATACTCAGCTGCTTTCAACACTTAGATTTACTATGTTACATTGTCTCCTGGCCCTGTTGGAATCTGTGTTTGTTGAGTCCAGCTTTAGGCTTTTAGCAAAACCTTTTAAGTCAACCCAAGGAAGGTCCTTCCCCACTACAATAGATCTCTACACAAAAGGCAGGAGGATCCTTAGAAACAAGAAACTCAAATCATGTGATTGCTCTGCTCAAAGCGCTCTCATTTTTCTCAGATCCAATGCCTTTGCCCATCTAATCCCCCTAACCCACAACCACTCCTACCTCCCAAACTCTCCCATTGCCCTGTAACCAGCTCATTGCTCAGTAGGCATTAGTCACACCAATATCCTTGCTGTCGCCCACACTCCAGGCTCACAGCCCTTTTTTTACTTCTTATTTCTTCTGCTTAGAATGTTTGTTCCCAAGATGATAGGGAAAAGATGGGATAAAATAGGCAGACAGGGAAAGGTTAGGACCTGAGGTCCCTGGGTGGAGAAAAACACATATTTTGGAAAAATGCTGGAAGCACCTGACCACAGCGAACTCCTTTAGGTGTAAAGTTCTTCTTAAAAATGTAATAGACACTACCTACTCTCCCTCAGGTTTCCCTTAGGAATTTAACAAAAGACCAGACTAAAAAACATATGACCCGCTAGGAACGGTATGGCCATAGACTACCCCTCATACAATAGAAAACAAGACAAACCAAAAGGAATGCCTAAGCATTTAGAATGACCTAGCCAATAAGGTAGACCACGAGAAGAAACAACGGAGAAGGAAAGGGAGCCAACCAAAACCCTATAAAACAGGGACTCTTGCCTATAATCTGCAGGCATTAACTTCAGATTGCTCCCTCTCTATAAAGAGAGGTTTCATGCTATTTTTACTTTATGAAATTATCTCTAATAAACTTTTGCCTGCTGCTAATTTTATTGTGTCCACCTCTTCATTCTTTGAAGTGGCTAGACAAAAACTCTGGGTATTGAGGTAAAAAAAAAAATCCTGCATCACCAAGATATGTCATTGCTCAGAAGTCACTTTTTCACTGAGATATTCTCTGCTTATATACTTTATACTTGCAACCTCCCCATATATCTGCAATCCCTCTCCCCAGCCCTATTTTTCTCCATAGCACTTATGATGAGGGAGCATAAGGCAGGCTGAGGGCAAAGTACAAGCTAGCACAATCTCCCCAACCCCTGCTCCAGGTGGAATATGTGTGATATTCCTTGGATATTCCCAGCTACCGAAGGACAAAGGAAAGGACAGAAAACAAATGGTTAAAGTGATAGAGTCTCCATCTGTTTACAAATATCTTAGTAAATTACAAGAAAGGCAACCTTATCAATAGCCTAATATCCAGAAACCTATAGACTCAGTTTCCTGGAGTTCCAACATCACATAGTGATATGGGGAACAAAGGCAAGAAGGAAATGGCAGATACAATTAAATTTCCTTATAACCTGCAGCCCATTGACAAACACTTGAGGCAGGGAGAGTAAAATGTTTCTCCAAGAACTCCCTATAGTCTGAATGTTACTGCTTTGCCAGAGGGAAAAATAACCTTAGCTTGAAAATAGCTAGACCTCCAGTAATCTGTGAGTCTTTAGCATATGGAAAATCCCTTTAAGAAATGTCCTCTAGACTTTATTTTCCCCAGCCCTACAGTATATAAGGAGTCACTCTTCACAACCCCTGTGCAGCTCTTTCTGCCCATGGGTCCTGTCCCTGTGTTTTAATAAAATAACTTTTTAGCACCAAAGATGTCTTCAAAAATTCCTTCTTGGCCATCAGCTCTGAAACCCCAAAACCTCATCACTTATGCAGATATTGATGAGGGAACATGGGACACGATAAAGGCAAAGTGGACACTCCTGGCTACTCAAAAACAGGAGAGGGAAAAAACAAACAGATGGTTAAACTGAGAAGACCAGTTTATCAGATAAAGGTAATCCCATCAATGGCCTAAAGTCCAGGAACTCCCTACCTTCTTCATGTTAATGCTTCGCTAGAGGGAAAATTAACATTAGCTTGACAACAGCTAGGCTTCTAGTAAGTCTTTAGAGTGTGGAAGTCTCTTTGGAAACTCCCTCTATACTTTAACACCCCATGGAACTCCCATGCGATTCCATGAAACGGTCACCCCCACACTTGCGGTGCAGCTCTTGCTGCCTATGAGTCCTATCCCTGTGTTTTAATAAAATCACCTTCTTGCACCAAAGGCATTTTCAAGAAGATTTTCTTGGTAATTGGTTCCAGACCCCAAGAACCCCACCAGCACCCAAAAACTTCATCAATACAATTACCATGTTTTTAAACCACATTTTCAACTTTTTAAAAATTTCTTTTTCTAATGTTTTATTTATTTTTGAGAGAGAGAGAGAGACAGCATGAGCAGGGGAGGGTCAGAGACAGAGGGAGACACAGAAGCCAGAGCAGACTCCAGGCTCTGAGCTTGCTGTCAGCACAGAGCCCGACGCGGGGCTCAAACCCAGGAACCGCCATATCGTGACCTGAGCTGAAGCCGGATGCTCAACCCACTGAGCCACCTAGGTGCCCCTCAACATTTTTCTATCCCTCTGCTAGGCATTTCCCTAGAATGCCTTCTCATGGGTGCAGAATATTCTGCCCCTTGCTCACCTCTATCCCACTTCTGTGTTCTCTGCACCTAGAACAACACCTGGAGCAGTAGTACTTAATGTTTATTTTAAAAATATATAATGTGCGGAATCTTGACTTGATTTTTTTTTAAATCACTTCATATGTCTTTTACATTCACCAAGTAAAAGATGTCTGCTATCTTTTAGCTGGGAAATAAAGGGATACAATTTATTAAAATTAAAACATGGCTATATAAATTAGGAGACAGCTCTCTTACTGGACACTTAATGACATTCTAAAGTAAATGATGGGCATTAGCATACTTCACCCCCAAATATGCCACATTGGCATAAGAATTATTTTGAGCTGAGGCAATTAAGAAACAGCAAATGCAGGAGGAGCTCTCTGCCCTCCTACTTTCCACATAAAAGCAGGGAATAAATTTCCCTTTTGTCAAGGAAATTTACATCTGTAAAGGAAATTTCCATTTGTAAAGGTGTCCTCCTCTCTCTCACAAGGAAGAAGAGAACTCTGGAAGCAACTGTTATCACCTGAGGTGACTGGGATCTGCATAATAAACCTTTTTATAAAGGACCCTCCTTACCTACAATTCTAGTCACCTTCTCCCAACTACCCCTGTCCCAGAAGTCTGAACATACTTTTTTTCTATCTAGGGTCTTCTCCTCACTTTTTCATGCTTTGTAAAAATGGTATATAAACCCCAGGTCCAATTCATTCCTTGAGGTTTTCACTTTGTTTCTGTTACACTCCCATGTGCATATGAAATAAACCTTTTCTCCCGCTAATCTGCTTTTTGCCAGTTGAATTCAGAGGTTCTAACTTTGCCTCCTATACACTGACATAAATTTAAGTCAGTGTGCCCAGTAACAGTATTTTATACAGTTAGATACAAAATTCTCTCTCTCCACCCCCCATCACCCCTCCCACCCCATTCTTTCACACACACACACACACACACACACACAAAAGATGGTTAGGAAACAGGATGTAGAAAACATCAATATAAATGAGAGAACTAAACAGCTAAATTTAGGAAAGAAATTTTTGTAAGTTGAAGTAGAGCAGAATTTGTCACCCCAATATATGTTTCTATGGCATAAGAATTATTTTAGGCTCATTATTTTTTAAGAAACTACAGATTCAGAAAAAGCTCTTTACCTCCCCCTCAATTGCCTAAATTTACATTGGAAAGGGGGCCTGTACCAGAAAGCTATTACCAGAAATATCTTCCAACCTAAGACTCTCATCTGCATAAAAAAGGTAACCTCTGTTTTCCAAACATCTTGTTTCCCTTTCCTGTGAATGATCTTATACCCTTTGTGTCCCTAGACCCTTTTTCTTTCCTTAGCTCCGCATATAGTAAAAACTTCAGTTGGTGGCTACACTTGGCGTCTCAAATTTGTATAGGGCTCCTGTATGTGTAAAATTTGTTTTTCTCCTATTAACCTGTCTCATATCAACTTAATTAGACCAGCAAACAATCCCAGAAGGGAAGAAAGGAAAATTTTTCTACCCCTGCAGTAGGTGATCATGAAGGGACTAACTTCACCGACTAGACACTCTCACTCTGAGGCTACTGCAGCCCAGAGATCCTGGGTCTCCTAACACAAAGCTGGCAGGAGGTTAAAATTCTTACCACAGCAGTCCTAGATCTCTGCCTGCAAGATCCAGTGGAAGTGAGAGTCCTATTCCTTTTCCTTTTCCTTTCCTTTTCTAATTGAGATAAGCAGGAAACAAAGATTTGTGGAACTAGTTTCTTAGGTACAACAACTCTGATAAAGATTTTTTTTGAGTACTCCTCTTTTTGTTGATCCTTTTCCTTCTGAAGATTGTCACTGTTTTGCTTTGTCTCTGTCTGTTGTGTTGTCTGTCATAAGAAGGAAAACCCTAGTACAGAACACAGGCATAAAAACCTATAAGCCTCTTGTTGGACCTGTTGCCACCAGACCAACACCTGTTTAGATAAACTTTGCTGTGGGTTAATGTGCAAATGAGATAAAGGCTGTTGCCAAGGGACATCTTGGAAGCCAAGCCCACAAAACTGGTAGGCACAGGCTGAGCACTTAAAAGCTATTATGGCATTTACCACTTAAAGACTCCCATGTTAAGATAAATTGGTCATGAAATGAGTTAGATTGAGACTAGGTCATCCACCAACCTCAAGAAAATGTCCATGCAGTAAGGTACTCTGTAAAACACCGCACAATCCCCACCCAGCAGCACAGCCCTCTCAGGTATTAATTTGACTCCAAGAGAGACCAAATCTTACCTAATCTCATAAAAAGTGAATTAAAAGAAAAAGAAGAAGAAAAGAAAGAAAGAACAGATATGGTTTTCCTTTTATCTTTTTCTAAATTTAGCGAGCTAGGTTTTGTGGTTAGTGAGAATATTCTCTGTGGTCTCCACTAGCCGGAAGGTACATGTACTGGCATGCATCTTGGTGGCCAATCAACTCAACAGAGGCCCTAAGACACGAAATCACAAGTGCACTCTCTTCCTCAATTGTGCCAGCTCTCAGGGGAATTTGTCATAAGGGGTCCCAACACATAATGGGTTTTGTCATTTCAACCTTCCTTATCTCGTTAGTGCTGGGAAAGTCCTATTCTGTAGCACCTGCCTGGTGTCACAGATTAGCAAGGTCTGTGATTGGAGGCATCCTGCATTCTCATGGGAGACCAGAGATACCATTTTGACCATACAATTCTTAATGCCTGTGACAATGAAGGTCTCTTCTTTCTTAGGCTGATTCTGAAAATAAACTTTCTGGATCTTGTGACAACTGCATCTTTTGCACTCTCCTTTAGGATACCTCTTACACACATGGTTGAGCCATGAAAGAGTTTATTGGTTTGAGTCACTACTGAGATTAATAAAAGACCCTTCTCGTCAATGTCCAGATATGCTATGGAAAGACATGATAAAATAGGTGGAGAGGGAAAAGTTAGGTCCCGAGGTCCCTAGGTAGGGAAAAACACATATTTTGGAACAATGCTGTGAGCAACTGACCACAGCAAACTCCCTCAGGCTTAAGGTTCCTCTTAAGAATGTAACAGACACCACCAGCTCCCCCTCAGGTTTCCCTTAGGAATTTGATAAAAGACCTAACTAAAAATAAGTAGTGGACCATAAAACGTATGGCACACAAGAAAGGTCTGGCAAAGACCACCCTCATACAATAGAAAGGAGCCAATCAGGAATGGACAACTAGCACGTAGAATTATCCAGTCAATAAGGGTAGAAACTGAGAAGGAATAAGGGGCAAGGAAAGGGGGTTGTTACCATAACCTTATAAAACAAAGACACTTGCCTGTAGTCAAAGCATTCACTTACATATGCCCCCTCTCTGCAAAGAGAGCTTTCATACTATTCTTACTTTCTAATCTTATGTGCTAATAAACTTTGACCTGCTGCTCATTTTATTTTATATCCACCTCTTCATTCTTCAAATTGAGGAGACAACAAACCCTGGGCATTGAGGTAAAAAAAATAAAAAATAAAAAAAACCCTGCAACATAGACAATGGATCCTTTGAATTGACTGCATTTAAAAGAAAACAATTATTTATTGGTACCTATGGAAAGACCAAATTAAAAAGAAAACACAAAGGAGTATAATGGCAAGCTTTAGGGACTCCCTTAATAAGATAAAAGAACAGAAGTTAGAATTTAAACAAAAATTAATGTTCACATCCAATGTGAATCCCCCTTCTCAAAATCCAGCCCCATCTGCCTGTTTCAGCTTCCTTTTTCCTACAAGATTCACAAAGAGCACACCAACCTGATCTCCAGGCCCAGGAAATGCAGGTTACTCATATAAATGCTAAATACCAGAAATACCTGGGACAGGCAGTAAGGCTCACACTGCTATTTCTTACAGCTCCTACTTTCCAGAGCTCTATGAGCTTCAGGCTTTCCTATGCAATGTATTTTGTAGATATATCCTACAGCCCCACTGATAGAATTCATGTACCCTGGATAGCAGCAGATTTTCAAAATCATAAAGCCCTTTTGCCTTGACATTCAGAAGATCCTACCATATTTAAAGAGGAATTAGCATCAGATAGAAAATTGGGTTTTAAAAAAAATCTTAAATATCCTCCACAATTATTAGTAAAAATTTTAGCTATCTAAATAGGTAACCTTAATTTATTCCATCTGCCAGAAGCATAGTTTGGATTAAACTTCTCTTTTATAAAAGAGTGAGTTCTGCATTATTTAACAATAATGTTTATTTATTTTTGAGAGAGAGAGAGAGAGAGAGAGAGAGAGAGAGAGAAGGAAGAGGTAGAGACAGAGGGAGACAGAGAATCTGAAGCCGGTTCTGCACTGATAGTAGAGAGCCTGATGTGGGGCTCAAACTCATGAACCATGACATCATGATCTGAGATGAAGTCAGTCAGTTAACATACTTAGCAACCCAGGTGCCCTGACTTCTGCATTATTATAACTGTCTCAAGGCTAAAACTTTGAAACTATAAGATCTGTTTATATCTCTTTCTAAATCTATGAGTGTCTATATATGTATATTATAGATGTGTGACATTTTTCTACCTCTGGATGGTATTGCCAAAATTAATTTCAAAAGAGCTCTATTTAATTAGCTGAAAATTGAACATTTACAAATTAATTATTCCAAGAGTTCTTGGAAATTAACCCAAATGCTTTTCAGGTTCATGTGGTCTGGAAAAAATATTTGGTACTAAAGCTATTTTAAGTTTATTGTTTTAATTAAAATAAACATATCTCTAGAGTTATCAACATTGAACATAATACACACATATAATTTTTATTCTGCCTGGTTTACTAGCCAAATAAGGTCATGTTTTATCTCCTTCAAATTTTGTTAGCAACAACAATAGCTTAGGATGATAACTAACTTTTGTCTAATGTCTCAGGAAGGTTTTGTGAGTCATCTAAACATAATTGTTGGGAGAATGATTCAGGTAGACATAAGTGGGATAAGACTTTCGGTGAACTTTTTAGTATAATTACATTTTATGGGAGGCATACTTAAAAATAGCATCCAAACTAGTTTTTGGCAACTTGAAATGTTAGAGTTTTGCTAAGCGAAATGAGAGAAATTCATCAAATATGTAGATTATTAGCAAATGAAATAAAATAGTGAAACATTAATTACTGAACATAAATATATCTACTTTTGGCTTGCTTCTTACAGAGAAATGAAAAACATTTGAGCCTATTAGTATACATACCTTGTGCCACATTAAAAGATGATACTATAAGGAAGTACATATTTCTAGAAATTGTGAAATGTATTAAAAATTTGTCAATCAAAAGGCTGCTGACATAACAATTTACAACTGCTTACTTTTCAGTTTTGTTAGAAATTAAGGTTTCCAGGAGTTAAGATTCTAATTAATATATGTGATAAAAACTATTAAAAATTAAAAGGGAAACTCTGTATACAAGAAAACTAGGATGTGTCTTTGGGTGAAAAAAAAGGTATGAGATAAGGAAATATGTTTTTAAGAGAAAAGAAACTAAATTTGTCCTAAAGTAAAAGTTGTTATTTCAAAATGGGAAAGGGAAGAATAAAGGACAAAATTAAAGAGAAAGATTGGAAGAAAGAATAAGAGAGAATCTTATGTTGTGTAATCAAGTAGGCTAAAATTGAATGAGTTTATTGTAAGGGTTATACAAAATTAACCTTCAGAATTAGTACTGTATTGAACGTAAAGCTAAAATGATTTTCTTTTATCTGCTAAAAGGACAAAGATTTCCTGTACAGTTGGTCTGCTCTTGATATTAAGATATTGTGGCAGGTTTTCCTTTACTTTCTAAGTAATCTGTATAGAAAGCAAAGATTTTGGTTCTTACCAAAATAATTTCCTATTGTCTTAAACAGGTCTTTGATTGTTTAAGAAAATTGAGCCTCATCAATATTAAAAGAGCAAAGTTTTCCTTACAACTATGTAACAATTTGTATTTGCCACTGAGATCTTTTATCATCACTTTGGTTAATTAGATAATTAAATATTGTTTCATAATGGTCTGTGGTCTTTACTTAATCAAGTGTCCCAACCTTTTGATATTTTTGACAAATTTCCCCAAATTAAATTCTAAATAAAGTCTTTTGATCTTGAAATTAACTTTTATCTTTAGTGAGATTCATGGAAAGAACTTTGAGTACAGATTTCTGATAATTTAAGATCATACCATTGAACTGGGTAAGAATTTTAAAATTTTCTAATAGAGGGGCACCTGGGTGGCTCAGTCGGGTAAGCTTCCGACTTCGGCTAAGGTCATGATCTCACGGTTTGTGAGTTTGAGCCCCCCGTGTTGGGCTCTGTGCTGACAGCTCAGAGCCTGGAGCCTGCTTCAGATTCAGTGTCTCCCTCTCTCTCTGCCCCTCCCATGCTCATGCTCTGTCTCTCTCTCAATAATAATTTTTTTTTTCTAATAGAAAAATTGGATTCATGAAACTGCTAACAACAGATTGAGATCATCAGGAATAAAGTACATGGGACTGAATAAACTAACGATGATTGATTATAATTTTTTATGACTTTTTGTTTGAAATATTGATGGTTCTTTCATGTTTATTTTTCCAGATTTAAGAATTTTTTTTCTTTTAAGTTATGTATAACTTTAAAACAAGTATGTCTTTGTGAGCAAGAATGAAACAATTTTTCTCCTTACCTGATCCTTCTAGAATTTAGAAACTTGTAGTAAGTATTCTTAGTTTTGTGACAATATATTTATTTGCATATGTTCAATAAGAATCGGTCTTCTTGTTAACAGAACACAAACCGAAACTGGTTATATTATCAAGTCTTTGACTGGAATGTCATATTTGAAAATATACATAGAATCAGATATGCCAGATAGCTTTAAGGAACTAGATTGACTTTATGAAGCCAATAAAGCCTTTTGGGGGAAAAAAAACAAAAACAAACCCAGCCTGGGACCTTTCTTACACAGTTCCCAACACTCTAACCGGATGAGAAATGAAGATCACTTCCTGGTAGGTGCAGAATCTCAGAATGTTTTGGAGACCGAGAGAAAAGAGTAATTTACCCAAATCTATAGGTATTGCAGGAGAAGTCTGGTAGCAAGCCTTTGGGCTGGCCTCCTGATCTCAAGATGCTTTTAAAAGTCCCATCTCCTCCTGATTAAAAGTTCCAGTATAGCAGAGTTAAAAGAGCCTGTATGAGTAGTCACTATTTTTTGCGGCACTTATGTAAATAATCAAGACAAATTTATTGAATTTAAAATTATTTTCCAAAAAATAGTATTAATTTGGTTATCTTTGGTAGAAATGAAGGTGATTTTAAGTGACAAAAATTGCTTCAGTAAAAATTACAATACACACCTGTGGATACCATCAGATTCTAGTCTGTTAACTTTCCTTAAGGTTTTATTATTTACTTGTAAACTGGACTGGATCCTAAATTCATCTAGTTTCCTCATCTGACTATAAATCTCCAAACTAATATTTCCAGTTTTCTCCCTCTGATGTGGAATCATTGAGAACTAAAGCTGCTCTTTTTCCTGAAGCTCTCTGAAAACTGGAGCTAGCCATTTTATATAAATTTCAGAAAATTCACCACAATAGCTTATACGTGGACAATCTTTGTGCCTGTTGCTCTATGGCCACTAAGAAAGATCACTGGGAGAATTCAAACTGCAAAGAAGAAAAACCTAGCAGATTGCCACTGCCCGTTCTCATTCCATCTTAAAATGCTTTTGGGTCTGACATCTATAAATCTTCCTGACTAGCAACTCTCAAGATTAAGACAGAGAATATATAATTTGCTCCAAAACCTTTGTTTTTCTTTTGTTTCCATATAAATGCCTTATATTATTTGCTTGATAATATAAACTAATTTTGGGAGCCCACCTGCAAGGCCATCTCGCAAAATGAGACCCAAAATGTTTCAATGTATTGACCTATTCTTAAGACCAAAACTAGTTTAATAGGATATGGAGCAATCTACCAATTTCGCTTCTGGATTATGAAACTTCTTACTTCAAGTTTTAAAGGTGGGACCAAAGGGAACCAAATTATTTCATCCCAATATATGTCTCTTTGGCATAAGAATTATTTTAGACTCATTATTTTTAAGGCACTACAGATTCAGAAAAAGCTCTTTACCTCCCCCTCAACTGCCTAAATTTATATTGGAAACAGGGACTGTACCAGGAAGAGAGCTATTACCAGAGATAACAGGTCAAACTGTTTCCTTTTCATCTCCTCTTGTCTTCCTGAAAATGGCCTTTTTCTCTGTTTGTATCCCTAGACTCCTACCCTTCCTTTAGCTCAGGGTGTTATGTAAGTTTCAATTACCTGACTCTTCATTTTGGGTCTCATATTTCTGTAGAGTTCTTGTACATACAAATTTTGTTTTACTTCTATTAATCTGTTTTATTTTAATATAATTTTACCAGCCAAAGAACCTAGAAGGGAAGAAGGAATTTTCTGCCCCTTCAAAGCAAATAGGATCAAACTTTTAAAATGTAAAAAAAGTTCCAAGTCTAATTAACAATTAAAGTCTATAGCTAATATAACTTTGAGATTCTCATTAAAGACCTTTCATCCCAAATTGGGAAAGGCTAAAACTATATCTTAATAATCTTATGAATTAATGAGGATTACAATGAATTCCTAAAACAAAGATTGACAAAATTGACTTTTTTTTTCCCTTTGAACAGCTTTCACTCAAAAACATTCTCTTCAGTCCTCCATCAAGTAGAGGCAATGCCCTAGTACTAATTTAAAGAAAATTCCACATAACATTGATATGCAAATTCTGATTGCTTCAGCTCAAATACTCTTAATTTGCATAAGCTAATTTAAAATGGGCTGTTAACTCTACTTTGAGCTTGAAAATCTGAAAACCCAAAGATGTCAATTGTAGAAGTTAATTGAGAAGTTTAGAAAATTTTCACCAAGTCCACAAAACATCCTGTTGCCTACCCACTGATTAACCAAATACTTCCACTGGTGAGATGTTTAGAACAATAGGCAAAGCACTTGAAAGAAAAACACTCAATAAACTAGAATTATTGCAATTTCCTTTAATACCCACAATTATTCTTTGTACCTAAGGAATTATTCCTTTTATTATTGTAAGGTCAGCCAATAATCAATAAGTCCCTATGGGGGAAAATATTAAATAGTGGTTAAAAACACAGTATCAACCAATTGTGTAATCAATTGGAGAGGTCAAATCTACTTTAATGCTAAATAATGTACACTGTTTAGTTTTCCTTATTTAGCATTCTGGGACGTACTGTATGTTCATGGGAGCATAATAGTTGTGTTATTTTATCCAGCTAAAAAACTCTCCTTTTCTCTTCTGCCTAAAATATCTGTTTTTCATTTTGTCTATTGCACTGAAAACTTATTTATGCTTATTATTATTATTGTTATTTTTTATCTGGGTTATATGTCTTAAGTACAGAAATGCTTATGTTCACAGACATGTTTTCTTTGGATTTGGAATTTCAAACTAAAGGAGGGTGGAAATACAGGAGTAACAGCTGTTTCACCTCCATCACAGCACATTTATATAAACTTTGATTAAGAGAAACCTGGCCAGGGAACATGGTAACATATCCCAATGTGAAATATGCACCCATAACCTACACCCATTTCTAAAAATGACTGGAGGCAGCTTATATTATAAATGGCACAGGTGCAAAAAACAAAAGACCTTAAACATGCATTGAAATCTTCACTAGCAAGACTCCTGCTAACCCTGTTTGCTTTTCATAGGAAGGTTAACTTTATCTTTTAGAGGCAAAAAACAGGAAGAACTCCTATTGGTCTAGACAAGTTTGAGCTTGAACACCAACTCATACCTGCACAGATGGACAATGGAATGTCCCATAGTTGCCTCTGCTTCATTATAATGTTAAAAATCCCTGCTCAATTAGGAGCACAAACCTCATTAACATAACATAGGATGCACGTATAGATGTTTCCTGAGGACACATAGGCAACTTTATGCCTACCTTCTACCTATGCTGACAAAACTCCCTTTTCTGAATATTCATCCTGACCCTAAATATAAGGAACCTACTCACTTCTGCTCAGAGAGTCACAGCTTTGAACGCTATTCCCCATGATCTCTTTATTTGCGGCAAATAACTTTTCTTTTGCGTGACAACTTTAGTATAGTCTTTACCTGTGACTCGCCAAGGAGTTAGCTCACCTTAGTTTAGTTACAAAATTACTTATTACCAAAATCAATAAATAAATTAATTTAAAATACGTATTATTGCTTCCCCCTATTAGGCAAAGATTGAAAGACACAGAGTTATAGAGACAGAGACAGAGAGAAATAGAAATAGATCTTTGTTTCCCAGAATTTGACCTGGCATTGGACACACCATAGGTGTGAAAGAGGTTCAGAATAAGCTTTCCCAAAATGTGCCAGTTTGGCATGTGGATTATTTTGAGCTGAAAACAATCAAGGCCCAAAAAACTCAGAAAGTTTCCTACCTCCCCTTTAACTGCTTCTGAGAATTTAAGTAGAGGGCCTGCTCCAGGAAGGGCACTATCACCTACAAATAGTATGGGCTAAATAGCAATAACTACAAAGAGTATGGGCTACGGGGTGGTAAGCTGCAGGAAGCTGAGAAGCACGTATTTGTTCAAATTCTCCTCTGTGACCCATTGTGTCTGCATGGCATGACAAACATTTGTTAACCAAACATTTACTCTATTTACTCTTCCATCTACCTGTGAATGGTCTCTCTTCCCTTTGAAACCCCAGACTTCTAACCCCTTCTTCTTAGTGCAGGATGGCACATAAGCCTCAATTGTCTGTTTTAGAGCCTCTCATGTCTTTGTGGGACTCCTGTATGTAGACAATTAAATTTGTTTTTCTCCTGTTAATCTGTTTTAGGTCAATTTAATTAACAAATCAGCCAAAAGAACTTAGAAGGATAAAGTAAAATGTTTTCCTCCCCCCACAGACCCTTCATAAATATTTATGGAAATAGACAGAGTTTGAATATAAGATTGAAAATGAAGAACAAACAAGAAAACAAGAGAAGAAGCTAGACAGAGAAGGAATGGGGGGGCATACAAGGTCTAATAATATATTTCTTGCCTTTGTATAACAAAGACAAGTGACACAAGCCTTCTACAGATGAAGAAGGAAAATATGATTCAGTTTGGTAGTACTACCCTGTAATGCGAAGCTTAGTAATCTTTTAAGGATCATTTGTTTGTTTGCCTTCATGTTCTTTTTTAAATAAAGAATACTTTTAAATTACAAAATCTGAATCAAATATTTGTAACCAGTTACCCAAACTACAGATTAGAAAGTTAAGAAAGCAAATTGGTAATAAATTTTGAGAGACAAGACTATAATGAATCTTTACTTGAAACTATAGCAGGTGTATTCAAATTGCATTCAATTTGGTTGAATGGATTAATGAATCATGATGTGTATGAGCCTTTTAATGTTACTAAGCTGCTGCTCCTATATTTATTGCATCTATTCCCTAGACAATCATTTATTCTATATCTATAATCAATATGCATCGTAAACAATTAAAATAATTATCCCCAAAATCCATGGTGTTAAATAATTTAATCCATCTAACAAAAATGGTGGTTTCATTTCTCCCTTAGTGGGTTGGCAAATTTCCAGAATGTTGCACCCCAAATATGTCTCTTTGACATAATGGCTATTTTGAGCAGATTATTTTGAGAAATAGAAAATATGGAGGAGGCTCTGAAAGCAGAGAAGTTCCTCTTTTGCATGGGATATAACATTGATGAAGAAAATCTTCATTTACTGGGAATAGATGGATGAATAAATAACAATAGAAACTTATCAATCCACTATCTTAAATCTGCATAACAAAATTTACCTTTGTTTATCTTGTTTTTCTTGGTAAACTCCCATAATTGACCTCCCATTTTGTATTCAGCTGAAAATGGTATTTTAGGTGGTGGTTTAGGCCACCTCAATGAGTTGCTCCTCTTTCCCTGTGTATCTCCCATGTGTACATGAGATGTACATGTTAATAAACTTCTTTTTGTCTTTCTCTTATTAATCTGTCTTTTATTACAGGGGGCCTCAGCCAATCGCTCAGAAGGGTAGAGGGAAAATTATTTTCCACCTGTTCATTTATATTTATGATTAGATTGATATTAAAGTTATATAATAATATATAGTATGTGGGTGTTTAAGTATGTATACCTGTATAAATGTATATACAATGTGTATGTAGTGTATATACAAAGTGTAAAAACAATGTATATACAATATGTAGTTTCATGTAATATCTATAAATTCAGCATTTTCAGAATATTACAAACTATTTTCTTTCTGTGATGGCCAACATAGGTTTTAAAAAATCATGTCCTCAGGTTTTACTTACTCCTCATCATTGTTCCTCTCAGTGATTGCTTGCAGTAATCCAGGCATGAGTATATTTGTTTGACAGGAATATATAGTATAAATTATGCACTACATAATCTGTACGTATTCCCCTAAAATTAGAGATTACCAACCCAAGGGGTGAGAAAACATCTTGTTTATTTTAGCAAAAAGAGTCACATCCAAATCTTTATGTAACAAATTTTATATAGGTGCACTCACAGATTGTATAAATGCTAACCTTACCTCATATGAATACAATGCTGTGGTTTTCTTCGGTTATCAAGTCCTACAGTCTCGTATAGAATTATAACTCTTATTTTTGACATATGATGAAAGCAAAATAAGGAAAATAACCAAAACACAACATTAAGATGTCCATAGTGTGCATATGAACACCAATTTTGAAGAATTATTGCATAGTTACGGTTACACTTGTGTCAAGGCCTTGTGTTGGAGAAATAGTCTCAGAATCATTAGTTTAATCTAAAAGGATTATGCACAGTGACCCAGTGACCCATGGATCAGGCATTTAGCAACAACCTACTAATAGGTGAGCCCATATGAGAAAAGGACAGCATTGCTACAATGTGATAAATATCTTCAAAGTAAAAGTTTACAAGTGCCTAGTCACTCTCACACACACACAAACTGACAAGAGAACCGAAAATCTTGTGACTAGCTCAATTTATAATGTAAATAGTGAAATATTTGGGAATTACCTGGATTTATTATGTCATTATTTAACAGGGCAACTACTTAGTTGGCCAGCTCCCTAGATTAATGGCCCATAAATTAATAAATATATCATGGCTCTAAAACTAAGCATTAGCCAACCTCTCAAAATCAATTAGCCTCACAAGTAGGAATCATCTGGAATCACATTTATATTCCTTCCTTTGTTATCCCTTGACTACTGCAAGTATCACTGATTTACCACTCACCATAGCAAAGTATCTAAAAAATGTTGTCTGTTGCTGCATAAAATGAATCAAAGATTACATGACAGTGAAATAATCTGTATCCCATTATATTTTATTGTCTTGTCCAAATAGAACACATACTCATGCATGCATACCTCTCTGAATTACAAGTAATTACAAGCAAGGCATGCCTCTTTCTAAGAAACTATACAAATTTCAAAATTATCTTTTCTAATATAAGTGAATTATTTTAATCTATCATGCTGACTCTGTCATTATTAACAGTATTCTTTTATAGCAGCTGCCAGTTAGTCCTCTCATCCTAGAAACCACAAAAAGGAAAATAATCGACTCCTATGAATCTACTGACCTTCTAGACCTCAACTGACTCCCAAAGTAAAATTATTTTGATCAAGAATATTGTCTGTAAACATGAAGATACAGTATGAAGAAAATGAAGCAAACATATCTCATATACTTACAGCCCGGGAATAGTTTCCTGCGTAGTGGATTTCTTCCACAACAAATATACTAGATAGTTTCTGCAGACCAAGACAGAATAAACCTTCGAATGGTTTATTTCATGCTGTTTCTGTGTTTTGCCAGAAAGGTAAATAATTTTATTTCTTCCCATACCATTCTGATATGATGAAATTATACCCTACAGTTACTCTCAAGTCAAAACAATATTCGATTTGTCACAGATTGCCATATTTGAGTATTTTAAATGTAATTTAAAAACCAAACAGCAATCTTTAAATGTAAACTTCTAAAATAAAAAACAGGGAAAGAAAACCCCATAAAAAGTGCATTTAAATATAAGAATCTATGGCTAAGTTTAAGTTTGTATCACTATATTGCTGGAAGAAAATAAAATTTACCAACTTCTTCAATAGCCACATTATTTATTAATAATCAGATTCAAGATCTATCTAGCTTTAATTATATTAATTAGTTTAACTCTATTTCCTAGTGTTTAACAAATGCTAGATATTAAGGTCCTGTGAAAGCAGCAGTGATTAAGTCAGACAACACATATGGTCTCTTATATTTCATGGTTTCTTACAAATCTCAAGCCTCTTACATGTTAGAGGGGCAGGGTAAAATTTAAAGGAAGATAACAAATAGCAACAATAAGTACTACTACTACTACTACTACTACTATCTAGTCTTCTGCAGTGAATTAAAATAGAATGATGCAATAAAGACTGACTATGCTACTTTTTTGTCAGAGAAGCTCTCTAGAAACGTAATAAACTGAGGATTGCAGAGGAAATACCCATGCAAAAATAATGAGGAAGAACAACCTAGGCAGAGGGCATATCTAATGCAAAGGCTCTAAGGTGAGAATAAAGTTTGCTGAAAACAGAAAAAGCAGAAAACAAAAAACAGTGTAGCCAGAGTTTAAAGAGTAAGAGCAGCACAGCAGTGTGCTGATAAATGCTTAACAACTGCTTTCTAATAATATACACCCTGTATGTAAAAACATATATTAAGTTTATTATACATGTTACCAATACAAAAGATGCCTAGCACACAATTTGCAAATAAAAAAATACATAATATGCTGTAAAGTCTACATAGCCAAAAGGTTCTCATAGCATTGCTGTCACTGACTTTTGCTGAACTCTTGTATCTGTAGCCAAACTAAAATTGTAACTGATGAACCAGTCTAGCTCCAAAGTCAATGTTGACTGATTTTTGTTTATGTTAATGAGAAAGGTGAAAATAAAACAACAAAGACATATATTGGAACGTCACTAGTTTGTCAGTGATGTAACTTCTTTGCTATATTGTACAATAGTCTCCAAATACTAGAATATATCCTCAATTTTTTATGTTATTCGAAATGTAACAGGCTAGCCACAACCCACTGTGAAGTTTACTCTGCATCAATAAAGTTTTGTACAATGATGTCTTATGTTTAGACAATCATCAAAACAGTAAGTAAAGCCTGATATATAATGTTTACCAATATCTATGGTATAAATACTCCCTGTAGAGTTAATTCCAAGCTATCATCATGATTTCACTGTATTTGAAGTTGGGAAGAGATGTACAGGAGCAAATAATTATACAATATTTCCATCATACACATTTCATATAATGAGTAAGAAAACCAACAATGAAAAAAGAAAAGCACAGATAACAGGAAAAGGTGGTAAAATGATTTGGAAGTAATGAGCTCTGAGAATGTATTTCGTTTGCTTGTAAGGTAGTTTACTTGATTGTAGGAGTTGGCCTTAACAACTGGTATGTGAAATATCTGCAAATTTAACAAGTGGTTCTCACAGGTCATTGCCAGCCTGCAAACTAGCTCAATGTGGATATAGTAATATAAATGAGGCTGCAGATATAAACAGGGACATAGCTGCTAAAGGCTTTATAAACTAATGCAGGGAGTTTTTATGTCATTGAAAGAATTTTTTAAAAAATCATTCTAAGGGTTGAAATCAAGAGAGAGGTATGACTTAACGGTGTTTGAAAATGTTCCCTTTCAATGCTCTGGAAAATTGATTTCAAGAATCTGTGAATCTGGAGGGAGGACCCAGAAAGATTGAAGTCATTGTGAAAGTCTAAGTGAGAGATAACAAGGGCTTCAAAAAGAAGACACTCTTTGCAATGATGTTTTGATGCTAGATGGACAGGACTTATTGATGATGGACTGAAGCGCAGGCACCTTTGACTTTAGTCGAGATTAAGAAGACCCACATATCACATTCATAGAAACGCTTTTATGCTCCTTTCTAGGTCATAAGAAAGTTTTCTGAAAGCTCAGTAACCAAGGATAATTAAAGAGAGACACAGTCACTGAACTGGCTCCACAGAGCCCAAGAAGAGAGTGTGAGACTAGCTGGTGGGGTAGGGATAGGGGTGGAAGGTGAGGATGGATTAAAAATTCATAGATGGTCCAGTAGGAAATCAGAGGGCAGCCTGGCTGCTTTTGTTTAAAGTCATCTTGCTTCAGGTACCTGTTGTCAATGTCTAAACAGACTTCCCTCTCTCCCCACACTCTGCTTAGAAAAGCCTAGAATTGCCTGGAAATCTTGAGTTGGAAAAATGAGATATGGAGAAGAGGCACTGCCCACCCTTCTCTCCTCAGAGAGTTTGATTTTGTCAGTCTTGCCTCACCGCGGATCTGGAGCGGAACCCAGCTTCCTGTCTTTTCCTACCAAGCAGAACAGAACTACCTTCAGGTTTATCAGGGTGGGCCCCACAAGGAGGGAAAAACTCCTTTAGCCTCCAGATTTCAGGATGATGACCTGAGAAATCACAGTGATAGCCTGATATATAACTTTTAACTATGACATATGAGATGCAGGATTCCATTTTAACTGTTTTGGGCCCCACAAATGTTAAAGGCAATGTGGAAAGGAAAGGTAAAGGAAAGAGAAAAATCCATGATTTCTCAATTTTTTAAAATGAATATTAGTATGATTCCTTTCTGAACTTCACACATATCAATCTCCATTCAACAAATTTTCCAATGAAAATCCAATCATAAAGGTTGGGAAGAAACTGATAATCTGTTTTCAAATATTTTAAGCCAACTGTGAAAAAGAACAGTAAAAAGAAGGAACTCATTCCTGCAAGTGTTAAACAATATTCCAAACAATTGTTTCACAAATAATCATAGTGGTATACAGGATTAGATACAAGTTAATGAACCAGTGAAACAGAACAAAAAGGCTATTAATATATGGGAATTTGTCATAGAGGAAGAACATCATGAACCACTAGAGAGAGCTTGCATTACTTGACAATGTGTACTGCAAAAAAAAAGTCTCATTTCATCTAAAAAGTGCTGTATTTTTAACTCATAAAAAATTCAAGTTAATTTATTTGAATTCTAAGTGTAATTCTCAGTGTGAAAGGTAAACTATTTATGATATTGCATGAGGGATGGTTTCTGAAACACCTGCAAATCACAAATTAACAGGGGAAAATGGAATGTTCTGACTATACCTCATTGAAAGATTTCTGTCCAAACATATCTAAAGAGCAAGAGAGAGGAAGATATGTATACAATTGAAAATGGCAAAGGCTTACTGGGGAGGGGTGAAGAGGGGACAACCTAAGAGGAATTAGGTAATGACTATAAAAAGTCATTTTACAGAAGAAACTATCCAAATGTTTAATCAATATTGAAGGAATATGTTCAATTTCAAAAGCAATCATAAAAATGCAAACTAAAACAATGAGAAACTCTTATATCTATCAGGTAGACAAAAATCAGAAAGCTGCCTTATACCAACAGGCTTCAGAAGAGGAAAAGGAAGCTCTCCAGACCTGTTTGTTCAAGTGAAAACTGTTGCATTGATTCTGAAGAGCAATCTGTCAGTGCTTAGTGAAGTTACCTATGTGTGTAAACTTTTATCTCTCCCTTAACTGCCTAAAAGAATTTAGATAGGTCTGGCCCAGAAGGAGAGATATTACCAGAGATAACTTTTTTATCTGAAAGACTCATCTGCATGTCATGGTAAACATCTGATTACCAAACATCTGCTCTTCTTTATCTTCTTGCGAATTTCCCTCCTCCCCTCTGAAGCCCCAGGCCAATATCCCATTCCTTACCTCTGGATGGCATAGAAGCCTCAATTGCCTGAATGTCTTTGGGTATCATATTTTTAAGGGCCTCCCCTACATATAAACTTAAATTTGTTTTTTTCTCCTGTTAATCTTTCTTAGGTCAATTTAATTATTAGACCAACCAAAGAAACTAGATGGGAGAAATTGAAAAATATTCCAACGCTACAACCAGCAGTATGGATAGAGTTCAAGAATGGCTCTGAGTGAAAGAAGGAATAAACAGATAAGATGAATAGCACAATACTATCTAGAAAACATTTTTGTTTGTTTGTTTGTTTCTTTCTTTCTTTCTCCCTTCCTTCCTTCCTTCTTCTTTTTATGGATACATGTATATTTAAGTAAACTTTGAAAGCATGACTGGAAGAATATACATGAAATACACTATACTAGAGTGGTTAAGGAAAAAGATCTTGAGAAAGGGAAGATGAAAAATATGTATTATTTTTCTATTGTTGCAGTAACAAATCATCATATATTAAGAGGCTTACAACAACAGAAATCGTATTATCTTATGGTTCTGTAGGTGAGAAATCTGATGTGATTCTCAGTGGGCTCTTTTCTGAAATCTTTAGGGGAGAATTCTAGCTTCTAGAGGCCCCCTTTCTTCATCCTCAAAGCGAACAAATGTTGTATCTTTGTGCTTCCTTCTCTATCCCTCTATTTTTGCCTCCTATTTCTACTTTTTTTGTTGTTGTTGAAATATAATTAATATACATTGTTAGTTTCAGGTGTACAACACAATTCAACGTTGTGTGCATTACTTAGTGCTTATCACGGTAGGTATAGTCACTATGGGTCACCATACAATGTAACTACAATCTTATTAACTATATTCCCTATGCTGTATTTTTCATCCCTGTGACTTAGTTATTTTATAACTGGAAGTTTGAACCTTTTAATACCCTTCATCTGTTTTAACCCTTTCCCCCATATTTCCTCTCTGGCAATCCTGTTTGTTCTCTGTATTAAGAGTCTGTTTATTTGTTTGAATCTTTGTTGTTGTTGTTGTTGTTGGTATTATTATTATTATATTCCACATAATTGAAATCATATGGTATTTGTCTTCCCTGACTTCTTTCATTTAGCATTATACCCAATAGTATAATCTCATTTTTTTTAATGTCTGAGTAATAAATAGTCCGTTGTGTGTGTGCATGCATGTGCATCACTCCTTTATCCAGTTGTCAATTGTAGGACAGTTGGGTTGCTTCCATATCTTGGTTATAATAAATAATGCTGCAGTAAACACAGGGATGTACATATCTTTTCAAATTTGTAATTTTTTTAGGGGTAAATATTCACTAGTGGAATTATTGGATTATATCATAGTTCTACTTTTAATTTTCTGAGGTACCTCTATATTGTTTTCCACCGTGGCTGCACCAATTTACCTTTCTACCAACAATGCAGGAGGGTTCTCATTTTTCTGCATCCTTGCCAACACTTATTATTTCTTATCTTTTTAATTCTAGCCATTCTGACTGGTCTAAGGTGATACCTCATTGCGGTTTTGATTTGCGTTTTCCTGATGATGAGTGATGTTGAGTATTGTTTCATATGTCTGTTGGCCACTGCATGTCTTTTTTGGAAAAATGTCTATTCAGCTCCTCTGCACATTTTAGTCAAATTATTATTGGGTTTCTGTTTTGTTCAGTTGTGTAAGTCCTTCATATATTTTGGATATTAACCCCTTATTAAATATTTTATTTGCAAATATCTTTTCCCATTCAGTAGGCTGCCTTTTCATTTTGTTAATGGTTTCCTTCACTGTGTAAAAGCTTTTTATTTTGGGGTAGGCCCAATAGTTTATTTTTGCTTTTGTTTCTCTTGCCTGAGGAGACATACCTATAAAAATGCAAATGTTGCATATCTTTGATCCTTTCTTCCATTCCCTCGGACTCCTTTTACCTCCTACTTCCACTTTCAAAGACCCTTAAGATTCCATTAAACTGATTTGTATAATGCAGAATACTCTTTCTACCTCTAGGTTCTTAAATTAATCACATCTGCAAAGTCCTTTTTGCCAAGTAAGGTAAAATATTCACAGGTTCCAAAGGTTAGAATTCAGAAGTCTTTGGGTGGCCATTATTCTGTCTACCACAGGGAAAAATAAACATAAGTAAAACTAAAGACTGAACAAGTTAGGAAGAGTGATGATAATAAATATAACACCCACAGAAGAATGAAAGAGACCAAATTCAGTGTGTTTGAGGTCCTAAAATAGAAGAAATAGAAAAAAGGGGAGGAGGGGATAGGGAGTTGTAAACTGTGTCAAATGATGCTGAGAAGTGAATTAAGATAGGGATAGAGGAAACCACCAATACATCTGGCAAAATGAAAACATTTGGTGAACTTAATAAAAGCAGTCTGAGGGTAGTGGTAGCAAGGAATGCAGGATTGAAGAGGATTGAGGAGAGAACATGAGATAAGGAAATGATTAGAAAACACAATGTCACATCTATAATATGTGTTTTTATTACCCTAAAATCTCCTTCTAGTAAAAATGAAATGCCACAAAATAAAAAACACACGAAAGTAAATTATTCTATTCCTTAATGGAATATCATGCAAATCCAACTATTGTAAACATTTTCCAAGAGTATGTTTTCAAAATTTTGGTTGAAAAAAGGAAAGGTAAACATTATAGCATAATCACAATTGGATTAAAATAAATGGATGCATAGATAAAAGAATAGAAAATAAGTAAAAGCCTTCATAGCGGCTGTCTTTAGCAGGCTGATATACGATTTTTTATATTTTTCCTATTTTTCCAATATTCTTTTATGAAGACAAGTGTTTTCACTTTCTGGAAATAATGTAAATTCTTAGACATACTAAGATTCCTCAAAATTGTTTTTGTTTGAACTAAAAAAGAAAATGTAAATATTTTACTTCAAAATGTGTATGTGTGCACAATAAATAAATTGTAAAACTGGATTAGAAATGCAACTAGGATTCATAACTGGGGTCAGCCTGTTACCTACAGAGAAGTTAATTAGAACTTCTGGACGACAATTTCCTCTTTAGTAAATAGGTGGATGGGAGATATCTGAAATGTTCCTTCTAACTTAAGTATTTTGAGACTATTCAGATTCAAATATTATTTTCATGTAGTCATCTTTATTTATATAAAATCGATATAATTTACTTCTATCAAAAATTATCATGGAGCACCTGGATGGTTCAGTCGGTTAAGCGTCCGACTTTGGCTCAGGTCAGATCTCATGGTTCGTGGGTTCAAGCCCCGGGTCGGTCTCTGTGCTGACAGCTCAGAGCCTGGAGCCTGCTTCAGATTCTGTCTCCCTCTCTCTCTGCCCCTCCCCAGCTCACGCTCACTCTCTCTCTCTCTGTCAAAAATAAATAAAAAATTAAAAAATATATATATATAAATTATCAGAGGCATCTGGTTGGCTCGGTGGAAAATGTGACTCTTGTTCTCAGGGTGGGAAGTTTGAGCCCCCTGTTGGGTGTAGATATTGCTTAAAAATATATATATCAGAAAAAAAAAAGAAAGCAAAGAAAGTAAACTTTTTCAGACTACATCTAGTTATCAAGATTTGTCAAAGTTTAGATGAATTTGCTACAACCCTATAGGACCATGTCAACAAATACAGTCACAAGTATGTATAGACCAAAACATTTACTGTGGTTTCAAAAACTCAACCACCTCTGCTACTGAAATAGTGGTGTATATATATATCTGAGGTTCAACACATCCATGTGCCTGGTTGGTTGTCTTTCTTTACAGGCTGTCTGTTTTGATAAGAGAGAAAGGAAAGCCACACTTGTAGCCATGAGGGAACGCTGGATAATCATCTAGTTCTTTTAACAGAGAGTTCTCTCTGGAAATGTACAGAAAAATGATTTTCCAGGTAATCCAGCTGAATGGCGCTCACATTTCATACCGTCTGACTTTCCAATGACAGTTTTCCTGTCATAATGACTTTAGAAGTTTAGCTATGAGATAGGAGCAAATCAACATTAAGAGTTGAAGAGTATTAGTACTTCATTTCCAATCCTTTCTCTATTTATATTTCCTGAGACACATCAGCCTTGAAGGATATAAAAATGGCAGCCTTGTGGGCATGGGATTATAGAAAGAACCATTACAATGTCTGGCTAAAAGAGTAAACTATATGTGATTTGCCCAGCTGTCGGAGGGGGGGGGGAAAGCATTTACTAGAAAATAGCATCTGCTCTACCCCTGCCCTCACTAACAGCCAGCTGTTTTCAGTTATTCTCACCTGCTGGCCAGGTTCTCTCAGGATGAACTCTTGCCAGGGGTGAAACAAATAAAGACAGCCAAGGTTGAGCAATCAAGCTACTTCAGTCCTTTTTGTGCTGCTGGGGCGTGAACTCCTTCTGCCCATCCTGCCCTGGACCTTTGGTTTCCTACGGCTCTCCAGGCTGCCAGCAGTTTCTATGAACTTTAGAATGCCCCTCTTATCCTGCCTCCAATAACAATGTCTTCCGGCTTTCTGCTTATCAACCCTCTGGGTCATTATCTCCCTGGCTCAGTCCAACTGATCCTAATTATGTTGTGACTAAAGGTGTGTGGCAGTTTTTGTTTTCTTTTTTTTCTTTGTGGGAATATTTATTTACTACATCAAATTTAACCTTTGATAAAAGTCTAGTGAAATTAATGTTGTATATTTTAACTTCCTTTCTATACCCAAGGATGCCCCTTTCTGTCACTAATTGGTTGTAGATTTCCAATAGGCACACATTTAATCTCTTTTTAAAGCGTTCCTTTGAAACATCAACCCATTAAGATCTAATTAATCCTCAAGCACAATAAATTCAACTTGACAACTGTGCTGTCGTCTCAAATCTTCTCCCTCAAGAATCTGCTATACTTAATCCAGTTTTAGGAATGTGTTTAATAATTCTAATATCTAAAACATATAGAAATCCTAGGTTCCTTGAACAAAGTCCATTGTATTAATTCAGTATTAGTGTTTGCAACCTGGTATAGAAATGGAAGATTTCAGATTTGGTGGCATATTGCCTGAGTTCAAATCCTAACTCTGCCATGACTTTGAACAAGTCATTTAATTGCTTTCTGCCTCAACGTATTTGTAAAAGGAATAGTAAAGGTGCCTACATTATAGGTTGGTTATAAAGATTAAATAAGTTAATCCACATATGTGCTTTAAAAAATACCTGATATGCAGTATATATATATATATTTTTTTTTAATTTAATGTTTATTTTTGAGAGAGAGAGAGAGACAGACAGACAGAGCATGAGTGGTGAAGGGGCAGAGAGAGAGAGAGAGAAAGGGAGACACAGAATCAGAAGCTGGTTCCAGGCTCAGAGCTGTCAGCATGGAGCCTGATGTGGGTCTTGAACTCACAAACTGTGAGATCATGACCTGAGCTGAAGGCAGACGCTTAACCGACTGAGGCACCCAGGTGTCCCAATGTAGTATATTTTTAATAAGTAATCTCTTAATATTGCTGTTGTTCCTATTCATCTATTTTTTTTCTTTGCTATAAGTATCAACAATAGTTTCAAACTCATCATTAAATTAGTTTTTCAGGAAACTTATCAGACATTTGAATGAAGAGCTATGCTTTAGAAATCATAATATTGGAAAATTCATGAATATGGACATTACAAAATAGAAAATAGATAACCTAACCATCTGCCATTAGTCATGGCAAATAGTGTCATGGCAGAGAGGCTAACTCGGGAGAACAAAGTAAGAGCCTTCCAAAATCTATTTAGATTTTATTCAATGGTTCTTTTAGTCACTGAAGCTAGTAAAAGTGAAACTAGGGAAGACAGCTAAAATAAAGGTGACAGAGGATACAAATGCTCTCAGAGAGATTACAACCCCAGTAATTGTAGCTTCCCACGAATTTTACTTATCATCTGAGTCTAACATAGTCCCATCGTTTGGCGGATGAGAACTCAGAAACACACAGGTTAGAGGTGCTGTCTTGGATTACAAGGTCTGGAAGAAAATGAGGCAGAACCAGCATCCTTGGCTTATCTTGAGATCCCATTTTCCACCTCACAATAACGTTATATGTTTGAGATCTTAGATTGAAACTACCAAGGCTACATGTTCAAAAGTTCATCATCGATGCATTTTGCCGACAAGACTCCCCAAAGACTATTAAATTGAACTCTCAGTCTTATTTGGCCTGAAAAATCCTTATCAATAACAAATGCTATCAACACTCCCGTAGGTTTGCTTATACTTTGTTTCAGGACAGATGGCTTTTCTCTAATTAAGACTCCTTTCAGAATACAGAGATTATGCACTACACCTTGAGGAAGCAAATCCCTTTCTCCTAAGAGCCCCATGTTCTTAATATCCAAAGGAACTGAGGCAAAGAAGCTGAACATAATCCAGTCCTCCTTTTCCAGCTGGGCTTTCATTTCATACTTCACTACAGTTTCTCTAATCCCCACTTTCTCTTTGGGTTGCAGTGTATGGCAAACACACAGCACGTTTAAAATCCCTGCTGATCCGTTGAGATGCTACACAGTGCATGACAGAGTTTGGCAAGCATGTGCATTGAGACCTTTTTTTTTTAAACATCTAAATAAAACAGAGCCTGTGTTACCATCAGTTTTACTCAGTTTTTGAGGCCACTAAATCTTCTTGCTACTCCCAGGGGTGCCCCTTTATCCAACAGACATCATCCTAATTGGGATGGGACCAAACAGATGGATTACAATGAAGCATTACCTATTGGCTGAATTCCTCACTCACACACACATCCACACATAGACAGCATCCCGCAGAAACAAGACTTACAAATGAGTGCTTGAAGACTCATTTCTCACCCTGAACCCTGGGGTCAATGATGTCAGAGAAACTATTTCTGAAGAGAGCTCTAGAGTGGGAGTGAACAGTCAGGACCAACAATAATGAGCAGCTCTTGAAGGTCACAGCTGTTGAGGATCTAATTGTAACTTGAAAAGCTGAGTCCCAAGTTATTAATGATCTTGCTGATAAACTTATTTTTTTTCCCACTCCAAGTCATGTAAGCTTTTATTCTAACTTCAAAGATAAAGCAAAGAGCTGCCATGGCTATAGATGCAAGACTTTTCCTGTCTCGAAACAGCTGTGAGTATGTGACTGCCTCCCTTCCTCACACACTTCGTGGAAACTGGTGACCTTCATATAAATTGAGGCATGCCTTCTGATTCCAAGATCTCTCCTAAGGGAAGAGATCATCAACTCTGCCAAATATTTTGTTTTAGCTTGTTAGCTACTCAGTATTATAAAACAGACTGAATGGAATCAAACACGTAATTTACTCAGCCAAAATGATCCTTTCCTTATTTCATATGCATGTAGCAGAAAACACAACACCTTCATTTGAAACACAGATGCTATATTATGTATTTTAAATTGGGTCATGGGAGGTGGAAATAATACTTCCACAGGCTAACAAAAAGTATACTGGAAGATAAAAAGAACTGTCTGCTTTTCTCAGAAATCACTAAGGAAAAGGTCATGCCGACATGAGGAAATATAAGGTGTACCATTAAAAAATTAGGAAACAGAGGTGCTGGAGTAGCTCAGTCAGTTAAGTGTCTGACTTTTGCTCAGGTCATGATTTCTTAGCTGATGAGTTTGAGACCTGCATTAGGCTCTCTGCTGTCAGCACAGAGCCTGCTTCGGATCCTCTGTCCTCTGTTCACATACTCTCTCTCTCACAAAAATAAATTAATATTAAAAAAATTTAGAAAACACATCATACATGAGACTTCCATCCCAGAAAGCATCCCATATCCCTCAACAATGATTTAAATCAGGTTTCCTCTCTTTTCTGCTTCATTTAATCTATTGGTTTCTAATTTCTTCCCAAGTAGGGGTTAAATCTTCAGATTTCTCTGATTTATCTAAACAGAGTCATTTATTTATACATGATAGGTTCACAGTAAATGCTTGCTGAATGAAGGAAATGAAAAGGTTTAATTATAATGTCTTTCCAACTGGAGGGCTGTTCATTGCTCTCACCACAGCAAGCCACTAAGGTTCTTTAGTGAACCCCTGAGGGTGTCACAGAATGATGCAAGGCACTCACCTTTCCTCCCCACCTCCCCCTAACCCCCCAGCAGCCCTAAGGGAATTAGTGAGCAACTTCACCAAGCCCAGAAGCAAACAACCGAAGTCAGGACTGCAGCCTGTTAGTACAATGTTAAGTTAGACTAGGAACAAAACTTGTCTCCTGTAGGTAAAGATGAGAGCAAAGCATCTAATTATTTTACTGAGACTCAGGTTTGTGAAAGAACATGTATGCAAACACAAATTCTCCTTTTCTTCCCTTCCCTTCTCTTCCCTCCTCTCCCCTCCTCTCCCCTTCCCTTCCCTTTCCTTTCCTTTTCTTGATACTCATCAGTGATATGCCTTACAAGCATGACAATATTTTATCAGCTATTCCTTGCTTTCATATGTGGTGGTCTACAGATCACAAATATTTTTATATTTGCATTTTAATTAATATACCAATTAATATACCATTATACCATTAATATACCATTAATATACATTAAGATTTATCCAGTAAGTATCATAAGCCATAGATAATATTAAGAACCCTAGCAAATATGTGATAAATAAAACACAGTTCTATATCTTAATTATTTGATTTTTAAAATTATTTTAATGTTTATTTATTTTTGAGAGAGAGAGACAGAGCGTGAACTGGAGAGGAGAGTCAGAGAGGAAGACACAGAATCCAAAGAGAGAGAGGGAGACACAGACTCTAGGCTCTGAGCTGTCAGTACAGAGCCTGATATGTGGCTCGAATCCATGAACCATGAGATCACAACTTGAGCTAAAGTTGAACACATAACCAACTGAACCACCCAGGCGCCCCTATCTCAAGAATTTTATAATCATGTAAGGAGGAAAGGTGCATATACACATAACTATAATATGATAGTATAAGTTCCTAATGCATTTAAGTGCCAAGTGTTGCCATCTACACTTATAGTAATTCCTAGAAACTGCCACTAATGCACAGATCAATACATTTCCATCATTCTTGCTTCTCCACATACCTACAAAATGAGGAAGTTTCTGCTAAATTTAAGTCATTTAATCATCCATCAAATCTCTTGATATTTTCACATTACCACAGCAGGCTGGTAGTACCATTATTTCAGTTGTATCAGATCACCTAAGCAGGGATGTAGGAAGAGTTGAATAATGCATGGGGAGATCCCCATTCCCTTCAAACTAGAATAACAACCTATGTGCAGAATTCCAAAAGGCAAAACTCTTATCTCCCCACAGTGTCTGTTCACCAAACTCAGATAAAATTCCAGGCTAAGTCATGGAATTTTCTAGCCATGACAAAACTGAAAAAAGCAGTGTTGCATTAAAATGAAACAATTCATATATCTATATGACCTGAGATTTGTTTTTTGAAGGGGGAGCAAACCCAGTTACTATATGGTAAGATTTTTAGTGTCAATCTTGAAAGACCCAGGGAACAACAAACCAGCAAAAAAAAAAGTCAGAAATGCTATCCAAATCTCTTCATTTCCCTTCTGCATCTAAGCTAACCCTTCTGGGACAATTCATACATTTATTTGATTTTTCTCTCTGTAGGTGATATCCAAATCCGTTGCTAAAGATCTGATCTACTTTAATTCCCATTATTCTCAAAATTCCTACAGAACTGGCTCATGAACACATGGAAATTTATCAAATTGAAAAGTAAAATCGTTATCTTCCTCAGAAACCAGTATCCCTTGCCAACTATTTAATTCAATGTACAGATAAGGAATATAAGCATAGGTTGAACTCACAGCCATAAAATATTTTTAAAACCACATATAATGATTTCAAAGCCTCTTATTTAATATACTCCGCTTTTAAAGAAATAATGAGAGTGTTTTTAGTTTTTCAACTTTAAAGTCTATGGTCACAGTATCTCAAATATTTTGCCCCAAGTATAAATTAAAAGTGTAATTTTGCATATTTCAGCGTAGTTAATGCATGCATTTGTATTCAACTTGCATTTAGATACATTTTTAAGTGGAAAAATGCACTTGTCTTTAGGGTTGCAGTCCTATGAATAGACTCAAGAAGTATAAAGCTTTATTATTTTTTTTCATAAATGTCCAGGAATTTTAGATTTGGCAAGAACTTCACAAATAATAGCCAATCTGAAAATTTAATAGATGGGATATTATATAATTTACCTCAATTTACATAGTTCTACAAAGTAGCGGATGGTAGATTAATACTAAGGTGACTATATACATTATCACCCAAATGAGGATACTTTGGAAGATGAAAGTGGACACTCTAAGGATTCCTGCAGGACAACACGTCTCTCTGGGAAAACCAAGGCATATGGTCATCCTCTCTGTAACACATGCAACGTGTATATGCTGTTTTAATTGAAAATAGTCCATCTGCCATACAGACAAGAAACAAACAGTATAGATAAAACTTACTTGTTACATATACATAATGTATAGGCAAGTGATTTGGGAGTTATTTGGGAGACATAGGCATAATTCACAAAATGTATTGAGAATGGTAATATGGAATTAATGGAATGTAGGTCTATTAAACTTCAATAACAAGAATGGAACAAATAAGTGTTACTTAGAATGGGATGTGACGACCATAAAACTTAAATATTCATAAATCCCAGTTCACATCACCTCTACATTGACAGTTATTAATCCCTAAATCTTCTTCCCTTGAGGACATCCATTATGGCCTCTCTCTGACCCTGTGTGTTCTCTGCTCGAGAAACAGATATAAGCTGTAGCAGCACAAAATATGAAACAGTGAGCTACAGAGTGGTCAGGTACACCACCCTGCACATCTCCCACAAGGGAAGCCAGTGTTACTTCCAAGCACCCGAAACTATTGAGCTCCCTTGTTTATCTGGTCTTCGTAACCACACCATCAGGAGAAACAGCTGTTGAAGTGGATACTGCAACACTGTATAAAACATAATTAATGTGTGATCCTTCAATCCAGCCCATGGAACCCTATACTAACTGTGTATACCAATGCTATAGCTTTGTCCTTGGCTTCCCACTACAGAATGAATAAACCACATGATTCCAGAATCGTGTCATCTCGGTCTGTGAGCCTTTCAGTTCCATGGCCTCTGACTTCCCTGGTAGTTTATGTACAGGTTATTATTTATTGATATAAATTCCCACACAGCAGAACATATCTCCCAAATTTCATTAATTTATTTACTCATTTAACAAACATGAGTGCCTTTCACAGATCATGCTCAATTTTGGGTGCTTGGGATATAAAGATGAAAGACACAGCCTCTGTTAATAAACAGAGTCCAAGGAGAAAAACAGGAGTGAACAGACAAGGTATGATAGTGTTGTCACACCCTGGCCTCCAGGGACCAAGGAAAGCTTCCCAGAGAAAGTGACACCAGACAATACAGAAAAGAACGAAAGACAGAAGAAGAGAAAAATAGACTTACGGACATATTACTTACTGATGCTGTAACATTTTCTAAATAATTGATCTAGATTAACTCAGGGTTGAACACTCTGTGAGTTATTATTGTTATTATTCCTATCTGAAAAGTAAGAGAAGCTTGGAGAGGCCAGATATGTAACAAGTAGAGGAGTCCAGATTGAATGCCAGGAATTCTGGCCCAAGAAACTATCTTCTTTATCAATAAATGACACTTGCTCTTATCCCAAATGCTATGAACTAAAATATGACTGGGAGTTAGAAAGGCAAAAAGGGAGAGAAAGCATGGCAATGGGAGAATGGAAACCAACAAGAGTGAGATATGCCATGGCTATGAGGAGGAACTGTGAGAGATAAAGCTGTTCAATTAGGCAGGGCCCAGACAAATGAGCCTAAAGCTCTTACAAAATGTCTATTGTGTCCCTTGTCACATGGCCTCATAACTCAAAGTCTCCATCACAATCTTATATGGGGAAAATAAGTCAATACCTTATAGAGCATGGAAAACAAAAACAAAAACAAGCCTTGACATTTTCAGTTAATAATAACTTTCTTAAGATTTAAGGCAACATCTTATAAAACCTCTACCTTCTCTAACTACAACACAACACAAATAAAGGTTTTAAAAGAATGTATATATAATCTAGAGTTCTTTCCATGGGTTACCTAACCATTTCTATCTTGCTTAAATTTCATGCATGTAATGATTATATGTAAGCCTATGGATATGCACTGTGTAATGTGTATGTGAACTAAAACTGTGAGAAATGCAAAAACAGATCTCACACAAATAGCTAGTCATCAATACTATGTTGTAGTAGATGTTTATTTTAAGATAGTAAGCAAATTTGTATAATGGGAGAAATATAGGTTAAGAAGTAAGCCTACAAAACATATATCTTCATATGATGTTCAGGTATTTCTGCTAGAATATCTTCCCCTAATAAATAATCACATATTTTTAAATTTGTTATAAGTAATTACATTATTTAAACTGGGTGAAACCAAATTTATAAATAGCAGATGAACAAAATGGTACATTTTTTTCCCAGATGTGAAACTGGGAATAAATTACTTTTATAAGATCATCAGTTTCAAACAAAATTGAGAAGTCAATTTTTTTAATCCCTAAGATTTTAAAAAATAAAATTCTTAAGGAATTTACTTTTTAACACAGAAATGAAGGAGGATATAAATATTTTTTGTGTCTAAGAAAATGCATTGGAAGTAATGTTAATTTTCTTTTCATATTTCTTTTTTTAATTTTTTTAAGGTTTATTTATTTTTGAGAGAGAAAGAGCATGCACAAGCGAGTGAGCAGGGGAGGGGAAGAGAGAGAGGGAGACACAGAATCCAAAACAGGCTCTAGACTCTGAGCTGTTAGCACAGAACCCAATGAGGGGCTCGAACGCACAAGCTGTGAGATCATGACCTGAGCCGAAGTCGGACGCTTAACCGACTGAGCCACCCAGGTGCCCCTCTTTTTCATATTTCAACCCTATTTTTGATAAACATGTCATTAATAACAAATATTTTTGCCATAGTATAATTCTTAAATTCTAAAATGATTTAAGTATTTAAATAAGTCTTCACTTTTTTTTTTTTTTGGCCATAGGCTACATTTAAAAATATTTAGATTCACTTAGATTCAGTTAAAATGTATTACAATATACAATATTTAGTTTAATTATTAATTTACAAGTATAATCCAAAAATATTTATATTCTACTATTAATCTCAAGCAGCATTACCACATACCAGGAATAAATTTTTTTAATTTTTACTAATTTTTTTTGAAAGAGAGAAAGAGAGCAAGCAGGGGAGGGGCAGAGGAAGAGGGAGACAGAGAATATTAGTAGGGTCAATGACCAGGGTGGAGCCTGACATGGGACTTCATCTCACAACTGTGAGATCATGACCTGTGCCAAAGTCAAGTCGATGATTAGCTGAGTGTGCCACCCAGGCAGCCCTGGGTGCTTTCACTCGAGCACTACTCTGGCTTGATGTATTATAATTAACCAGCAATCAAAAAGGAACAGGGTAATGCAATCCCCAAATAGGAGAAAATCACTAACCTTAGTCATACTTCCTTAATTCTATCATATATACTTATAAACCTAATCCTCTATTATTTGCTCTAATTATCTATAGGGCATTAATTTAAGAAATATCACAGCAACATCAATTTATCACTGATAATCAAAAATACTTTCATTTTCTTATCCATTTAGCACATGCTCTGTTATCATGTACATATGACCTTTCTGTGGATTAGCATTAGCACAGGCTGCCAGAGGGGCAAGGCATACAAAAAGTTTGGTACTTATCTTCAATTTACCAGTGGTGTCAACCCATGATTTGATCACTTTCAATGGCTTCTTATTTTCCCCTTTCCTAAATGTAAGTGTTTCCCCAGGATCTCTCATTGCCTATTATCATCATCTCTGCTTTAGGTAATCTCATAAATGCCCATGGCCTTAATTATCACCTTTATGTTGAAAACTCATAACTTTAATGCTAGCAATAACTTTTTTTTTTTGATATATAGATTCATATTTGAGAGTGTGCCTCACCTTTTTCACCTCTAGTTCAAAATTTCTAAGATCAGGCTCACCACTTTTTCGCTGAAAACCAAAGCTTCCTCTTGACATCCTAATTCTGTAAATGGTACCACCCAGTCACCTAGGCATCTTTGATTCTGCCCTCATCCTCACTTCCTACATCCAATTAGCCAATAACGGAGCACTGCAGATTCAGTCTCTATGCAATTCTCACATTGTTCCTCCTCTTTCCATCCCCATTGCTATCTCCCCAGTTCAGACACTCATTACCTTCTGCCCTACGGCAACAACTTAACTGATCTTCCACTTTCAAGTCCCTTTCTCTATCCTAAATTTTCCCACATAATTCTGACAGTCTCTAAACTACAACTCTGATCAAGAGCTTCTAAAGAATCTCAGCTGCAGACGAAATTATGTCCAAAGTCCCACCCTGACATTTAAGACCCCCTGCAAGATGGCTACAACCAACCCTTCAAACTTCCTACCCCATTACTTCTTTCTTCATGTCTGTATTGTTGGTTAAACTAGACTATTCCCTATTTGATAAAATTGAAATCATTTTCACCAACTAAAATTTTGTTCACAGAATTCAATTCTTTGGAACACCCCCATCCTCCAACACCTCCTACCTATGCTTGCAAATGATGGTAGGGATTTTCAAGAGTTAGTTCAAATATCCCATTATCTAAGAATGCTTTACCCATCCTCCCTTCCCTTCTATACACATGCCACACCAGGGATGCCATTTCCTCCTTCTTTAAAACACTACAGCACTTGAATGATAAAATGTTTCACGAAATCATAGTCAAATGCATACTGGATTGCCTCTGTCTCTGTCTCTAGAAACAGACTGCTAATCCTAGAGGAAAGAACTGACTTACAGAGGGTTCTAAGTACATTACACACACAAAGTATGTGAATTAAATTAATTTGAGTTAGTTTCTCTTCTAATCATTTATACTCAATGTTCAATTATCCAAGCTATCAATCCATAAGGTGCCCAAAATATAGAGTCAATATTTTGGAGAATTACTTTGTCTCTTCTTCAATCTAAACAGAAATATTAACAAGGACTAACCAAAGTCATTGAAAATTCTTCATGGATCTTCCACTGCATATCTCTGGCATAATTATTACAAAACAAAGAGCAAAAAAAAAAAAAAAAAAAAAAGGTAAATAGTGGTAGGTAACACTTACTAGGTCTCAAGGATTATATGCTTAATCATACTTAATATATTTATATATAATACTTAATCATTACAACAATGTATGTACCTTTATTATCACACTATATAGAAGAGATAACAAAGGTTTTTTTTAAGTCCTTGAACTTGGTTGAGACTGCTAATAAAAAGTAAAGCTCAGAATGAACCCAAATCTTTCTGACCCCAAAGCTCATACAGTTATGATAATTCCACACTACTATCTCTCTGTAGCAATAAAAGCAAAACAGTGAAGAATTAAAGATATGTCTAATAACCAAGAAAAATAAATGATTCTGAGGAAGTAATAGTTGGGAGGGAAAATCATCAACTTAAGTAACCATATATATGAAAGAAAGAATGGAGTGCCTGGCCAAGTTTCTATATTTTTGGACTGGAGACTATACGAAACACTCAGAACCTAAACACCTAGACATAAGCTGATCTATGAAAATATGATATTCTCTGCACAGCACCTGTCATGTCCTTCCCTTTCATCTTAATTTAGGATTTAAAACTTCTATAAATACAATCGAAGTTTTCTCTCTGTATTGGGATACACTGCAGGTCTATTTTACCACATACATTGTTTGAGTTGAAAAACAAAAACAAAAACAAAAAACAGAAGAAAAAGGAAGGGATTCACTAGCAATTGACTAATTTATTCTGAAAAGTATCTGTCATTACTAGTGTCAAATTTGCTCCTTTGGGACATATTACAATTATTAGCACATGGCAGGTAATTAAAGAATTAATGAAACAGCTTGCAATACATTCCTAATTAAATCAAAGGAACAAAATCTTTTTTTGCTTAGTGTTAAGACTTGACATCTATTTACCATTATTCATATTCTATTTAATAAGAAAAATCTAATGGTGAAAAATAAAATTTCTATAAGCATTTTGAAAAGGTACTCACTACTGAGATGGAAAGAGAAAATAATTTATAGTTTACACCAACAAAAACAAAGAATTTATCATATTTTCCTATAAATACTAAAAGGCCGAACTAACATATTTATTTTCAATCGGATTCATCATTCTGGTATTTAGACCATTTGGAAAAGAAGCTCCTAAACAAATGCTTTGAAATCATGTTTAGGGCTGTGAGGTTTATTATTTTATTTTTAGACTCTATGTCCCTAGAGTCCTATTACCCTTCTTTCCAGATAAAAATATAATATGGCCCTAAATGTATATAAGAATTCTAAAGAGTGATGAGCCAATAATATATTTTGTATATCAATTAGACCTAACATTTTGTCTAAAGTAGCAAACCTCACTGAAAGACAAATAAAAGTGAACAGGGTTTTTTATCTGAAATAATATTATATTGTCAATAAAACAAGAAGCTAACACAGCACTTTGAAGGCCGCATTATACCGTTCTCTTGCAGGAACAATTACGTCTAAAAGGCTGAGCTTGTAAAACAGAGGGTTTTCCGTCACTGTGGCAATATTACTCTCTGTTCTTCTGTGACAAGTTGCTTCATCCCCTACCTCCTCATGAATTCCTAGACTTTACATATACATACATATATATATATATATACGTATCAGATTTTAATGTAATAACAAAATTAGAACCAGCTTTACCAAAAATTTGGGAGTAAGGGGAGGGGAGTAAGATTATCAGAACATGCCAGAAGGATACCTTATCAAAGTCATCACTAATATAGACATAGCATGAGTAACATAGTCTCAGGTTTTCCAGTGATCATCAGTTATAGCAAATGAAAACATCATAAAAACCAGTAAAAGTAAAGAGAAATTGTTTACCACATGCCCATGAACAGCTTTCAGAACATTCTAGCTGAGAATCAGGAGAAGGATAGGAATTGTTCGGTCAAGAATAGGCCTAGAGATGGGTGAATATGAAGGAAAATCAATTCAATTCAACCCTACATCTAATTTTTAGCTCAGGTGGCATAAGACATTCCAACCAGCAATGATAATATCATTTGCAAAGATAGAGAGAGAAAGGGGCATGGTTTGCCTGATAATATGACAGAACTTCCATGAGGCTGAAGAATAAGACATTTAGAAATGTAGTCCGAGATAAGAGAAAATGTGTTGCCTACTAATGTTATTTACTGGGCACATGTGTTCTGGCTCACAGGTTTTAAAGCATCTCACATTTACCTCTCCCCGTTCCTCATTTATTCTAGTGTCCATTGATTTGCCCTATCATGTTGGTGAGTTCATGGTATATAAAAGAATTGACTCCATTCCCAAATCATTTTTGCTAGCTTCTGCCACCCTTTCTCTGCCTCTTTCAGTTTGTTATAACACTGTTACATGTACAATTAACTGAGCTCTGCAACTGTGGTCTCAGATTTATGACTTTAAAAGTATTTTTTAATGCAGCTTTGGTTTCTAGACTCTTAACCAGTGAAAATATTAGACATTTCTTTAAGAAATGGCATCACTTTACCATGTCATCAAGGGATATGCTATTTTAATAATCAGTTTTAATTAGGCAAGAGTATAAATCAAGATTCATTTTTGAGGTACTCTCAAAAGACACATGGAGTTTATATTTTGTTATTTTTTATTAAACTGTGTGTCATGTCACACTGTTAATGAGTATGAATATGAGCAGATTAGTCTCCTGTATTCTTCCAAGTTTTGACATGGAACATTGTACTGAGAACTGAATGAATGTCAAATACATCTAGGCCTGCAGATTAACTGTCCTAACTGTTCAACCTATTTCCTCACCATAGTACTAAGGAGTGCATATTGCAAACGCACATATATAGTAAGAATTCTGTCAGCTGTTTCATGGGAACACAGGAGAGCTCAAAATCCGATCTAATCGTGGTTCCACTAGAGCCCTGCAAGGTATTACTGGGAAGTGGAAGGAAGGATGAATAAAAATCCTAGCAGATGCTCTTTTGTTACAGACTATCTTATCATACCTAAGCCAAAATGGAATGCCTAACAAAGAATGATAATAATTTTTTTCCTTTTCAATGAGAATAACTTAGGCTCAACAAATAGCATTTTTAATTATCATTTTTTTCAGACTTATATATTGTAATGAAGCTATGAGTTCTTAAATTTGGGGCCAAAAAGTTAGGTTTCTATTCAAAGGAGTATGTTGAAGAAGTTACTTGTAAATATTTGGATAACAACACCAGCATTCCTTACCAACATTCTCTGTTTCATCTTACCTTTTTTTTTTTTTTAAGTTCATTTATTTTTGAGACAGAGAGAGTGCGAGCAGGTGAGGGATGGAAAGAGAGAGGGAGACACAGAATCACAGAATCTGAAGCAGGCTCCAGGCTCCACACAGCACAGAGCCCCACGCAGGGATCGAACTCATGAGCCATGAGATCAAGACCTGGGCCAAAGTTGGACACTTAACCGACTGAGCCACCAGGCACCCACATCTTGTCTTTCTTATCGAAGTGGTACAATCATTCATGATTCTTTTAAGTTTATTTATTTTGAGGGAGAGAGTGTATGTGCACAAGTGGGGAAGGGTCAGACATAGAGAGAAGGAGGGGGGAATCCCAAGAAGGTCCCCCACAGTTAGCACAGAGCCTGATGTGGGGCTCAAAGTCATGAACTGCAAGATCATGACCTGAGCTGAAGTCGGACGCTTAACCGACTGAGCCACCCAGGCACCTTATCATGTTTTCTGGCTTTTAAGTCAGAAACCTGTTTGTCCTCTGAGTTTTCTCTCTGGCCTAGTCCCATGTTGCATTAATCTCTAACTCCTGCCAATTGATCCTCATTTTCACTAATGTCACTCATTCCTCGACTTGGGGCCACCATTATTTCTTATTTGTAATAGAATAACCTTCCTATCTCCAGTCTTGAAGCCTCTAGTTCATTGTTCAAATGAAGCAAATTCTTTGCTTAATTTGTCTAAGGTTAATTTAATTGTTCCCTCCCTGCCATCAGACAAATTCTAAACTCTGCCTAATGTTATATCAGGCCATTCTGATCAGATCTTTAACCACTTCTCCATAGAATTTCTGCTCCTACATTTAGCCCTCCCCCTCAAACATGTGCCAGTCAAATCTTGTGTTTATTACCATTTTACAAACAAGGTGCTTGCTTCTTTGATTGCAGGGGAGAGGTATCCTCTAGCAAGCATTTGCCATACTGTACCCTCTTATTGTCTCTCAATACTCACTGATAGATCAAACTGTGTGAGTTTCCCATTTGTGTCTTTTTAGCACTTAGTGCAGTACCCAGCATCATTTACACTCAATCCAATGTCATTGAAAAAATAAATAAGGCCAAGAATGAATGATGGAACACCCTATATTTAGTAATTCAGACTAATTTTAAAGGCCAACTTTTGTTTAAAGTAACAAAACAATAAAATGGAGTTTTCTACTTACTTATAATTATCATAAAAGCATCCCCCTTTATAAACATAAAAACCTAAGAGTGGGGAAAATGAGAAAAGAAAATGATGGTAGAGTTTGATGTGATTCTCCAAACGAACTGATAGAATACACAAGTTCCTTGTAAAAGCATCCTGGCACTTGCAAAAGGTAAGTTTTAAAATGAGCACAGGGTAGAGTTTTTATGACTTGTCAGGATTGAAATGGTTTAGTTGTGTTCTGAGAGGACACTCCTATGAACTCTGCACACTACACGTGTGGCTCGCAGGAGGGTTATTTGTATATCATCTCAATGAATTTTTTATCCACCTGCATGAAAACCACAATTAAAGCAAGAAAATGTTGATAAAAAACACATTAACATTCCTTTGGCTTCAAGGAAAAGTCTTGATATCTAGTCATTAACTGGGCAATCTGCCCTCAGACTTCCTTCTGCCTTAATACGCTAAGGAGAAACATGTCTTCTGAGAACAATGTTTTTAAACTCTTTATGCTTTGCTGCTCTGCTGTGAAGTCCTAATTCCTAGGAATCCAAACACTCGTTAACTCTTAAGAACTGTGATTAGCTATCCTGAGACAAATGAATATAAAATTTAAACAAGGACAAAGTTTAATTTTTAACAGATCAAAAGGTTTTGGGGAGTTTTGTTGCTGTTGTTTTTACGTTGTTAGTGTCGCTCTTGTTGGGTTTCTATTTGTTTGTGTGGCTACCTATAGAAAAAATACAGAGGTTAGCAATTTTTAAAATGAATATCAATTTGATTTTTCAATAAAAGTTACATTAATATCAGTCTTTATTATTTATATTTATTTCTGAGTTTTCTGTATCGTAGAGTATCTTGTTTCTGTAATAGACTGTTGCTTGTATTTTGAGAAGGGCAGAGCAGGGAGGGAAGGGAAGGCTGACATTTTTTTGTTTGCTTTCTTCCCTGTGTTTTCAACTTGAAGACCTCAAGGAAATATGGTACTTCTTATTTCAGTTTCATTTTTAATACCTGCCCTAGATGTAGGTATTATCTTCTATATCAGGAAAGATTATGCCCCTGCAATATTTGCTTATTTTTCTTTATTATTTCTACAGGGAGCACTATAAGATGACCTTCAGTTACTCTTTGTCTCGGTGACAAAATTACTTTTGCACAAGGCAACTTTCAAAACATACTATCTCATTATAACCAGTTAACATGATTCCACGGTCTCCTTTTTAAAATCACATGACATTTACCTCAGTCTCCATTTATGAGATCACATGAAGTTTGCCTCATACCCTCACTTTCTTTTCTGTCTAAAGCAAAATATAATGAAATTTTCTTATTCATAAGTTGATAAAAAAGCATGATATAAAACCCATTACTACACTGTAACCTGCTATATATGTGGCAAAAAGTAAAAGCTAATGCCATAGAAAAATCTTATTAAGCTATTAATGTTGGGGAACATTTAAAATTGCCCAATTTCTAGGGGCATCTGGGTGGTTCAGTTGGTTAGGCATCTAACTCTTAGTTTCAGCTCAGGTCATGATCTCCTGGTTTGTGGGATGGAGCCCTGTGTCAGGATCTGCACTGACAGCATATAGCCAGCTTGGGGTCCCACCCCCCTCTCTCTCTGACTCTCCCCTGCTCGTGCTCTCTCTCTCTCTCTCTCTCAAAATAAATAAACTTAAAAAATTAAATTAAAAATAAATAAAACCGATCAACTTCTTAGTAAAAGTTCTCTAGGAAAAACTATTCTGATATTCTGAATTTTTTTTTCCTCAAAACTGAATTGCCAGCAAGTGTGTATATATGTTAATGTTAGTTGCTGAGTTAAACATTTATAATGTTTACTGAAAAATTAAACTTCATTTCTGGATTTCTTCTTCACCAGTACTAAAAATTGTGATGAATGTTATGTGCATTGGGGTAAATTAAACAATATTAATTGTGTGTAATTATTTTAGAATATAAATCAAGGGCATCATGAGGAAAACATCGCGACTGATAAAGCACATTCTGAGAAAAATATGTCTGCATCCAATTTAGACAATTTCAGGTTGTAAATGGTAATACAAAACAGCATAAAAAAAATGTTCTTAAAGAATATTTAGGGGCACCTGGGTGGCTCAGTCAGTTAGGCTTACGACTTTAGCTCAGGTCATGATCTAATGGTTTTTGAGTTTGAGGCCTACATAGGGCTCTGTGCTTAGAACCTGGAGCCTGCTTCAATTCTGTCTCCCTCTCTTTTCCCCTCCCCCACTCTATTCTCTGTCTTTTTCACAAATGAACATTAAAAAAATTTAGAAAAAGAATATTTACTACACTTTCCTTGAATTTTTTGTACACACCAGAGTCAATTTTACACACTTCTGTGGAAGCATAGGTACTCCCCCATCACTAATCATCTATACCAAGGAAGAAATGTTCTTCTGAGTGGAAAGATTCTAGAACATTGACTGAACAATATAACTGAATAGATAGAGCCACCGTGAGTGCAGGTCACTTGTTCTATGTGGCTGCAGTAATTAAAGAGTTAGATTTAATTCTCACAACTCACAACTCTATTAAATCTAAGATGAATTTAGGATACATCTCCCTTGGTCCCTCAACTGAAAACAAAATATTCCAACTTATTTTACCAGAGTACACTGTAACGGGGTTAAGAAGATAAGCTCAGCTAATACACTGGTATTTCACATTCCTTTACCAGTAGATTTTGTATGAAGATCCCCTTGAAGAAATTATGGGGTAGGAGAGGTGACACTGTTTGAGGAAAAGACTTGGTATTCATGGTTCCACCAGTCAATGCTTCCCAGCCTTTTTCATGTGTAGCACAGAAAGAAAATTATAAATATAATATAATATAATACAATATGTGAAATATACACATACTGTATTTAATAAATTTATCCATTTGTATAAATATCATAAGTGGATAAATATTAATAGATATTATATTACATATGAATATGTATTACATATATCATATATATCATATATATTATATAAATATATTGCATATTATATTATATTTATTCTATTATATTCCCTGAAGGACATAAGAGGGATAAGAGTGTGTGTATGGAGTTTAGTGAGCCAAAAGAATTACATTGCCTAAGTATTACATAAAGATAAAATGAAGTATCAGGGGAAAGAATAGTATTGAATTTTGTGCAAATATTATATAATATTTCTCACTAGACCTTCAGGGGATGGATGTCATGCAGTGTACTTGCCAGCTACAAAGATAGTGTTATAAAGTATTTCCAACATTCTTATAAGAAAATTAGGTTGCTTCTATAACCATCACTTTTCTATCAGATTTTATGCTTCAAATGACTATGTACAATCCCCAACCAAGATGTGTTCATCATACTCTCTTCAAACTCTTGCTAGTGTCCATTGATGAGATTTTTTTTTTCAAACAAGCAGATGATCAGAAATGTTAAAACTTGTCTTTTACAACCATCACATTTTACAGTAGTTGAAATTGTCACTAGAAGTAATCTTAAACTTCCTGTGATAATGCAAATATAGTTCAAACCCATTCGAAAATTTAAAGTCAAACAGTTTGCAGTAATGAGGCAATGTCAAACAAGTATGCAGTGTTAAACAACTGCTAGGATACCACTAAGTCCACTAAATCAGCCACAGTGTGTGGATGCAGACAGTAAATAAATAAGATACATTTGGGGCACCGCCTGGGGCTTAGTCCTCCAGGAGTCCCTGCTCCCCCACCCCCAGCCCCCTTTTCCCACCGCTGGCCGCACCTTGGGCTGCACTCTGGGCTCCTTGGGCACCTGGACCACGAACTCCTCTGGTAGCTCCGCGGGGCCCTTGTCCACGATGAGGAGTGGCACGCTCCGCTGCTGGCTGCTGAAGGAGATGTCTGGGTGGCAGAGCGCCTCCTGGGCTGCGCTCAGCATGTCGCAGTGGGGCAGCGAGGGCTGGATGTCGCTCACTGTGCTTGCCACCTGCGGGGACCGCAGGGCGCACCGTCAGACTCCACTCAGCTCAGGCAGGCTGCAGAGGAGCCCGGTTAAAGACTATTCCCAAGGCTGCCCTCTGCTGCAGCCCAAAGTCCCTGAACTCCGGCCACCCCAGGACCCACTCAGATAACCCTGGAGCTGAGAAGAACACATCCCCTGGTCCCTAGTGTGATATGGACTGTGCAGTTCTGTCCTAGCTAACCACGATCTTAAATAAGCCAAACACCTCATCCTAATCCTTAACAATGATTGGAAAATCATACACAATTTTCAAGAGAAAGCTATTTGAGAAAATATAAATTTTATATTTTATAAATTCACAATATTCTGCTCTAAAATTATAGGCACTAATATCTGTAAGTATAAATAAAAATGCTATTTTTAAGTATTTACACGCAAAAAGCTTGATAAGATAATGGGTGCCAAAAGTTTCAGAGAGGTGTTTATTCATTCTTTATTAATTTTGTTTTGTCTGTTGTGTTGTTATATTTACATGGATTGTTTTATATTTATATGTTTCAGGTCATTTAACATTTTTTGAACAATACTGTATTAAAATCTGTGATGAACATTAAAGTGAAAAGGAGATACATACATTTTTGCCATTTAAATACACAGTGATTTTACTGACAGATGGTACATATTACATAAATGAATCAATATGGAAGAACAAGACAATAATGAAAAATAAAAGTGTAAACATATGATTTTTTTTAATAATTCACAAAACAGTCATACACTGTATGCTATGAGAAACAGAGCTATTTAAGTACAGGATTTTATTTTGCTGGTGAATTGGTACAGGAGACACGCATTTTTCTACACTAATTGCAACTAGCGTGGTAAACATGAATAATAATAAAAAATGCCCCTACTAACAGAAAGGAAAATACTTTACAAGGAAAAAGATTTTGTTTTACACAACTATTTTTAACATACATACATATTTAAAAAACATTAATAATGCTATATGGCTACCTTTCTGCAGTCAGGCAAGAAACTAGGAAATTCAATAATGCAAGAGAATTTTATGATCATCTTTCTAACACTATAAGTTTATAAAGTGCAACTATAATTTCTTGACATATAAAATTTGCAAATTAAGAATGAAATACATGTCCTTTCCCAAATCATAAGAAACCAGATAGCCCTTACAGAAAACAAAAATGTTATTAAGAAATTTGTCAAACAATCCATCTCTGATAAAAAAAAATGTTTAGAATATAACTAGTCTTGAATACAACTAAGTTTAGCATTGCCCTTTTGTTTATACTCATTATAATGGATGAGTACTAAAATAGCTGGGCAAAAGGAAATCTCAATACTATTTTGATAGATCGTGTAAATGAAAAAGGTGTCAAAGAAGGAAACAAGTTTCAAGACCAAAAAAGTTGTGGAAATCAAAATCCCTAAGTAATTATCTCCTTTAATGCTTAACTCCAATGGTGTTTTCTTCTGATCTTTTGGCTTCTAAATATCCCTCCCCTCATTGCCAAAAATGTGACTAAATTTTAATTAATTTTTACATGAATACATGCAGGCATGTTTCCCCTAAATCTTTATAAACTGTATTATGGAAGGAAATGAGTAGAAGATGATAAAGCTACACTTTCCTAAAAGCTTTGGTTATAATAGAGTTGAAAGAGCCCGCCCTCAGCCAATTTAACATGCACTTATTTGTTCATTCAACAAATATTTATTAAGTTTGCATTATGTGCCAGGTCTTTTTCTAAGTGCTGGAGATATTGGTGAGCAAAATTGACCATGTACCTATTTTAATGAATCATCCATTCAGGTATAGAAGAAAGAAGGTAGACAAACAGATAAGCAATTTTTTAAGTGCTCTATAAATATAAGTAATCTACAGAAAGTTTAAAGAGGAAAATATGTAAAGGCTACTCTGCTTAGGTTTTTATGGACGACTTATCTGTGGGAGTAAAGTTGAAACTGAGATCTCAATGAGATTGGAATTTGCTAGTCACAACAAATCAGGAGTAAAGAACATTCCAGGCTATCGCAATTCCTCAAGTTGGAACAACCACAGTCTATTCAAGGAACAGCACAATGGCCAGTGAATCTATGTGCAGTGGGCTGGGAGAAGAATGGTCTGGAATGAGATCAGAGAGGTAACAACACCCAGATCATGAGTTCATACTGAATGGAAGGAAGAATAAGGCAGGCTAGGGAAAAAGACCTGGGAATAGTAACCTCTACTACAGATTATCTCAGAAAAGGTCAATCTCTAGTGTAAAGAGAGAATAACACGTGATTTAAAATGCATAAAAGGTGAAATCATCATCAGCTAAAAAATATAGTATGATCTATATTAAAGGAAAGAATATACACTTAAACAAGAAATAGGAATATTCTCAAACTCACTAGAAAGCAAAATCTAGGGACCTAGAAGGAACAGGTTTGGATTAGAGAATAAAATGATTTCATGGAGCAAGACTGAGGAATACAAAATATTGGAAAGTTTACTTGACTTTGTTAAGTTGAAGGAAATGAGGTTCTGTTTTGTTCTATGAAACGGAGTGTCTTATATGTCTGTAGATCTGACTTTCCTTTAACTTCATCATCTCTATAAAAGGAATCCAGCATCACCAATCACTGCAGCAAAAGTGAAGTAGTTATTACGCTGCCCACATGGACAAAGGCTAACAGAACACAGCCCAAATCTGAACTTTTGTTTTAAAAATATTGTATATGTTACTGTTAAAATATTGTATGACTTGTTGGGAAATATTTATTTGAGTTATAAATATAAATCTAATTTGTCTTTCTGAAGCTATTATAAAAATAAGTCTCTGAGCTAAACATCACAGTTTAGAAGTCTGGTATTCCATTAGAAGCACAGAATCTGAAGTCTGGAAAGAATCATTCAAATCAAATGCTAGCTAATAATCCTTGGAAAATGCCTCCTTAATAAAACACCCAAGTTTCATGTGAAGAGGCAGTGATCAGAAGTTTGGTCTGTCCTTGGGGGACCCAATTCTATCTGAAGCAGTAAGTTCTTCCTCCTGTCAAGAAACGTGAGGGGTGCCTGGGTGGCTCAGTTGGCTAAGCGTCCCACTTCAGCTCAGGTTGTGATCTCGCAGTCTGTGAGTTCGAGCCCGGTGTTGGGCTCTGTGCTGACAGCTCAGAGCCTAGAGCCTGCTTCGGATCCTGTGTCTCCCTCTCTCTCTGCCCCTTCCTCTGCTCACTTTCTCAAAATAAATAAAATTTAAAAAAAAAGAAAGAAAGGCGATATCTATACCCTGGCATTCTCTAACCACTTGTCTAAATTCTACACAAATGGCTGTGCAAAACACATCAAGCTCCCTTCCTGGAAGGTACTTGTCTTCAAGTATATTTGAAGAGAAACTTCACATTCTAAATGTTTCTTGTTTTCTAAAGATTAATAAGGGGAAAGATAATTTAGAAGCACACACACACACCTCCCTCTCACACTATTCTCCTCCCATCTCCATTTGAGACCACATTTTCAAACTCTGTTGTATGTACGCAAAGATGTCTCAAAGGTAATTTTGGTTTTGGGGCGGGAGGTAATGATAAGGCCAACATATCTTGTTCTTCTTTCTTTCTAATCTTCCTCAGAGAGAGGGAGACACTTCATCTTACCTCCTTTAAAACTTGCATATCTGATTAAGACTTCATATTTTTAATTTTTTAATGTTTTTTTTTTTTTTTTTGAGAGAGAAACAGAACACAAGTGGGGGAGGAGTGGAGAGAGAGGGAGACCCAGAATCCAAAGCAGGCTCCAGGCTCTGAGCTATCAGAACAGAGCCCGATGTGGGACTTGAGCCCACGAACCCCAAGATCATGACCTGAGCTGAAGTCGGACGCTTAACCAACTGAGCCACCCAGATGTCCCAAGACTTCATATTTTTAAAACAGAGAGATTCACTAATATTTTACAAACTTGAATTGCTTTAATCATAGATAATATTTAATATTCATAAATAATTATTCATTGCCATATCCAAATTGTCTACATAATCAATTCATACTCAGAGTTTTACTATGTAAACACTTTGATTTTGCTTTCCTAGTAGGCAGGCATGAAATATGAAAATATTTCACAATGTACTGAAATTATCAAAATATTTCTCCCATGTTTATGTTAGTCTCTAAATATCAAAAGCCATCACAGCATCAAAGCTCCTGAAAATAGTTTGGGGTGAACCTAAGGCAAGTAGTAAAAAAAGGAAAAACAATGAGCACGTCAGATGTAAAGTATATATGATGGCAGTACCAGAATTTTTGTCTTATCTATGGAGCTTAAAATTGAAATACATATAAAAAGTCATATTTTAATGAGATATACTTTCTGAAATCAATACTGACTTATAAATAATAAAAAATACTAAATAAGAAATGTTTCTAACCAATTTCAACTGTTTCTGTTTTCTTGTTCTCCTCATACGAATAGTTTTGTAATTCAGTCAGTTATTCAGTTTCTTCCTCCAAACATCTATTGATCATAATAATGACCAGGGGATCTAAACAAAACCGTGAACTGTAATGCTAAGATATTTCTAAGTTGAGAGAAATGCTAACAAAACCCCCCTAGAGCATATTTATGAGAGTTACAAGTGATTTCACTTTCACATACTAAGGATTTGTCTCACAAGTTATTTTTGTGTTTGGGAGCAATATTTTACCATATTTTTAAACTAGTGAGCTAATTATGAGCCTCCTAAGAGTTTAAAATATACTACAATTACAACTCTGACCCTAACCCACTGTTCAACTTTACCTTTCACTATTATGTCTAGGTTTACATAAATACAACATTGTTTTCTTCCTTAAATGAAACTTAAACATTTTACTTGCTCTCATCCTTCCATAAGTTGTTTAGGTTGGTTTATTTCTCATTTAAATCATAGTTCTATGAAATAAGGCTAATGCTTAGTAGGTTATTAAAATATCTTTGGAAGAAGCCTCCATGAGATGTTTAAGAGATTTTTTAGTTTTTCTTCTAACAACTATTTGAAATGTCACTGCATCATTAGATTCATGGCTCTGAATCTATTTTTTTCATCTTATTACTGATACTACTATCTGTGACTCACTGGATGGTTATAAGTATTCATGGATCTACTGTGTGCAAAAGTGTTCAGCTAACTGCAGAGTGCTATGTAAATGCTAGAATTTATACTGAAATACTTATAGCAAATGGTTGAGTGATAAGGAATGTCTAATCCAAATTCAGTGCAATATACATAATAAGGACAGGGGGAGGAGGAGAGAAGGAGGGGTAAGGAAGTAGGGAAGGGAGGGATCAAAGAGGAAGAAAGGGAGAGAGGGAGGGAGAGACAGACAAGCCAACTATTGCTTTCATTTCTTTTCTTGTCGGTAAAGGCAGTTTTCCAATTCTGCTTCCTTATGCATACTGAAAGACTCTACCTTTCCCTCAGCACCTTCGTTTTGGCCATATAAGAAGATTACTTCTTTCTTGATTTCTCCCTAAGGTGTATGTGACAGCTGCATAATTTCTTTATAGGCTGGGTAGTAATCTCTAACAATAGTCATAAAAGTTTCAATTCAAACACCTGACAAGGAAGCCACTAGGTAGAAATTACAACATGGAAGTTCTAACACAGAGAAAAATTTGTTTCAGTTCTGGGTCTCATAAGAAAATGGTTCTGTAGTGATAAATTACCCACCTGTGTATGATGAAGCAACTTTCATAGTATACCTGGATATTACTCAATTTAACTCAGACTTTTCTAGACCAAAATGCTTCACAAAGCTTTGGTATGCCCTATGTGGGTAAGCAATTTCTCTGCAAATTGGGGTCCTTACTATTTTTCTCTACAACATAGCTTGTTACAGGAAAATAAAACATATTATGGCTAAACTGTCACTAGAAGACTTAACAATCATGAAATAAAAGCTGGATGATATTCTGAGAATACTGGAAGAGTCAAACACTTCGTTATGAATAAAGCTAAAAATGGGAAAATTGTGGTTCGTTTATTAGAACAGCTGCCTAGATTGTAATACTGTAATATAAATACCCCAAGTATTTGTTAAAATGAGTAAGCACAAAGTTTCCACTGATAGCAATTTAGTTAAAAAAATTCAGCTTCTGCAAGAAGACATTATTTTCATTCAAATTGAATAAAATGCATACTATATATCTTATTCATTAGAGAAGTGATAACCAATACATTTTCTTTTCTAACTAAAAATATCTTCTTTTTTGTAAACATAATGCAAATGGATTTAAATTCATGGCAACAAAAATAAAACTCTGAAATTTATAATTCGGAAAATACTGATTTTCTTTTAATTTCCTTGTGTCTACTTCCCTGTTAAAGTATACTAAAATTTTCATGGTATGGAAGCAATGTTTTCAGAATGTTGTAAAGTAAATAATTTCCTTAAAAATCTTTATAATGATAGTAATGGGGCACTTTCCCTGAATCACAGTGCCAATTATACTTGATGTGTGGGAAAAACCAGTGAAAATCACATATATTTTGACAGAAATCTATCTTGTTAGTGAGTTCTTTCTATCTTTAGTTAATCATAACAGGTATTTCTGAAGATGGTTGAAAGGAATGAAAAAATTTTATCTATTTTTTTTTCTGGTGGTAAGAGGTTTTTACTCCCACTACCTCTCCTCAACACACACAAAATGAATATCTAAATGCTGGTTAACAAGGAAGCAGACATGTTAACAGGCTAACATGTTAAGGTGATCTATTATATTATGCTCGTTGTATATGCATAGAGTATGATTATTATTGGACACTTACTCTTAAAAATTGACACAGTGGTTTTTATCTCAGTGCAAAGGCATGACATTCAACCTGTGTCCTAACAATAGCCTGTAACCTATAAAACATGTAGGCTATCACAGCTATTCCCACTGTCCTGAACTATTGTGACTAATCTGAAAGACTTCCTTTTAGACCAATATGCAGCATTCCCTAGAGGGACAGCATCATACTAGCCTGTTGCTTTGGATTTTATGTATTATCTGTCTTCATTATTAAATCATGTGCCCTTAAAGTTTGCATGGTTTCACCAACTTCACTATCAAAAGGGAAAAGAAAGGATCATTGCTAAATAGTTGCCACCATTGTTGATTTGTAACAAGAGCTACAGAAAAGAATAGTCCTGATCTAATTCAGGTAACTCCAACAGCTCGGAGAGAAGCAGTAATAGGTGAAAGCCAACTGCTCATTCTTTTTATAAATATATGACTGCTTTTGTGTGTGTGACGGGGGGGTGGGGGGGAGGTTTGGTCATCGACATGATCTAATCTACATTATCATATCTGGATTTTGTTCCTCCCATCATCTGTTATCCTCTAACACAACAACAAAAATAAGGTTTCAAAGTCATCTGAGTGTCATCTGAGTGCAGGGGAGAAAAAATTGAATCACTGTAAAATGCTATTTTGATTTTTTGCATATTATTTTTACCTTTGCATTTAATCAAGATAATAATTTCTCTCATTTAGCTCATTGTTCTTATCCCCCTTAGTATTAAAACTAATAATACCAAAGTCAGAGTATATCTGTCACTCACTATTCAATTTCTTTAAACCTTGGATGAATAGTGAAGACAGGACATTTTATTGGGCTTATAGTCTAATTAAAAGCAACAGGCTTGCACTTTGAATAGCTTTTCAACACCCTTTAACATTTTTTTAAATGCTGATCTAAGCTTAAGATGTTCATTAGTAACTCATTAAAGACTTAGTAACAGTCCAGTGGGTGATTCCTGAATATAATGACAGAATGTGTGTCCAAATGTGTAGGCTAATAATTAGAGAAACTGTCACATTTGGGGATTAAGAATACACAATGCAGTCTTTGAAAAACACTATGGAAAGTAAGTGACCCCAAGATGGTGTTGTGTTTTAAATTTTGCTTACTACCCAGGTCATTTGTTTTTTAAATTCTAATTCCAAAAGGTATGTTTTAATGACCACATTCTCCCAGGATTAAATGGTGAGGCTTTGTGTTAGGGCCTTTCTATACATTATTTTACTTGATCCTCATACTATAACAAAGTAGGCCTAATTATCCCTTTAACAAATAAGGAAACTGTGAATCACATTAGTTAAGGTCATGTACCTTGGAAGTAACAGATTTGGAAGTAGACTCTAAGGTTTGAAATTTTTCTTTTCATTTAATAGAGGCATGCAAATTAGGATTCTAAAAGCAGCTTAGATTGGACAATATTGTAAAATTCAGTTTTTGGACTTCACGTAAATATTACCTTCTAAATATGCTGACATCTTCCTCCATTCATCGTTCCTTAAAACTGAAGGAACTGTTCCATAGCAAACTTTTTTAAATTTTTTAAACAGTTTTTTAATGTTTATTTAATTTCGAGAGAGAGACAGAGCATGAGCGGGGGAGGAGCACAGAGAGAGGGAGACACAGAATTGAAACAGGCTTCAGGCTCTGAAAGTCAGCACATATCCCGACGTGGGGCTAGAACCCACGAACCATGAGATCATGACCTGAGGCGAAGTTGGACACTTAACAGTCTGAGTCACCCAGGCGCTCCCACAGCAACCTTTATAAATCATATATTATCTTTATTTAGCTTTCTCCGAATCTTTTTTTTTCTAAAATAGTAATATTTCAGATAAGCCCAGGATGCTGAATAGTGCAAATTTGCTAGGATTCTTGCCATATAAAATCTCAGGTTTCCTTCTGATTCTCATCTTTGTTTATTTAAAGCTGCAGTGTGAGTGGGTCCAGAAGGTGCCAATCTGGCTCAGTTGATAGAGAATCTGATTCTTGATGTGGGGGTCATGAGTTCAAACCCCACAATGGGTATGGAGATTACGTTAAAAAATGAATCTTAAAAAAAAAAAATAAAGCTGTGATGTGAGAGGCTCAAAAGGTCATTATATAATATGCAGATTTGATAGAATAATGCATTGCATAACTTTCTTGAGATTAAGAGGTATCTAGTAGTTTGCAGAACATATTGGAGAAAAACTATCTATGGAAATGAAATGAAAGATTCAATATTTACAGTATTATTTGAGTGAAAATACAAAAAAATATAAATAAGAGGATTTCCAAAATATGGAAAGACTGGAATTCAGATTAGAACAAAAACAGAAACACTTTTGGCCACCAGGATTAAAGCTTAATGTTCTTTATGATGTTCTTAGAGAAGATTAACAGGATACTACCAGAAGAATTCAATTAATTACCTTGATGTTTTGTATAGAAGTCATCTATAAAATTCACCTATTAGAGTGAAATTTCAATCACTGTCAATGACTACTTTTTGTCATAATAAAATCTGAATTAATGCACTACTAGAAATTAAATATGTAAGTAAAAGGGGAGGATGCATGAGGCTAGATAAATGGTATATGATTTCCAAGTGAATGTAAAATAGATGAGATTTAAGTGGGTAAATCCAGGCAAAAAGCTTCTCTTAGAATATGCAGTCAAAAGAACTCTTAAATCTAAATATATTCTAACAATATTCTCTGCTTTTTTCTAATAAAAGGCATTTCTATAAAGAACACTTAGAACTTAATAATAGAAAATAATTATTAAGAAATGATTAAATATTTCTCCAGGTCAGATATACAAATAACCAAAGAGCACATGAATAGAAGCTCAACATCATTATGCATTAAAGATGTGCAAATCAAAACTACAATGAGACACAACTTCACCTTCACTAGGATGACTAAAGATGACAGCCCATAATAACAAGTGTGAGGGAGGATGTGGTGAAATGAGAAGCTTCATATTGTTGTTTGGATTGTGTAATTGTGAAATCACTCTGGAAAACAGTTTAGCAGTATTAAGAATGCTAAACATACAATTATGTGACTCAGTAATTTCACTCCTATTTGTACCCAAGAGAAGTAAAAACAGATCCGTGAAAAAAATTGTTCATGAATTTTCATAACAGCATTATGCAGAATAGACAAAAAGTAGGAATAATCCAAATTTCTATCAAATGATAAATACATTGTAGTATGTTGCCACAAAGGAATATTATTTGGCAATGAAAAAGAATAAATTACTGATACATGCTATGATAAACATAAATTTAAAAACTGCTATGTTAACTGAAATAATCAAGTCACAAAATATCAAAAATTATACAATTCTACTTATACAAAAAGTCCATAATAGGCAAATCCATAGAAATATAAAGTAGATTAGTGGTTTCCAGGGACTGGAAACCAGGTGTGACCACTAACGGCTACGGGGTTTCTTTCTGGAGGACTGATAATGTTTTAAAATTGACCATGTTGATGGTTGTACAACTATGCATACAATAAAATCCTCTGAACTATATACTTTAAGTGGATGAGTTTTATGATATATTATATGTATCTCAATAAAGCTGTAAAAAATCCCTCCGTTTATACACTTAAAAATGTATTAGCGCATTAGATCCATTTTTCTTTTTTAAAGCACACGGTATCTTTTATAAATAGCTTCCTTTATCTCAAGAGGACTACACCTTTCAGACCCCTTTATGGGTGTAGCTATGGAGGTGGAGTTTTATTTAATGGAAATGGAAGCAGAAGTAATGTGCACTACTTCCAAGCATATCCATAAAAATTTCCCATTAGAATTTCCACAGTGCTCCTTGTTCTTCCCTGCAGACCAGAATGGCAATGACTCTCAGAATGACTTTGGAAGTTTCATGACTTTAGACTGGTTCTATGTATAACTGTGAGAGCAAAAGAATGACATCTATCACCATTTCCCACCATATACACATGCCCTGATCAGAAACCCTTAACCTTCTTTGGAATGTTTGGTGAACAAGGAAACATTCTCTGGAAGCCATTATTAATTTAGGAATCTGCTGTGACTGCAGCCTGCTTCATACTATTTAATACAGTGTTCAAAAAAGGAGATTAAGGTAGATAACTCAAAGAGGACTTCCTCCTGAAATTTCATAATATATAATTTGAAACACACACATAACACATGCACAAGCACACAATTGGTTTCATCCCTACTTGACTACTTTAGTCCTAGACAACTGATTTTCTGAGGAGTCCTTCATATCACACTGCCACACAGACATATAAACTGCAGTGCTATTTTATGGATCTCACTTTTACAGTTGATCAATTTGCCTAATTTTGAGATTTTTATCTTTAATTATTGTATTTATATATTGGGCAAGTGCCTTCCTACTCTTTTTCATTTTTACTAGCTTTTTAATTTAATATCCAATATAGATTTTAGAATAATTATGTTGAATTTCTACATAGAAAAGCTCATATTGATACTTTGAATGTAATTGTGCAAAAATCTATAAAAAATAATTTGGAAATATTTATTACTATTGTTGTACTCAGTCTTTTCATCCAGGAACATAGTATGTTGCATGTTCTCTTTTATAACTCTCAGTAAAGTTTTAGACATTTCTTCTCATAGGTTCTTTATATTTCCTCCTATGATATTTCCTAAGTAACTCATACATTTCATTGCTGCTTTGACTCAAATCATATATGAATATGAAAATCATATATCTGAACTGTAAATGTTCTCATTAATTATGAGAAAAATTTTCTTTTTAGAATTTACTGAATACATCATCATACCCCTGCAAATAATATCTTTATATTTGAATAGTTATTCTCATTTATGTTTTGTTCATTATTATCGTAGCCAAAATGTGTGGAATTGCTTTAAACAGCTGCATTACTAACAAACAAGGTTGCATGTATTAACATTGACTTAAGATAGTTATAAATGAACATAAAAAGACGTCATTTTTTTTTTCACTTTCTATTTCTCAAGAGATATTCTTCTAGGGAAATAAAGATACAGTCAAATTTTATATACAGGTGTGTTCCTTTAAAGTGCTATTTGTAATGGCAATATGTCAATGACCTTCACTGTTGAGCTATCAATATATGGTTAGGTAAACAATTGCTCCTACATATAATATAATAATTTTTTAATTTAAATACACTACAGAAATATCTACATATTAAGGTTAAATCAAAATGAAAGTCAAATTTTATTTCTAACATTATTCTATTTAAAAAATGTACACACATACATGACTACAAGGAAAATCTAATAAACAGTAATACTTATTACATCATTGGGTCATGGAATTATTGGATTTTTGCTTTCTGAGTTAAATTTGTATGAGGAGAGTTACTCTGACAATACAGTAGGTGACACTGGTAATGACAAAGAAATATATGAGACTATGTGCTTGTACTGCACCAGTAAGCTATACCCTTGACTTCAGGGCATTCAAGTCACCACAAACTACAGTATGTATAGATGAAATAAACACTGAAAGCTTAACAAATGTCATTGTAAGAGCCTATTTTATACAAATATTTGTATCCATTACTTCTGTCAATACAACTAGCATATATTTCTGGCAAATCCTTAACTACCCTAGCTTATTTGGTCAAATCTTCCATTTAAGATAGATTTTTTTTTATAGGAAGACAATATTCTATATTTAAAGAAACTAATTCTGCTATGATAACAATATAAGGGAAGTATAGAAATAAAACAAAAATGTAATTATTAACAAAATATGTTGTTTTCAATTTATCAGTTAAAAACTCAAAAACAAGTAGAGAATGAATGAGCCCTATTTTTCAACAAGGTCTTATTCTAAACTGCCAAATTAAAACAGATCATAATACAATATACTGTCTCTTATTTACATAACATATCAATGAGTCTCTTTCAACTGTTGCATTTCAATTTTTTGAGTGGTCATTAAAGAACCATTTAGCAATCAGAATGGAGGAAGTAAATGCATGAAAAATGTATTATCACTACTTACAAGAAATTATACATCTGAAAACACTTATTCTTACATTGAGAATGAAAGTAATTAGCAATGCAAACAAGAGGAAAATAGATATTTATAAGTTATGTAATCCAATTGTTTTTTTAATTCACTCTACACCAAGAGTATAACTACCCTATTGCAGTTCTAGTCAACCCCAATACCAAGAAATATAAAAAAAAATAAGATATGATCCTAAACACCCTCAAATAGTCTGACATAAAATCCAAAAATAAGAAAATGCTATTTTGCTCTCAAAGTAAATACATGTACAATATAATTCACATATACCACATTTTGCAAGTGCAAAGGCAAGAGAAAGTTCTTTTCCAATAGCTAACCTGCATACTGAATGTGTAGGAAAGGTTCCTGATCATATTCTTACAAAAGAAAGCTATCAGCTATGTATAGTTGTGATTTATATTGTGATATTAGAGATTGCAGTTAACTTACAAAATATATATTTTGAAATTCAGTACCAAGTGGGCAACGCAGATGGTGTTGGATGTGTTCACAGTAGCCTCATATATCATGACCATGACAAAGACTTTTTCTGTATAACATATTTGACCATAAACATAGTGGTGTTACTGGGAGTATTACAAATTATCTAGGCTGGCAAACATTATAAACATTCCAAGGATGATTAATTTCTAAAAATAACAAAGTTAAGCAGAGCTTAGAAGTCAGGCTGACTTTTTCACCATCAATAAAATATGACTTCATAAAGAGAATTATATGGCAAGTTGGTATGTAGTGAAATGTATTTTTGTATTTTCTCAAGATTCATATTTTGTTAGAAGTTAAAAAAGTGTGTGTATTATTTTAAATCACTGATACATTAAATAGTATTATAACTATAAAAATCAGATTAATAATAAAATGCAAATTACATAAAAACATATAGTACTAAATATATATGGATATGATCAGCAGTTTTGCCCCTAATAGCTGTTTATTATAATTAATTCCTTGAAACTAGTAAAGAACAGGTTAGCCTATAAAGTCCACAAATATATAAATACACATGCAACTTTAAAAAATAGACGTTCAAAAATATGCATATAGTGGTAAAAATTTTTTTAAACTTCATTTTGTATGCAAAGTTACCATAAAATATATTGTTCCCCTTTACCCATAGTAAGTTCTAATTATGCTGTTTTTTTTTTTATCTCTTCAATTGTGATGCAGTTTATAAGTACAATTTAATCAAGAGGAGACAAGGTTAAAATATCTGAGCACCCAACCACCTTCTCAACTCCCAATCCATTGTGGCTTGGGTACCAGATCTCTTAGCCCATGTATCACACTGGACGTTGGTATTCCTTTACTGCCAATCACAATAAGCCCTAGTGCCCAGGTTATTATCGAATTATTGTTCTCCAATTCCCTTCTTGTCCCTTGCTCCCAACCACATCAATAGAACAAAAAAAGAATCCTTTATCTTCATGTTACACTACATTAGTTAACAGCAAAAAACTGGCCATCTGCTTTAGTGGTTTCTTTTTACTTCTTCCAGGTCTCACTGCATTATAGATAAGGGTTTATGGCTGTACAGGAAAGGGGCACAGTCATGGAAAACAGAAAAAAGAGAAATACAGAGGTACACAGAGACATAAAATATGGACAGATAAACACAGAACCAGAGACATTTCCTACCTTAAACATTGTGTATATATACATATACAGTGTGGATGTACGCATTAACTTTGTTTTCCTATATTAAACACTGGCCAGACTTTCTAGGGTAATATGGAGATTATTCAACTAATGTAAACATTTTTCAGAATTAATTCATTAGCTTAGTTTCTAATTTTACCCATGTGGAAATTAGTTACAAAATGCACCACTGACAATTATATATTACCTGTTATATCTTACTACCACTGCAACTATATACAATTATATTTTATAATACATTATTATATAGAGACAATTATATACTAAGCCTGGAGAATTTGTTTAGAAACTAGTATCAAGAATATATTGGAAAAACTTAAAAGAGGTTCAAGTAGAAAAAAAAATGATTTCAATTCTCACAGTATGAATCCAGATAATTTGGCATACTCTTTATCTAATGCTCAGAGTGTTAGCTCCATTTCAAGGTAGTTAAGAATAGAAAAATAAAATATAAGGAAGATTTACCAATGTCAAGCACTACATTAGAAGCTATACATAGATATTATTCTATTTCTTAAAATCACTCTGAGGGAATAAATGTTCATGCTTGCAGATAAAAAGCAGTCGTATAAATTTTTAAGTTACTGTTAACTCCTTGAAGGAAAAATTAAAATCTTTTGTTTACTACCATATCCTTTAGCAGAGAGCCTAGTTTTCTGGTCCACATTGTGTGATGATGGATATTTGTCAACTAGTTTACCAAGTAACACGGTTATAGAACTAGTAGCCGGCAGAGCTGAAATTTCATCACAGGTCTGTAAGACTTCAAAGCCTCATCTGTCTGTGCCCAGAACATAGAAGAGGCCGGTTATCTGTATTTCTGCCTCACCTTCTCCCAAATGACCAGAAGAGTTGAGATAGGGTGTTCTGCAGGGAAGAATGGCCTTCATAGTAATTGATTACCTATTGGCAGTAAGACCACAGCTCAAGAAACCAGGTCCTTCATTTTAGATCTCATCTATGTCTCATAAGAGCTTGACTTCAGTCAAGTTCCTTTACCACTCAGTACGTCTTTTACTGTAAAAAAACCATAATGATTATAGAGTAAAACCTCGGATTGCAAATAACTTGTTCTGAGAATTTTCCGCAAGATGAGCAAACATTTCTAATACATTTTAACTTGATAAAAGAGTGACATCTCGCAATACGAGTAGTATGTGACATCTAATGTCACATGATCACATGAGGCAATGATTCTTGAAATTTGCTTTGATATATATATGAGTGCTTTGGATTACAAGCATGTTTCCAGGATGAATTATGCTTGCAAACCAAGGTTTTAGTGTAATAGTAAATAATATTAAACCCATAAGAATGTTGTGAGGATTAATTGTACCAATACATCTAAAGTTTATGGCTATTAAATCAGTAGCCATCATTATTATTTGCTCTGGAGAAAAAAGCAATTCAGGTCATACTCAGATAAGTTAATTCTCTATGGTCAGGAGTAGCAAATGAAGCTGAACATCTCAACAGCACTAGGCAAGGAGATGCTACCAGGGGATGTTTCAGAAACAAGAGTATGTCCTGTAACTATGACATCATTTTAACTCAGCTGCCTAAAGACTTAAGTCATGTGGTATTCCTTTAAGACAGGATTGGTAGGGACTCTAATAAAAGGTCTATCTTCTAAGATCAACACTGATCAAAGGTACATGAATTCCTGTATTTATGAGCCAGCTGGGTTCCATAGGCTGTTCATATGAAGCCCTTTATGTACAAGTCAGAAGTGGCATCACAAAAGCAGTGGTAAGGCCTTCTATAGAAGACAGACAAAACTGAGTTGCATTTTTTCTGGTGTGAAGTTTTATAATTCCTGTTCAAGGTAATAAGGATAAAGTTTATAAATAGAAAGCTTCTATATTGTGTAGCATAATATGGTTCAAACTCAAGGTAATATAAAGTAGTTCACATACAGTGGAAAGGATTACTTTAGTTTTAGCCCAACGTATTTTATATACCAGGCCAATTTTCTATTTGCTCTATTAGGATTTTTAAATACTTTTCAAAGTTACTTAGAGGGAGGATGAGTGTGTGAATGTGTGTGCCTGTGTGTGCGTGTGTGTGTGCGTGCGTGCGTGAGGATAATACAGGTCCGAATCCAAATCCCATGATTTATGGCTCACCCATGTTTGGGGCCAACTGAAATACATAGTAGCTATCAGTTTTTAGAGACCAGAAATTTCACCTCTGAAAAGAGAGTCCCTTATAATATGTGCTTCTGCTATTTTTAACCTACCTTCCCCTACCAAGTATAACTTTAGACTGACTTTTTAAACATGAATTTTATATATACATATAGAGAAAGTGAAAGAGTTTTTTAAAATTTTTTCTGATTATCAAATCAAATGAAACAGCTCTCATGGTTAGCTAATATCTGGTTGTTACAATTTATTAGAACAAAAATAAACTAGAGAGGCAGATAGTATGATGAAGAAAATTAACATGTTCAAACACTGAATATTTGTCCTGCACTGTGCTAGATTCTCTACGTTATTTATTTAATCCTCAAAATAACCTTATGAGTGAGGCATCTTTATAACATCAAAAAACCTAATTAGAATAATCTTTAGATATACATATAATTAGAAAATCACTTGTTTGAAGGGACATAATTATTTTATTGTCCCATACCACAAAATGATATATGTACCCAACTATGTGAATGCAAGTTCTCCATCAATATATGGATTAAAGAAACCTTCTGAAATTTTTGATAAATTTACATTTAAAACTACATGGTTGTACAGTTTTACTTTCTTGTCTTTTAATAAAGCACCACCTTATATTGCAGTGATTACTTTAGAAAACATGTTAAACTAGGGAAACTTTAGAAAAAAATGTCAAAAGACACAGAAGGTATTTTATCCAGTTTTTATAATGACAACAGAATGTAATTCATGTTGAAACAAGAATAGGGGCCAAATTCAGAATTGCACTCCTGATAAACTACAACAGATATTTGTAGTCAATTAAAAACCAAAAGTGAGCTAAAGAGGCTAAAAATTGATTTCAGGTGCTTGCTACACTAGAAAATTCTGAGACCTCCTAAGCAGTGGAAAATACAGCTGTGTCCCTTTCTTTACTATAATTACCATTAATGTATGAGAGAGTGACTGTATTATACCATTTTCATCTTAGTGCAAAACCAATGATAATTAGTAGAAGGCTTTAAATTGTCAATAAGTTACATATATATATTGACTCTGCCAGTTTTTAGAAAGATGCAGCGGATATTCTAAGTTGTATAGAATTTCTCTTATTTATTAAAAAATTATCTCATAAAATTTGCTATGATGTATCATTTCTTAACTATCATATTTCCTTTATGAATACCAAAATGTCTAAATGAGCAAAATATAGTTTTTTATATGCTGATTAGTTTTTCCAGTTAAATTACCTTTCAGCATATGTTCGTATAATTTTGGCATTTTTTTCTTTCTTTGCATTAAAAGGTATATGGAAAAAACAATTTTTGGCTAAACGAGAGGTTTAATTTGCATTCTGTGTATTAAAGACTGAACACAGTAGTAAACACTCAGAAACAAATGATTATTTGGTGTGGGAAAAAAGATTTTGGGGTGTTTTCTTTCAATGTCACATACTTATTAAATTAGAAAGTATTTTAATTACAAAAATATGAAGGCCAAAAAATTCAGAATAAATGATATAGTTCACAATTCAGCTGATTTTTCACATGTGTGCTAAAAACAAATAGTAAAACATGCAAGAATTAAAGAAAAACAAAAACTTTTTTTTTCAGTGCATACATTTCAAAAGCTACTTTCAGAAGTCAAACTCAAAGTTGTATTTATTGCAGCTCATGGCACATATTATGGCCTTTTTAATTTAACTTACTTCCATTAATACATCATAGGCAAAAGCTGCTAAATCAGGGAGCAAAGATTTACAAGAAAAGACCTAGTGCAAATAGAGACAACAAAAATCTGACTAAAGGTCTTACCTTGAATGATCGGTGCTATGAGCATCATGAAGAGGAGTAGCTGTGATGGCCACATGGCTGTGTACTCGGGCGTGAGAGTGCCTCAAAATTGAGTGTTCTCAACGTGAAACAAAATAAGTGTATTTCTGATTCCTCTTCTGTATTCCAAGACTGATGATTAAAAAAAAAAAAGCCCTCAAAAAAAAGCCTCCAAAACAGAAACACCAATATCCCAAATTCGAATCCTGCAAACAAGAAAACAAAATGGGTTATCAAATACACATATTCTCATCTTAATTCCTTGGAAGTTCATTTGCTGACTAGAACACCTGTATACTTCCCTCCCTTCATTTTAATTTATTAAGGCGTAATATATAAAAATGAGTAAGTATCCTACAGGACACTATTTATGCGTGTATCACCACAGAGTTTGTTTCTCTGCTCCCAAGCTGACTGAAAGAAATAATTCAGTCTCACTGGCAAAATTAATATCAAAATATTATATCAATAAATCAGCAATTGATTTGTATAATTTATTAATATGTATAGAGTTGGGACTTACTTTATATAAACATTTTCTACAAATACAATTTTTACTAACAGAATAATAAAACAAAAAATTCATTAATTACCATTACTATAAGTTTCATTCATTACCATATACTACCAGTTAACAAGCAAAAGTTAAATGTATAAGTCTTACTTTCACTTCAGGGCCTGATATTCAATTCAGAAATCATTCTAAATATTAACTATATTATTTTTCAAAGCATCTTTGTATGTTAATCTATGAAGATCTTAGATTTATGGTATTTTGCTTAAACACAGCTAATTCAATTAAAGGAGGTTTACTGAGTACACACTGAAATACAAAGCACTGGGCAAGGAACACAGGATAGGACACTGAATAAAACATGGAGGTGATTCTTTAGAATCTTACACTTTAAGATAAGGAATCTTGCTTAAAAGTTTTAAATATGTATGGAAGACATTAAAAACTTTAAGCATTAAGAAAGTTATTTTACTGAACCAAACTGATAGAGCTGCCTTCTCTTAAAGACTGCACAGATTTATCTTAAGAAGTAAAAATACCAAAAGAGCATGACCCAAATTTTGAAGATGTCTTTCACAGTCAGCACCTTTAAAACGGATCAATCAGTACAAACTAGGCCATTCTCTTTCTTTCTTTCTCTCTCTTTCTCTCTCTCTCTCTCTCTCTCTCTCTCTCTCTCAGAAACCCCTATAGAAATCTCCATATAGTGAAATTTATTTCTATCAGGAAAGGAGTTAATATTTCAAACCCAATATTTAAGGCAATTTCATATTTTGAGTATGATTTTAAAAAACTTCCAGAAAGAGTTATACAAAATAGAGAGTTTTTACTGAAGACTATTAATAAACCTCGTTCTGATGAAATAAATTCCAAAAATTTCTGAAATATTTGCCTTAATTATAAAGCAAAACGACGCAGATTTATGTGAATTTCTGGAATTGTTATTTATAGCATGGCAATTAAGGGCACAGATTTTGGGGCAAGACCACCCAATTTCAATTACTAGCTCCAGTACTGTGACCTTGCTTGAGCAAGTCAATTTAACCCTCAATGCCTTACTTCCTAGGTTAGTACTTGATTCATATGCCTATATTAACAATAAATGAGCTAAAATTTGGAATCTTTGATTATATACATAAAAATACATACTGCCCAGAATGGTATCTAGCACGTAAGTGTTACATAATAAGGATTATTATACATGTCATTAGTTTTCAATTTTATCCTATTCATCCTTTTAACATGGATGTATTAAGAAGCAAAATCATTCAATAATTTGGCTTAAAAATGTTTTGAGTCAATATGGTATAGACAGGCTGTGAGAACACTAAATCTGAACACGATAGATTAAAATAAAAAGTTTCATCTCACAGACACATTGCAAGAAAATGAAGCTCACAATAGACAGTCTCATAATATTTTACTTTGACAAATAGGATTGATGAGAAAAAAGTGGTTGAGAGAAAAGAGAAAATATGTGGAAAGGAAGCATATATATTATTTTCATTCCTTTTCCTATTCACACTCTGACAAAGAAATCATTCAGAACTTATTCTTAATTGCTATGTGTGTAATGCTTTCAAAACATAACTTTTGAAAAAAAATTACTAATTTAAAATGACATTATTTAACATACATGTAATAATTAATGGACACTCACTCAAAGAAGGATACTAAAACTAATTGATACATCACCAAGTAAACAATACTTCCCTATTCTCAAAATTGAGTTACTGTGTCTTTTCTTTCCTCTAAGTCCATTGAATATACCAGAGTCAAAAATTGACACTAGATGTGTGTATGCACAAAGACACACACAAACATATACATAAACATACACAGTACCACTTTGCCACTGGAAATAATTGTGGACAGTCACTAGGTGAATTATTTATTCATTACTTGAAAAATATATACTAAATACTAACCCTGGCAGATACTGAGAATGCAGATGAAGTAGATCAATTTTTCTCACAACTCACACTCATGGGAAAAACAGAACACAGGAAAGGAATTCACAAGATAAAGAAGAAAGGACTAAAGTATTATATTTAATTAATTAATAATTATTATTTATTTTATTAATTATTTTAGTGCATATCATAAGTCAAGCAATGTTCTGGATATTATACAATTATCTGACTTAATTCTCCATGCAAATCTATAAAGCAGATGATATCATCTTATTAGTTTACCGAAGAAGAAAATCAGAAACGAATTCCAAACCAAATTTCTGATTCCAACACCAGTATTCTTTACTCTTTCTATAGTAGAAATAAACAAGAAAATGTAACAGGATAATTAGGAGTATTAATTGTGCAAATGAAGGGGACAATGCAGGAAGTTTCCAAAAAAGATTTAGGCTTTTCTTAAATATGTTATTATTTTTTTTAATGTTAACTTATTTTTGAGAGAGAGCAAGAGACAGAGAAACAGAGAGACAGAGCATGAGTGGTGGGGGGGGGGGGGGCAGAGAGAGAGGGAGACACAGAACTTGAAGCAGGCTCCAGGCTCTGAGCAAGTAGCACAGAGCCTGACACAGGGCTTGAACTCACAAACCACAAGATCATGACCTGAGCTGAAGTCAGATGCTTAACTGACTGAGCCACCCAGGTGCCCCTTAAATATGTTATTTGATAGTGAAGAGTGAAGAACCTGGAACAGCATGGATATATTAGACAGACGTAGAGGGGCAAAGAGAAAAGTGAAGACATGTTTAAAAAGGAAATCAGCCTAATTATTACATGGTATCCTTTGGAGGAACAGGGAAAATTATTTTCATAGTGAAATGAGTATTGCTAGTGTGAAATCTGGGGTTAGTGAAAACCAGAATAGTTTATTTCATATGTTATGTATTTCCGTGATGGTAAAACAGTGGGAGAAATTTATTTTATAGAAAAGATAAGAAAATGCATATTATTTATAATAATTATATATAATAATTATATACAATATATAATAAGTAATATATATTTCCACTTAAGACATTTCTGAAACAAAGCGCCTCAAAAACACATAGAAAAGAAAAACCAAGAAAAGATGTTAAAGACTCATTAAGTTACATGTAACAAATTACTCATAAAAAAAGACTCGCTAATGATATAAAGCACTTAACCAGTCAACTTCAAAATACATTTCTAACTCCAATAAAAATCTTTTGGCTTCTCTATGTACCACACACTGTGCTAACACTGTGGGTCAAGTAGCAAGAGTGTTGGTACAAGTCTAAAATGTGGTAGCCCTTTAAAACCACTGGCAGTAAAATATAAATGCTAAAAGGTACATTTACTAATAATTATAGCACTGTGCAAAATGTGGTATGTGTTACGTGAGATGTTCTAGGAACACAAAGTGAAAAGCTGTCAGATGTTCTTTTGTAAATGCAAGGGATTTAAAATTACACCTGACACAAAATGGTGGTTGCCAGAAGGAGGGGGTGGGGGTGGTACTGAATGGGCAGAATGGGCAAAGGGAGTGAGAGATACAGGTCTCCAGTTATGGAATGAGTAAGTCACAGGGATAAAAGGTACAGCATAGGGAATATCGAAAGTTGTATTGTCATAGTGTTTATGGCGACACATGGTAGCTACACTTGGGATGAGCAGAGCCTAGCATATAGACTTATCCAACCAATATGCTTTACACCTGAAACTAATGTAACACTGTGTGTCAACGATACTTCAATTAAAAAAAAATTATGCTGACCTAATATTCTGGTGCTAAGGCAAGCTTGAATACCTCTCTGAATCTCAGTTTCTACAAGTATAAAAGAGAGAACAATATTCACCTTTCAAGTTGATTGTGAAGTTTAGAGAGAACGTAAATTATTGTGTGACAGAGATTATCACTGATCATGCATGTCTGTTAGTGTCTGTCATTTACCACTTCCTTTGTTTCCTTTATTCCTTCAAAATTGAGGGATAAAGCAAATGCCTGAACTCCACCCCTCTCTCACTTCCATGTTTGGTGACTAATAGCACAGGTATCTAGGTATGCACACTCTCCTTGAGAATCTATAGCTGAACAATGCATACTAAAGCAATGTGAGGTTTCATAAAGGAGAATTTTCAATGTTTCTCTCATTTAAATTATATCATTTAAGACACTAATTTCCAAAAATAAATCAACACACTGTTTTAAAATTTATTCTTAAAAGATGGCATTTCTAATTTTTAACAAAGATTACCAATTATGGCAAATAGTTTTGCCTGCTACCTATACAAATCATTAATATTTAAGATTATAATTATGAAACTGTCATTTGATGTTCCATTAAAAGTTAAAAAAATTACAAAATGGAAAGATATTCTACAACTAAAGCCTTTTGTCATAAACTACACAGAATTTCCCTTATTTGTTAGATTTAGACTAACCTGCACTCACATCCAACAAGCTTGTACTCTGAGAACATTTGAACTTTTCATGTTATTGCTGAAACGAAAGTTCTTTTAAACTTAAAACAATGATTTCACTTTGAGCAAATTCTCACCTTAAATTGTAATGTCGTAATTTGTTTTCCCTGTTTAAGTTTTTGATATATTATTCTTAAATCATATTTGGAAGCTTTAATTTTTAATCTATGTTTGCTTCCTTTCTACACTCCAAATACCATTCATCTTGGAATTATTACCTTCCTTTGAGCTACTCTTTTTTTTTTTTTTAAGAGAGAGAAAGGGAGTGTGTCTATGTGTGAGGGGGGAGAGGAGGAGAGGGAGAGAGAAAGAGAATCTTCAGCAGGCTTCTCTCTCAGTGTGGAACCGGACACAGGGCTCGAACCCACAACCCTGGGATCATGACCTGAGCCAAAATCAAGAGTCTGACATTCAACCAACTGAGCCACTCAGGCACCCCAACATTTTAGCTACTCTAAATCACATTCTGTAAAATAATTTACTCTCCACCTTTTTCCAAGGAAAATTGCATTTTATTATTAACCTCATAATAATAATCTAGTGAAGATACTATATCCGTTTTGTATTATTTGTACATTTTCCCAAGTAATAAATGTTCATTTATCACAAATTTTGCTAACTAAAAACTTAACTCCATATGAACTTTATAAATTTCAAATAATCCATATTTTACTTTTCCTATTTGCTTGCCTTTTCAGAGGTCAATCTTTTTACATGTTTGGTGCACACCAAATGTATAAAGTGTGATGTAGCTCTATTTTAATAATTAATTGGTTTATAGTCCCATAACCTCTTTGCTAATTATAATACAGGAGTTTCCTATTTAACATAATTTGTTTTTCCTTATTTTATATAGGGAAATCATAGCTATTAATTCAAAGGAAAACAAAAAAAACCCTTACTTTTTTTTTAAATTCTTTTTACATTTATTTATTTATTTTTGAGAAAGAGACAGAATGAACAGAGAGGGGACAAAGAGAGAGAGGGACAGAGGATCCAAAGTGGGCTCTGTGCTGACAGGAGAAAGCCTGATGCAGCCTTCGAACTCACAAACTGTGAGATCATGACCTGAGCTGAAGTCGGAAGCTTAACTGACTGAGCTACCCAAGCACCAAAAAACCCTTACTTTAGAAGTGTTTACAAATATCACTTGGGCATTATCTATATTCTTCCAGGGTTAGTAAATAGATTTGGAAATTTGAATGATTTGAAATTACATTCATTAACAAATCAAATATTTATCACAATCCTTTTCCATAAATTATCTTTTTTTGTGATATAAAATTGGCATATGGTAACTTATGAAAAATAATATAAATATAAATGTGATTAACCTAGCTATTCTATCATTTGTCACTACTTAACTGGTAAATACCCATTACAGAGTATCTATGTAATCTGATTTATGTGCACATACCTCACTACATTTATAAATAAGATCCATCCATTGTAGCCAAAAAGAGCCAAGTGTTTTTGAGAAATATTAATTTAATAAGACTGGAAAATATATGTCACCTAGATTATTTGGTGTTGCACAGATGCTTAGATGAGGGGCTTTAATGCTCATTATTCAAATCTAAGATTGCAAGATTTCTATGATTTACTAATATTGCATAATCATAAGTGCATATACAGCAATGCTTCATAGTCCATGTCCTATGAAGTGACAGATGACCTTTTCTCCAAAAAGTGTCTTTCCAAAAGTAGTTTTACATGGAAGACTCCTTCTGATGTGAATGGACACTCTATGAAATAGTTAACTCTCAGGGAAAAGAAGCAGGGTAGCAAGACAAGATATTAGACTATAAGACTATAAGCTTCCTCCCACCAGAATCCTATAAAATATTAAAATGTTTGGTGTGATCATCACTGGGTAGAAGTAAAAAGAATTTTAAAGGATTTTAGACTGAGTAAATATGTAATTTTTTTAAATTAATTTATTTGAGAGAGAGAGCGAGAGCAAGTAAGCACATGAGCAAGGGGGGGCAAAGAGAGAGGAAGAGAGGGAGAATCCCAAACAGGCTCCATATTGTCAGCACAGAGCCCACTGCAGGGTTCAAACTCACGAACCATGAGATCATGACCTGAGCTGAAATCAAGAGTCCTACGCTTAACTGACTGAGCCTCAAAGGCGCCCCTTAATGTTTTTATTATTTTAATGTCAGCTATAAATCTATACATACTGTATTTCTTTTAGAGTGTTCTTGGTGTTTGCTAAAGAAATTATATCTATTATTTCTTAACTGAGAGGGTGCAGGTGAGTATACTAATACTTTGCTCCTCGTATTATCGTATTTGTTTTTAAAAATTAAACACTTTGGGGATGCCTGGGTGGCTCATTCGGTTAAGCATCCGGCTTAGGCTCAGGTCATGATCTCACGGTTGGTGGGTTCGAGCCCCATGTCAGGCTCTGTGCTGACAGTTCAGAGCCTGGAGCCTGCTTTGGATTCTGTGTCTCCTTCTCTCTCTGCCCCTCCTCCACTCATGCTCTGTCTCTCTCTCTCTCTCTCAAAAACAAACATTAAAATTAAAAAAAAAAAATAATTAAACACTTTGTCTTAACATTTTGACTCTGAAAACAAAAGCACTGTAATATGTTAAGGATCTTTTCTTTCTTTATTGATGGAGAAAAAAACATTATATTAAGTAACTATTTAAAAGTATTTAACTAGGTAGATGGGGGGTGGGTTAAATGGGTGAAGGAATTATGTAATGCACTTGTGATGAGAACTGGGTGATTTATGGAAGTGTTAAATTAACTATATTGTATACCTGAAAGTTATAGAACACTGTAAATTCACTGGAATTAAAATAAAACTTTAAAAATAAAAAAATGAAAAAAATAAAAATTTACATAGGTTAAAACAAACAAATCACATACACACAAAGAAAACAGTGATGGTCATGGAGATGAATCATACACGTTGTACTGATACTTGGTTAGTCCTACTAAGTTCATAGACGGCTCTGTGCTTGAGCCATACTAGGGCACTTGCAGACTCTTGAATGTGCTATATTTTCTCCTCTCTAAGCCTCCATCCTCTTTCTTACAACCACTCATTCTTCAAAATGCAACTAAACAACTTTTCTGGGAAAACTTCCCTGTCCTCTTCCTTTATATTTTCACTGTCTAGCATTGGGCCAAGTACTAGATGCATTTTGAAACAATGATAAACGATATAGTGATCAATACTGGTACTGAGGTGTTCTTCCTTTCCACTGAAAAAAGGCATTGGGAGGAGACAAAGGTTTTGGAGATGAGGAAGAAGAATGGAGATATGAAAAATATAAAATTCTTATGTATGAATTTATTTTTAGAATCACATAAAATTGAGTCTCTAATAAAAAAAAAATGGAACAAGGTAAATATTCAACTACATACCTATGATTGTGTCTGAATGACCAAATTCTTTGCATCAAAATTTATAAAAAAGTATTTAACTATCAAGCCTACTTAGTAGCAATAGGGAGCTGAATATTTTAGTAATAAATACTTTCTTAAATAGTACTAGATCTCTTTGGAGATTCAGAGGACAGATAACACAATCATCTTATTTAATATTTTCAAGAAAGAATGAATTCAATCTACCTTGTGTACCAAGAAATCTTCAGTGAATACAAACAATGTAAACCTTTATTTGGTCATAGGAGTTAGGTTTTATACACACACACACACACACACACACACACACATGCACATATGCATTATAGGAAGGAGATGAAGAAAAGGGAGAGCAGGAAGAGAACACTGCAGGCAGGATAGAGGAAGAGGTAACAAAAGAAATGCAAATAATAAAATAAATCCAAATACAATAAAGAAAAGAGTTTTAAAAAATAGAGGAAATAATCCGACTTGGAAGGTCTGGAAGACCTGCAAGAAGAGAACAGTAATTGTGCTAGAATTTGAGGAAATGAGTAAGATTTCACTAAACAGTGACTGAAGGATGAACGTTGTGTGTTAAGAGTTGCTGTGAAAAAAGGTAAAGATGGGAGAAGACAGCATATTACAGAACTGCAAGTCACTCTGTCAGGTCTACTGAGTAAGGAGGAGCTGCAGAAAATAATATACACTATCTGTTGGAGCAGAAGAAGAAAAGATTTGAAAGCTTCACAAAGGAATTTGAATTCAATTTGCTAAGTTGTCACCTGTGCATTTGTCTACTACTTAAATATCACTTTGCAAGGTATTAAAAGGCAAACATTACATAAATACATAAAAATCACTGCAAGTCCTACCTTTTAAAGATGAGAGTAAATATATATTGTGAATATTTTCCAAAAAGTTTTAGAATCCTATCACTCCTAAACACTTGAACATTTTGTTGTGAGTTTAATTTGTGTAAATAATCTCTGGTTTGTAATAAAGAGTCTGAGTTAATAGACATATTAACTGAAATAGAGAAATTATATGAATCATTAAATTAATGAACTAACTAGTATTTAGACAGTACCCAACATGACACCATACAAAGATAACGCAGCCTTTGCATTTTCATAATACGATACTTTTGTTAGGGTTCCAAACTTCCCTAACACTTCTTAGTGGCTATTACACTATTTGAGATCAAATATTGATTCCAGAGAATCACAACACTTTTAGATACAACGGTACTGCTATCGTTTGGCAATGCATTACCTCCAAATGACAAACTCTAACTGTACTATTTATCTTTATAGATGTATACTTTATAACACATTCAGATCTAACACAACCTGGAAGAAACTTCATACATATTACATATGTATGTGCCTTGACCTAGAAGTGGATGTAGCTATATTTTTCTTAATCCTTTCTTTTTTTTTTTAATGTTTATTTATTTTTGAGAGAGAGAGAGAAAGAGAGAGAGAGAGCATGAGCAGGGGAGGGGAAGAGAGAGGGAGACAGAGCTCGATGTGGGGCTTGAACTTATGAACCATGAGACCATGACCTGAGCTGAAGTCGGACAATTAACTGAGCCACCCAGGCACCCCTCTTAATCCTTTATTTCTGCATTAAAAAAATATCTAAGCCTCTGACTTCAAGTATTAGATATTGCATAAGACAGAACCATTGAAGCAGCAAGTATGAAAGGCATAACATGAACTTTGGAGAAAAGCGTTCTATCTTCTCCAGGTTGTGAGCTGTATGACCTTAGGCAGATTACCTCAATTTTCTATACCCAAACATTCACATCTGAAATTAATACATATTCCGCCAGGTGGTTATAAGGCTTAAATAAATATTTATAGTACCTATAAAGATTCCTGGCAAGAGTAGATATTTAATAAATAGAAAAATCTTTCTTTTCATTTAATGTACGGTTTTATGTTCAAAAGTAGGGTTAAAAATGGTAAATGAAATTACATCTGGAGGTAAGTAGTACAAAAGAACATTTGAGGGAGTTTGCGAGTGCTTAAGTGGGAGAATGGATAGAATCAGAAGGGACACTGTAAACACTATGCTTTTAGAAGATTAAATTGGTAAGAAGAAAATGGAGAGGAAAGAAAAACTACATTAGGCTAGCGGTGTCAATGACAACATTTGCCAGAATTAGTATGATGGGAGTCCACAGTGTCCTACAAGTCCAGAACTCTGATTTAAAATATAGATTATTTGAACAAAGTCAAGACAACACATTTTCAAGTTGTACAAATATCAGTTACATGTTTTTCGGGGTGGGAAGAAACAGAAATCGGATGGGAAACTTGAGGGGAAAAAACAAAGGATGGGCACCAAAGATACAGAAAAAAAAATGAATCAAATTAGAAGTAGGAAGAGTAGTTTAGGAATACAACTAAATTTTTCTAGACTTTTCACTCAAGTCTCCATTCTTCCTTCATTTCTTCCCTATCCCCCCCACAAGTTTCAGAGAGGTCAGAGCAAAGAAAGACCTCTTTGTACTCAGTTAGTATTTTTTAAAGGTTACTTACAACACTTTTCAAGCAAGGAAATGCTAAATATCAACAAACTGTCTGAAAAACTAGCAAACGACTTTTTTCATTGTTTAACTACATCACCTATCTCCTTATAATTATATTTCAAATACAGTTTGATGCTATGTTTTCTAACGTAACAAGTAATCTAGGAAGGAATTTTAATAAGAAAGTTCTCTAGAGTAAAAGTCCCATGTAATTGTCTTTCAGATAATGTTATAATCTAATAAGTGTCTATTAATGTTTAGGAACAAATTTGGATTTAATGAACATGGCTATTTTTGGCTTTAGGGCAGCATATCATTTAACCATGAAACAGATTGATGTTTTACACAGGATCATTTTCTTCCAAAGTGTCCTTGAGTTAACCTCTTCCCTGAGATCCTACAAAGCATTTGATTGAAGTTTGTTTCCAACAGGCTTTGAATAAGAGAATATTTGCTTCTAGTGATACATGTGATAGGAAATAAAATAAGTTTGAAATTAAGGTAAGTAGAAATAATTATGTTAATGCAATTAGTTTGGAAAACAATTCAACTGCTTTAAATCAGATGAAATTAGAAAATGGATCTCACTCTTTCCATACATTGAATTTGTCAATAGATCCTTCACTTCACTCTTCAAAAATGAAAATACAGTTGACCTTGACACAATGCAGGGGTTGAGGGCACTGACTCTGTGCAGTCAAAAACCTGGTATAACTTTTGACTCCCCCAAAACTTAACTAATAAATAGTTATCAATGACATAGTTACCAAAAACATAGTTGGTTAGCACAAAGTTTTGTATGCTATATGTATTATATACTGTATTCTTAGAATAAAGCTAGAAAAAAGAAAATATGAAGAAAATCATAAGGGGGGCACCTGGGTGGCATTCAATAGTTGAGCATCCAACTCTTGATTTCAGATCAGGTCATGATCCCAGGGTCATGGGATCGAACTTGCATTGGGCTCCATGCTGAGCATGGAGCCTGTTTAAAATTCCTTCTCTTTCTCACTCTTTCTCTCTCTCACCCACTGTCCCTCTCCCCCACTCATGCTCTCTCTCTAATAACAAAAATTAGGGGTACCTGGGTGGGTTCAGTTGGTTAAGTATCCAAATCTTGGTTTCAGCTCAGGTCATGATTTCACCATTTGTGAATTCAAATCCCATGTCCGGCTCTGTGCTGCCAGTGTAGAGCCTGCTTGGGATTCTCTCTCTCCCTCTCTTCCTATCCCTCCCCTGTTCGCTCTCTCTCTCTTTCTCTCTCTCTCTCTATCAAAAATAAATAAACTTAAAAAAAGAAAAACATTTTTTAATTAAAAAAAGAAAATCCCAAGGAAGAGAAAATGCATTTATAGTATTGCCCTGTATTTATTGTGGAAAAAATCCATGTATAAGTGGACACATGCAGTTTAACCCCATGTTTTTCAAGAGTCATCTATGCTTATAAATTCTCAACTTTTTGTTAGCAATATTAGTCTGAATCAATAAGTCTAAATGAACATATCTTCTATTTAAAAGGATATTTAAAAAAACTTTAATATATGCTTTATAATATGTTATTTATGATTCTAATAAAGGATTGAATTATATGTTTCCAAGAGAAGTTGAAATCAGGAAGGCCAAGTAAACTATACTTAAAACATTGAGAATATAAAATGTATCTACTTCAAAGTAAATAATCCATTTTTAATAGGAGCTTGTGAATCTATTCCAAAATCTAAAGTGCAGCAGCAAGATAATCCTCTTTATAACAACAGTAAACAGCTATTCAGCTCTTACATATCAGGCATGTCCTAAGAGCTCTTCACATATTAATATATCATTCATTTAATTGATTTTAAAAATAAACATTATTGTTATTCTTATAGAAACTATAAAGAAAGGGGTTAGAATTATTTTTTTAGTGTCTTATTTATTTTTGAGAGAGAGAGAAGAGAATTTGTGGGGTAGGGGCAGAGAGAGAGAGGGAGACACAGATTCCAAAGCAGGCTGTGTCCTGAGCTGTCAGCACAGAACCCCATGACGTGAGGCTGAGACAGTGGGCTCGAACTCACAAATTGTGAGATATGACCTGTGCTGAAGTGGGAAGCTTAATCAACCGAGCCACCCAGGCACCCCCAGAAAGGGACTATTATTATTCCTACTTGACAAATGAGGAAACTGAGGGACTAAGAGTTTAAAGAGCTTGCTGAGGTCATATAGCTAAAAATAAACAAGGCCAGATTTACACCTTAACAGTCTAGATCCATGGTGTGCTTCCATTCACTTGACTGTACTGCCTCTTACCACTGCTATTGACTGCTGATTTCATAGCAGTCCTAGTACAAACTGAATATTTGTGTCCCCCAAAATTCATAATGTTGAATACTAATGCCCAATGTGATGCTATCTGTAGGTGGGGTCTTTGATAAATAATTAGGTCACAAGAGAAGAGCCCTCATGAATGGGATTAGTGTCTTTATAAAAGAAAGCCCAGAGAGGTTTCTGGCCCCTTCCACCATGTGTGGTTACTGAAAGAACACAGCTCGCTATAACCAGGGAAATGAACTCTCACCAGAACCCAACCATGCTGGCACCCTGATCTTGAACTTCCAGGCTCCAAAACTGTGAAAAATAAATGTCTGTGTTTATTAGACACCCAGTCTATGGTATTTTTGTTATAGATTCCTGTGCTAAGGCAGCACTTTATGTAAATATAAGGTGCTTTTAGCTGGGCTTGGTTAGTGTTTAATTTAGGAGTTGTTTGAAATAAGATGAAGATCTAGGATATAGGCATACACTGATATATTCAAACAAACTTCAGATTGAGAGAATCATGCATTCAACAAAAAGCCTTCATTATAGTCACTTTTAAATAATTCCTTCCTAGCATGATGTATGTCTAGTACATTTGAATAGATAGCAATGACCCATTTTATTCATGCTTGGATTGGGTAAGGGGTAAGACCGCAGACTTCATTAGGAGACCAAGCCAGGAATGATGACTTTGGAGGTTCTTAGGTGCCAAGCAAGTGCTTCTTAAATTATAAAAAAAAAAAAAAAAGCTGAAAACAATCAGAAAAATAAATAAAAAGATATCTACCAAATAAAATGTTGGATATTTCAAAATCTATCAATCTCATTCCAATCAGCATGACCATTTAATTATTAAAGTAATTTTTCCACAAAGGGAACTGAGATTATTCTGATGTTACTGAAAAAAGCAGATAGATCTTCAAAGTAGAATTGTTTGTGACTTTATCATAATTATTCTAATATCAAGAATCAAACTGACAAGTGATCAGTCAAGCAAATCTCAGATGTTTCCAATATTTGTTGGATTTTTATTATCTACAGAGGCTTTATGATTGGGCTAGATTAGTACTGTCTTCTGTTGTTTTCTTGTTGGCAATTTTATAACTGAAATCACCTGAATACCTTAAGATTGAAAACCACAATAATATATTATATCTAGTGTAAGTTTACACTACATTACACTATATTACATATAATATATTTCATCTAGTATAAGTTTGTGTTTTAATTAAAGTTCCGGAGTTTGATTTAAAACTGCCATAGCCACATTTTTTCCTGTAAAAATCTAAAAAATATCATCAGTGCAAATAGCACTACAGTTAGATTGGTTAAAAAGCCATTTCCATAGCTGGGAACAATGAATCTTAAACATCAAATTAGATGACCAGAATCGTATCAAGCCACATTAATGGCTTCAGGGGACTGAATTAGAAAACATCTTATTTCTTAACACTATTTCTCTGAAAACAATGCTAGCCACAAAGAAACTGACTTAAAAATAAAGTCTAGAATAGAGAAGTTATAAGAAATGAGGTAGTAACGTCAAAATCATTGTATTCCAATTCCTTAAGGCAGATAAGGAAAAATACATATCTACTCACACTTTTCTTTGAAGACTTTCCAAAACCAAGAGGAATTCAGGGGGAAGTTAAATCTCATTATGAGCTAGCTGACTATATCACAGGTTCACTGTGGCTTAGTTATCATCACTGGTCAGGTCCATTCATCTCTTTCATATAAATATTTTGACTTTAAACACTTGATATTCACATTGTAAAAAAATTTCAATAAGTCTCCATTTCAAAAGCAGTTTAAAGCAAGTATACAATAATGGAAACTTTTAAAAATGTGTATCAGACAAGGCCTAAAAATAAGGTTCATTAGAACCATTTTAAATAAAAAGGATATCTATGTTTTAAATATCTTTCTTGAGATTATGAAAGAAATGTATTGTGTTTTTTGATTCACAAAGTATTCCAAAAAAGCTTTTCCACATTTCATTCCTTGTAGTTAGTATATTAGTGGCAACCAGGCAGGAGAGAAAATACACATGTTTTGAAATTATCTCATCTCAGTAAGGTACACCTGGATAAGTCTCAAATTAAACATTTTCCTTAATAGCCCATTATGGAGTATCAGTGCCTAAAATACCCAAAGGGAGTCAGGGACCATTACTGCCAAGGGAGAATTTCTAAGGTTGTAGCACATGATGCAATATTTCTGCTGTAACTTTAGCCTGACTGGAAGTTTATTTAAACACATATGTATGGTCTTAAAAGCAATAGCTACCACAGTAAGATTTAGCATAACCCTAAGACATGGATTAAAAAATATGAGTGTATCAGTACATTCTTATACTAATGCTTTGATAATTAGCATTTATAAGTAGCTACCAACTTATAAAATGGGCCCTTCTACAACAGTTAACTTTTATTAAAATGTTTATTTATTTTTGAGAGAGAGAGAGAGAGAGAGAGAGAGAGCACACACGTGGGAGAGTGACAGAGGGGGAGTGGAACAGAGAATCTGAAGCCGGATCTGTGCTGAGACCAGAGGAGCCTGAAACAAGGCTCGAACTCACAAACTGTGAGATCATGACTTGAGTCAAAGTTGGACGCTTAACCAACTGAGCCACCCAGGTGCCCCAACAAAAGTTAACCTTAAGACAGCTACCTGGATTCCAAAATGTATTCTTCATGGGGAAGGAAAAAAAAAAACCTAAAGGATATTTAACATTTATAGTAAAATGCATATGATTTTGTAGAAATAATCATCATCATACAGCTATTCTTTAGGGGTTCTTAGTAGGTGTTAACACACTGACAGCATTTTACATGTATTATTTCATTTTACTCGAATATATAAAACTGTAACATGGAGATATTGGCATTCCAGCTTTCAGGATAAAAAAGCTCATCAAAAATACCTCCTTAACTTCTTGAGCTTTAATTGGTAGGTCAACAGCAAACGAGTAAAAATAAATCAAAATGAAACTTTTGTTCCATTCATCTAACTTCTGTCTGTCCTATCACTGTAGAAACTAACATTAAATAGAATAAGGAAAAAGTAAAAAGCACCAAATTAGGTCTGGGGATAAGTAAGTAAAAGTTTGTGTGGAAAGAAAAAAACCAAAAGAAAAAAAAAGAAAAGAAAAAGAAAAGGGGTATCTTCCAAGTCAGATCCTGTTTAGATTTCCATAATTAAAGAATTTTATAAGAGAATGTATGATCTTTGTTTTTAATTTTTTTAATGTTTATTTATTTTTGAGAAAGAGAGAGAGAGAGAGCAGGGGAGGGGCAGAGAGGGAGACACAGAATCCAAAGCTGGCTCCAGGCTGAGCTGTCAGCACAGAGCCTGACGTGGGGCTCAGACTCATGAACAATGAGATCGTGACCTGAGCCGAAGTCGGACGCTTAACCAACTGAGCCACCCAGGTGCTCCGATACTTCTTTATTAACGTACATATTTACTCATTCATATATATGAAATATATATTTATATAAACATACACATAATTATACACAAGAGCATATGATTTTAAAATACCATTCATTCATATTTTTATCCAGTAAATGTTGCAACTCAAAATTATTGTGGTTTTAATAAACTAGTACAATAGAATGTCTATGAAACATAAAAAGCTGTCATTAGTCAACTACTATATCTCAGTGTATATCTGGTATATTTAATAATGGTGAAAATAAATGGTGCCTCAAATTAAATAATGTCAAACACTTGTCACTTAAAAATTACACTGAATGATTCCTAAAGATATCTCAACAAATCACACATTTTCTGATGTAACAAGAAATAAACTCGATTAAAAATAGTGACTTAATTAAGACAACTGTTAAAAAACAAACAGAAAGTCTTGGTAAATGGAAAGAACAACACTTGGAAAAGAACAGCCTGATTAAGAAATGTGAAAACAAATGAGCTAACCATAAAAAGTGACATACATATTATACCTATAATAATTTACATTGCATCCTCTGTCTCTACTTTTCAAAGTGTTCAAAAAGTAGAAACTCTAATGAAATTATCTTACTGATTTAAGCAAGGTAGTATTTTAAAGGATGACTTTTTTTTTAAATTTCCCATTAGGTAATAAGATAGCTTATATAATTATCCCCAAGTTATATTTAAATTAATTTAGGCCAAATAGCAACCCAATCTAAATAAAGACGTTACACTGAAATGCATAGGGAATGAAAACTTTAAAAGAGAAGCATAAAAGTGACTGCCCAAAATAATTTTAATAAAGATTATTGCTTAAGATATATGCCTATCAGACATCAGTTTTCACAAAATTTTATTTTCTTAATAATTAAGACATCTAAATCAGCTTGATGGCTTCAATTTACTTAAAGATACCACTGTTTGTATCCCCACAAAATGGCTTTTTTTTCCCTTTGGTAAAAATAACTTTGAGTTATGCGATTTAAGAATCTCACTGATGGTTCAGTACATGAATCATTTCTTTGTTCAGTCCTTTCCCTGCAGAATGGTGATTTTACAAGGACAGTTCAGGAGCACCTAGGTTCTAAAGTAACAAAAATTGGCGAATTGTACGAAAAGATATATAGTGTCATTGTTTAACACTTGGCTCTAGCTAGAAATAAAGTAGGGGAACATGGATTGCCTGTGATAGAAAATCCATCAGTGCCGTCAAGCTGGAAGAAAATTATACGTATGATAATCTGGATCATTTTTAACTAACATTTTGTTTAAATATTCTCACCATTTATTTCACAGTGATAGGGTAGCAGGTAAAAAGACAAAGTAGATTATTATCTATCATGAAAAATGTTGAAATATCTTTAGGTTAAGAACATTTCTTAATTTAATAATAATATCTGTATGACTTTTTCAAGAGTTAAAAAATATGTTAATTAGGATAATTAAAAATCTTTATTTTACCTGTTTTACAATCATATCTATGCTTTCTGGTTTTGCTTTTGCCAACATGTCTGTGATTATTAAGACACAGTTAAAAGCAACCTAAAGATCATTTTCACTTTGCATTTTCTACATTGGTTTTTTAGTGATTTTAAAAAATAAGGTGTTCCCTGAAATATGTCAGGGCAACTGCATTCAGGAAGAAAACACAGTCTTGCTTTTATGAAGATTTACTATAGATTTTTTTGTTAAAGCTATGCATGAGGATGGCAGAGTTTAAAAAGAGTTTAAATCCTTTATTTCTTATATTAATTTTTTTTTAGTGTTTATTTATTTTTGAGACAGAGAGAGACAGAGCATGAGCGGGGGAGGGACAGAGAGGGAAGGAGACACAGAATCTGAAGTACGTTCCAGGCTCTGAGCTGTCAGCACAAACGCGGGCCTCAAACTCACAAACCCCGAGATCATGACCTGAGTGAAGTTGGATGCTTAACCAACTGAGCCACCCAGTCTCCGTCTTTACTTTTTATATTCTAAAAATGTTTGAAAAAAGGAAAGGTCATTACTTTTCTGTGTGAAAGCATAAGACTATTTCATCAACTAAAGTAGTAGTCTTCTGATAAGTGACCCTCTTTCTCTTTTCTCTATATTTATTTCTTTGTATTATTATTATTTTTTATTAAAAATTTTTTAATGTTTATTTATTCTTGAGAGAGAGAGAGACAGAGTGCAAGTCGGGGAAGGGCAGAGAGAGAGGGAGACACAGTATCTGAAGCAGGCTCCAGGCTCTCGGAACTGTCACCACAGAGCCTGATTCAGGGCTCAAACTCACAAACTGCAAGAACATGACCTGAACCAAAGTTGGACGCTTAACCAACTGAGCCACCCAGGTGCCCCTATTTTTATTATTATTTTTTTGAGAGAGAGAGAGAGACAGAGAGAGAGAGAGAGAGAGAGAGATCATGTGCATGAGTAGTGGAGGGAGAGAAAGAATCTTAAGCAGGGTCCATGCCCAGTGCAGAGCCTTATGTGGGGCTCAATCCCAAAACTGTAAGATCAAGACCTGAACTGAAATTAAGAGTCAGATCCTTAAGTGACTCAGCCACCCAGGCCCCTTAATGTTTTTTTATCTTTAATGAAAATGTATATTTTAATACGTGGTGTTCAAATAAAACACAGATAAATAGTTTGTCTCAATCTTGCCCATGGTCTTAATAAAAGTGCCTAATATATAAAGTCCCAATCATTCCTAAAATAAAGGTTTCCATTAATTAATTTCATTTAATGGCTTTGCATTATCTTTTCATGACTGTATTTTTTTTTCATCCTAACAAACTATATCAGTTTTGTCCACATGATGAACATGTACGTTTGTGGTGCGTCTTGTTGGTCTTTTAAAGTTGGAAATTTTAAAGTCATTCAAAGTTCCAAACTCCATCTTCTTCAAGCTCCCTCATTACACCTGGGGTGGCTGAGAAAACCAAGGCTTACTTAGTAGCATCATCAACAGTACACATTATTTTGAGAGCATCACCGTACTTTTATTTTGTCTCCTTCTTATTATTTTTTTAAATATTTACTGTGCAAATAAAACTTTGTTATTACTAGGTCGTTTTAGTCAAAATGAAAAAAAAATGCATGAAAGCCTTTAATTTGATTTAATCATGCCATGATCTTATTGTTGCATACTGATTAGATCATTGACAATTATATAATGCCAGACCCTAGGTGTCTGAAATAAATGACTGTTCATTACCACAGCCAGGATATTACTAAAGGTGTGTTAGGGACATGTTAATTTTATAATTATATAAAAATATCAATATTCACCATTATACACTAATCAGTTATCAACTCAGTATCTTTTAGAGGAATTGATTAGGATTTACTATTAAGAATTAAGCACCTCAAGGAACTAAGAAAAGAAGACTAAAGCCCAAAGGTAATAGAAGGAAGAAAATAACAAAGATCAGAGCAGAAATAAATGAAAAAATTGAGACTAAAAAGAAAGTAGAAAAAAAAATCAATGAAACCAAGAGCTAGTTCTTTGAAAAGATAAACAAATTTGACAAATATTTAAGTAGATCCACCATGAAAAAAAGAAGGCTCAAATAAATAAAATCAGAAATGAAAGAGGAGACATTACTACCACAGAAATACAAAGGATCATAAGAGACCACTGGGGACAATTATATGCCAACAAATCTGACAACCTAGAAAAATGAATAAATTCCTAGAAATATACAACCTTCCAAGACTAAATCATGAAGAAAGAGAAAACCAGGACAAATTACTATTAAAATGATAGAATCAATAATTTAAAAACTCTCTACAAATGAAAGTCCATAAGTAGTTTCAGTGATCTTTCAAAAATTAGACGAGGAGGGAATACATGTAAACTCATTCTATGATGTCAGCATCACCCTGATAACCAAAACCAGACAAAGAAACCACAAGAAAGGAAAAGTATTACAGGCCAGTATTCCTGATGAACACAGGGATGTGAAAATTCTCAACAATCTTAGGAGACCAATTTCAACAATACATTAAAAGGATCATACACCATGGTCAAGTGGGGCTTATCCCAGGGATGAAAAGATGGCACAGCATATACATATCAATCAGTGTGATACACCACATTAATAAAATGATGATCAGATGATCATCTCATTAGATGCAGAAAAAGCAGTTGACAAAATTCAGCATCGAATTTACGATAAAAACTCTCAATAAACTGGGTATAGAGGGAATGTATACTACCATAATAAAGCCCAAACAAGGCAAGCCCAAACAAGGCAAGCCCACAGCTAACAGCATACTCAATGATGATAAGCTGAAAGCTTTTCCCCTAAGATCAGGAACAAGACAAAGGTGTCTACTCTTCACCACTTTGATGTAACAATGTATTGGAAGTCCTAACCAGAGCAATTAGGCAAGATAGATTGATGATAGATAGATAGATAGATAGATGCCATCCAAATTGGAAAGGAATGTAAATCTCTCACTATTTGAAAATGACATGACACAATATATAGGAAACCCTAAACATTCCACCAAAAAACTAGAATAAATGAATTCAGTAAAGTTGTAAAAAACAAAATTGATATACAGACATATATTTCATTACTAAACAATAATAATGAATTATCAGAAAGAGAAATTAAGAAAACAATCCCATTTACAATTTCATGAAAAAAATCTAAAAATAAATTTAATCAAGGAGGTGAATGGCACTGAAAACTATAAGACAGTGAGGAAGGAAATTTGAGAAGGCACAAATAAATGGAAAGTTATCTGTGCTCATGGATTGGAAGAATTAATTTTGTTAAAATGTTCATACTACCCAAAGCAATCTACAGATTCAATGCAATGTCTATAAATATCCCAATGACATTTGTCACAGAACTAGAACACACAATTCTAAAACTTGAATGGAACCACAAAAGATTTCAAAGAGCGAAAGCAATCTTGATAAAGAAAAACAAGGCTGAAGGCATCACTCTCCCTGATCTCAAACTATATTTCAAAGCTATAATAATCAAAACAGTACAGTATTGGCATAAAAGGAACACACAGACAAAGGAACAGAGTAGGTAGCCCAGAAATAAACCCATGCATATATGGTCCACTAATTTGTGATAAAGGAGCCAAACTATACAATGGAAAAAGGACAATTTCTTTAATAAGTGGTGTTGGGAAAATAGATGGCAACATGCAAGAGAATGAAACTGACCATTATCTTATACCATACACACAAATTAACTCAAAATTCATTAAAGACATAAATGTAAGACCTGTAACCATAAAAATACTAGAAGAAAGCAAAGGTGGTAAGTTCCTTGGCATCAGTCTTGGTGATGATTTTTAAAATTTCAAACCAAAAGCAAAACAAAAGCAAAAATGGACAAGTGGGACCCCATCAAACTAAAACGCTTCTATACAGCAAAGAAAACTATCAACAAAATGAAAAGGCAAGCTACTGAATAGGAGAAAATATTTACAAATCCTATATCTGATAAGGCGTTAGTATCCAAAATATGAAGAATTCACACAACTCAATAGCAAAAAAAAAAAAAAAAAAAAAAAAAAAAAATCAAACAATTCAATTTAAAAATGGGCAGATGATCTGAATAAGAATAGACATTTTTCCACAGGAGACATATAGATGGCTAATAAGTACATGAAAAGATGTACGATATGACTCACATCAGGGAAATGCAAATCAAAACCACAATGAGAAATTACCTCACTCATGTTAGAATGGCTATTACCAAAAAGACAAGAAATAAGTGTTGTTGAGGATGTAGAGAAAAGGGAAACTTTGTGCACTACTGGTGAGAATGTAAACAGGTCCAGCAACTATGGAAAACAGTATGGAGGTTCTTCAAAAAATTAAAAATAGAACTATTATAGGATCCAGCAATTCCACTTCTGGGCATGTATCCAAAAAAAACTAAACCACTACCTCAAAAAGATGTATGCACCCCCATGTTCATTGCAGTATTTACAATATTCAAGGTATGGAAACAATCTAAGTATCCACTGATGGATGAATGGATAAAGAAAATGTGACATATATATACAATGGAATATGATCCAGCCACACAAAAAAAAGAATAAATTTCTTGTTATTTGTGACAACATGGATAAACCTTGATAGCATTATGCCAAGTGAAATAAGTCAGACAGGGAAAGACAAGTACTGTATGATCTTACTTACATACGGAGTAAAAAAACAAATTTAAAGACAGAGTAAATAGACTGGTTGTTGCCAGAGGGAGGGGGAAGGAGGTTGGCAACATAAGTGAAGGGAATCAAAAGGTACAAACTTCCAGTTATAGAATAAATAAGTCATGAGGATGTAATGCATAGCATGGTGACTACAGTTAATAATACTATATTGTGTATTTCATCACAAGAAAAACATTCTGTAACTATGTATGGTGATGGATACTAATTGGACTTATTGTGGTGATCATTTCACAATATATGCATTATCAAATCCTTATGTTATACATCTAAAACTGACATAATAATGTATGTCACTTAAATTCTCATTTAAAAAATTCACATCCTTGGAATATAACAATATTAATTTTCAAAAGTAGAAATAGTATTATTAAACAATAATATGAATATGGATTACAAATTTTAAAATATCATGTAAACACTGTTCATTATACCTCTGATGTACATCTTTCCAGTGAATTTATACTATATTTTTATCCATCAAATTTACTTTATCACGTTTATCTGGATATATGCATCATGATGTTTTTCCCAATGGTAAGCTCAATAGTTTATGACTTATATTTTCTCTAATTTGCTAAACTTCTTACATTTACTTATAATAAAAAATACTTTTAGAAAGGATTCCAAAGAATAGCTCCCTTTATGAATCACTCCTTTCAGAGAGGGTGATACCCTCCATTTTAGATTTTTACCAGTTCCAGAAATGTCTTATGGCCCAAATGTATTTTTCCTCAAGGAACTCCATGGGGAGTTAGGTAGGTAATATAACCAAGTATATTGAAAGTATGCCTTTCCACCTTGGAGTATGTGTTCATATGTTCCACATACGTAAAGTTTATAAATGTCCAAATATCTTATCATAAAGTGTTTTTTTAAATATGTAAAATTTCTACCATGGGTAGTTGATTTACTCAGGGATTATTTGCTTGTTAATATTAATTTTCTTGTAACAGAAAGGAAAACTTGGATCTGGCTGGGAATCTAGTGTAAAAAAAAATGGACTGGGAATTAAAATGTCAAAAAGGCACCTTCTTGACAATTTGTCTAGAGTTGACCTAGACAATCAATATAACAACCAATATATAAAATAAAAGGAAGAGAAAAGCAGGAAACTTTTGTCAGTTTAGATGTCTACAAACCAATGAACAAAAATATGTTGACTATCATTCATATATGAACTATGCTACATAAATAAAAGTTTTTTAGAATATATCGGTATTTTTTTCATCATGGAAATATATTATCTGAAATAAAATGTGCTTTTATTTCACATAAACATATTTAAAACAAGCACACACATATGCACATTTAAAATTTTGATAGGCCCCGGGGCACCTGGGTGGCTCAGTTGGTTAAGCATCCAACTCTTGATTTCGGCTCACGTCATGATCTCATGGTTTGTGAGTCTGAGCCCAGCATGGGGCTCTGCACTGACAGCATGGAGCCTGTCTCTCTTCCTCCCTCTCTCTTTCCTCCTCTCCCACTTGTGTTCTCTCTCTTAAAATAAATAAACTTTAAAAAATGTTTGCTAGAAGAGCATGTATTATTATAAATCAATAGTTAAGGACAAATATGTTGAATACTACCAGTATATATCAAACTATAAAATATCTTTCTTATCTAAATTCAAGAAATTAGTATAAAACAATGATGATCTTTATCTCAAACAGATAAATTGTCTCATACTGGAGTCCCAATTTTTAAATTCAGATATGAAAACATACAGCAGAGGCCAAAAAGAAAAGTGATTGGCAGTCTGGAGAACATCAGTGTTCCCAGTGATTAAAACAGTTAATGTAATGGAAAAGTTTCTTTGAATTCTAAGGAGCATTAAAAAATACATTTCAGACATCATTAAACCAAAAACATCCATTAGCTACTCTCAGACATGACCCCACTATGTTTCCTTTTTTTTTTCTTTCTTTTTGCTATGTTGACTCACAGTGCTCAGCCAAGAAAGAAAAGGTTCACTAACACTATTACCAGAATCACCCTGTGATAATGCAGATGCTTTTATACAAGCACATACCTCAATGCTAGCTTGAATATTTTAAAATTAAACAGAAGAAACACAATTGTCTAAAAAGAAATGTAGCATTAATCCTTTTAGCACAGAGTTCATCCTATACTCATAAAAATTACTCTGACATAGATCAACTTTTTATTGGCTTTTGGAGATTCTGTTCCAAATGAAGTGATTATTATTTTATGTTCTATTCTTCGAGCAAATTTATAAGGAGATAAAAATGAAACATGTGACTCTGGAAATATTTTATGGAGAAATTAAATAAAATACTTTAATATATATAAAAAGTACAAAGTCCATATTTGGGTAATTATGGTGTGTTAGAACTTAGGAAAACTGGTAAAATCATCCATTTCAAGCTTTTTTTTAAAAGACAAATGTAATGCATTCAACATTGAAAATTGATTATTTTTTTATGAATTCTCTAGTAAAAACCTCTTTTATTACAAAAGAATTAATTTTTAAAATAATAAAGATAAGGAAGGATCATAATATTATGGCAGAATGCACTGACTCCAACCTCAAAATACACTCCAAGACACACTTTCAATTATCCACAGCCTCTCATATTCTTTAAACCAAGTAAGGAGATGATGTTATAGACTACTTCCCTAAGCTCTCTAAATCCTTTACCTATATGCGTTTCTTACTACTGGGATACACTATCAAATGTCCTAAGCTGAAGATGATGTAAAATACAGTTGGGAAGTAACTTCTGTTTACAAGGAACTAAAGGATTTAGTTCAAATCCTTGATTCCACACATTGTTGTACCAAGCACTTTTGTCTAGAGAATTTACTGGTTCATGAAACATTACTAGCTTTACAAACAAACAAACAAACAAACAAATTAGGGGGGGTGTCTTTTCAATCTTCTATTTTTTAAAATAATTTTTGACTGGATCATTTCTTTTTTAAAATGAAGTATCACTGTTTTTTAAAGTAAATGTTATCACAGCTTACTAATAATAAAACAGAAATGATCCCCAAAGCTTGACCATATTGCCAGATAAAAAATTCTGTCCGTGAGTATTCCAACATAATAATGAGAAATTTCACTACTTTCCTTGGTACTTTTGTGGTTTTATACTCTTTGTATGGATGCCCAAACTGTAGTTCAAAATAGTTTAGATGTATTGAAAAAAATAATTACTGAAAAGCTATGAAATACAGATGTTTAAAAATTATGTATTAGACATATTTCTGTCTAAAAAAATGCTTTGTAAAATAATAAAGAGTAAGATTTGGTGCAATGTATTTTCATTTATTTTTGTTCCTCAGTGTTTTCACATGAACTAAGTTCAAAATTTTTGTTGAAGTGGAAAGTACGGGGTGGGAGAGAGCCCTACCAATAATAATAACCCTTATAAACTACTAATATGCAAGAATGTTTATTGAATAATCAACCATGATAACAAAATATAGAAAGAATACTTAATTTAGAAAGGAATTAGCCATAAGATAGAATAGAATGTCTCTTGTGCAACAGAAAATCTAACTTATACATAGAATGATAAATATGAGAACTCTTATGACCCAAACTAAGCACAGCTCGAAAAAAGGGCACAAGGCTCCCACAGATTGTAATGCTGCTAATCCACCCACCCTTCTCCAGATGCTCCTTTATCCTTTAAGAGTAAAGTCTAAACTTTCAACTAAAATGCTTGTGTAGTATCATGAAGCTTTTTAAAATTAAATGTCATCCTTATTTTTCATCAGTATATGATCCTACAGATTTGCTTCACGAAGAATAAGATGATGCCTATAGATTTCAACACTAAATGCACAGTCTATAAATCTACTGAGGTAATAGAATTTAGAAATTTCATTTATCCCTGATTTAATATTCTCACACTGAAGTTTAAATCTTTGAGATATTATCAAAGCTCCTGAGGAATCTCTACAGTCGTAGCATTTAATGCAAGATCTTGGCAGGTATTTTGACAAAACAAAGAAAATGTAAGATATATTTTATGAATATTAATCAAGACCTACACTTGGTAGTCATAATTCATCACTGTTTCAAAAAATCAGAGTGGCTTTGCTAACATTTCCCAAACCCACCTTTAAAATACACCTTTATAGAAAATTTCTTGCCATTAGTACTGTTTCTTATGTACTTCAACAAAGATATAGTAGCATGGGGACTAAGTGTGACTGACAGGAGAGAAACTATGTCTTTGCCACTTTCAGAAATGGGCTCTGAATTCAACCAAAATGAAGCATTTCCCTTCTCTCTCAGTGGGGAAAACAGTAGTTTTTTCAATGGTATTCTAACTTATTCAACTTATTCCATCCTCTTCAGGTTCTAATAAAGTATGTTTAAAATTTTATGATTGAAACAAATACCATTATATTTTTACACAGAGAATTAAGGACGCTCTGACATTAAGCTCACAATAAGTACTACTGAAGAAGAAATCAATGATAAGCAAGACCGATAAGAAAATTCCCTAGCTGATGAAAACTCTGTTCAGAATGTTCAATTAGAGCACAGTGAGAAGACATATATTTTACATTTTCCCTCTATATTCTAAAATAGTTTTAGATTAGTCAAAAATAGTTTAATTGATTGTTAGAGAGATGAATCATTTTAAATTAAAAATGTAACTTTTTGTAATTGGGCAACAGTGATTTAATGAGAGTTGGACAGTAATTTATATTTATTTAACAAGCAACCAAATCTTGTGGGAGAAAATGATTTATCTTTGGAAGAGATACACTGCATTTGGGCAAACAGGTGAAATATAATAGCACTAAAGTGAAATATATTTATGCTTTTTATACTAACAAGGTAATTCCTTAGAGCTAAAGCTTTGAGATATATAGATCTTTTCCTGTTAGTAAAGTCTATCATGATGCTGATGAAATAAACATATTCATTCTAATTTAGGGTGAAAATAAATTATGAAAGGAATACAAAAAAGGTATTTCTTATTTTGGAGGGCTCATTCTGCTATCTGAAGTGTTCTCACTGTTCCTTCTTAGACGAATGAATATTTTAACAGTTCCCTCTTAAAAAATCACATTTTAAAGCAACAATGATGCCACTTTAGCTCAATGAATTTAGCAAATAATATTCTATAAAACCTCTGTATTCAACAAATAATGTAAATAAATAAATAATCTCAGTATATTAAAAGTACTATTTATAACACACAGTGAAACTTGTTTGTATACACATACTTAACTTTGAGAGCCTCATACGGTAGTGAGGCAAAAAAGCATCCCACACAAAAGACTCAAATTGAATATGTTATCTATATTGGAATAAAATTTTTTTAAAAAGACTCAAATTGACATTTTTCACCATCACTCACAAAAGGTGATGGAACCTTTTTCACATTCTTCTATTTTCCTTATTTAGAAGGGATTCATACAAGCACTTGTAACTAAATGCCAAGGCTACATTTTATAGTCTTATAATCTTTGCAAGACTGTCTTACAATTTTACTGTACATCAAAACTTCTTCTTGTTCAATGTTCTATCTGCTGCCTGTATTGTAAAAGATGATACTGAGTCAGTAGCTCCCTAATCATCTACATTGTTAATCCATTTGTTAATCCCTTCTAATCAGAAAATAAACCCCATTTTAGTAATATTCATGGATTTTTCCACTGCGAAGCTTTTTCTGACAATTCCTTAAAATACCTACTCAAAATTCCATCACTCCAACTTTCCATTTGTTCACATGTGTATATCTCCTCCTAGACAATAAGGCCCAAAAGGACAAGGTCATGTTTCACTCATTTTTATGATCTCATCAACTAGCACAAGGCTTCACATCTTATAGAAGGTCAATAAATATCTGCTTCACTAAATTGTAACAAGACAAGCCCATGATTAATGTTCCAGATAACAGAGAAATTAGAGTTGGTGAAGTCAAAGACAAAACGCCTGAAAATCTTTTCCTATTCCCTAAATAAAACTAGTTAATCATAAGGGTTAATACATATCAAGCTCCTAGCATGTGTGATGCCCTTTTAAAAGCACAATATATATTTTGGGTTTGTCTTTATTGTTGTTTTCCGTCATTTATTTTCTGCACGGTCTGGAATTACCCCATGGCAAAGCTAAGCCACAAAAACTTTCAAAAACTTACACAAATACATGTCACCAAACTGATAAAGTACTGGAGCCAGGCTTCAGTCCAGGCGGCAAAATCTAGAACCTGCTGTGAACGTATATTCTCTGCCTCCAATGACCGATGAAGGAAAAGCTGTTTCTGTTCATTTACCAGACGACCCTTGCCCTGTGTTTACTTTGCACCAGGCACTATACAAAGTACCTAGGGACCTAGGTACAAAGATGAATACAACTGAGGCTTTTTTTTTTTTTAATCCCTGGTCTCTATCTTTCTCAGAAATATATGAAAGTCTCTCATGCTTTAAAAAAGACACAACCTCAAACACATGCAAATAGGTGTCTTTTATTTTCACTGCCAAAATTCTCACCCTAGTGACCAATAAATGCTGGTTCTGTTACATCTCAGCCACTTGAATCTCTAATTATTTTCAGTCTAGATTCTGTCTCCTTCACTCACTGAAATTTCTCTCTCTCTCAAAAAAAAAAAAAAAAACCCTACTGGCCTTATAATCATCAAATCCAATGGTCTCTAAATAGTTTTCAATCAACTTAATTCATTTGTAGCTCTGATGACCCTTATATCTAATCAGATTCCTTAGCTCCTAAATTTCAATCAGATGCAAGGAATATAATGAAATAACACCAAACAATAAAGAAACGTAGGCATAGTTGAGCCCGGTATCTCACTTTACAAATTGGAAACCTAAATAGGTTCTCTCAAGTTTTTACCTTGAGTAAGACATAGAGCCATTGTTAAAATTTAGAGATATCTCTCCTAAATTTATCAATACTTACCTTAATATAGATCTTTCTTTCTACTGCTACCAAGTCTGCACCTCATGTTTTAATAGCTGTAGTAAGCAGCCTTAAGGTGGACCCGGGGCGCCTGGGTGGCTCATTCGGTTGAGCGTTCGACTTCAGCTCAGGTCATGATATTACGGCTCATGGGTTCAAGCCCCGCGTCAGGCTCTGTGCTGACAGCTCAGAGCCTAGACCCTGTCTTTGGATTCTGTGTCTCCCTCTCTCTCTGACCCTCCCATGCTCACATTGTCTCTCTCTCTCTCTCAAAAATAAATTAAAAAAAACACTAAAAAAATTAAACAAAAAAAAGTAGGTGGACCCCAGTGATTCTTGCCTGCAGGTATCCACATCTCTCATTGAGGCTGGAGTGACTTATTCACTCACTGCTAACAAAAAAGTATATAGCAGAAATGATAGGATGTCACTTCCTAGATGACAGATGGCTTCCATCTTAGGCACTACTGCATGACTCACTTTGGAGGAATTCTGCCACCATGTCACAATCCAGTCCTGTACAGTAACACACATAAGTGAGCCTGAAAATGGATTCTCCTCCAGTTGAGCCTTCAGATAAGAATGCAGGCCTGGCTAATAGCTTGACTGTACCTTCATTAGAGACACAGAACCAGAGTCATTCAGCTAAATAACACTCAGATCCATATTAATTATAAGATGACACTTGCTTGAAGATGGTAGTCTTAGAGTACAATTTTTTTAATGCAGCAAAGGTAATTAATACATCATCTTATCCTGAGACTACTGTATTAGTTTAAATAACTCTTCAGCCCAAAATATTCTGCATAGTTTAACTTCTTCATCCTTCCAAAACCATCACATGTACCATGTGTTTCTATTAACCAATATCTCATACATAAGCAATGTCTTAAACATAATAGCAGACAAAGGATATGCAAAAAAATACTGAAGTTAATACTCAAAGCCAACCACAATCTTCTACTTTGGGCTAACAGGTTTATTGCTTCTCATATATATGAAGTAGTTTCCTGTTATTATTTGTGATCATAACATTTGAGACCATAAAATAGGTATTATCTTGCAAAAATGTTCAGAATTAGCAAAAACTCTTCAGCAATATCTATATTGACTACTTCTATAATTTCAAGAGTCACTATTATCAAAATGCTTTTGTCATCAGATAAGAGCTGCCCAGTTTTAATGGTTCTGTTACTTTAAATTATTTCTTAAGTGTTTTAAGACAAAGTTCTTTAAACTAAGGTATGCCTACTTTAGGACTATAGAAAGACTCTCAAAAGGCATGAGATTCCCTGATAATTTTAAAAGTATCAATTTCAGGATCATAAAATTCAACATATTCTCTTTTAAAAAATGAATCTGTCTCAGAAGTTATCTGGGAATCAAGATTTTCCTCCCCAGTCCCTCTTAAAAATCACATTTTTCCTGGTTATATGAACAATTTTCCTCTCAGCTGTCTAGAATCTTACTATAAGGTCTAAAAAGGTAAAAAACCAAACAATGTGATCAGAAGGGTAAAGCTGAGTTTAAATTAGCCTTATCTAATTAGTATATATAATGAATAATGAAAAATAAAGCATCTAGCTGGTAGAAAGCATACTCATTGCTTTAGAGTAATTTTTAACAGAAAGGACACAATTAAATGAACTCTTTTTAGCGGTACAAACATGATAACAACATACTGTCTCCTTTTTCTTCCTAGGCATATATAGTTAGAAGCCTTGGAGTTATATTTGACTTTTCAAACAAATCATCCATAACTATACCTTAAATGAATTTCTATAATATATATTCTCTTGGCACTTGAATTTTGTATAATAGTCTCATGCTGTAAACTATAAATGGTCTTAAAGTGGACAACATTTAGAACTTGGAAGATTCACATGGCCAAATCTATTTATCTCTTTTTCCATCCAAGTCAACCTCAAAAGAGTCACTAATAATATTTTACAAAGGTAAAGCTGCAACTCTGACCAATGCTTCTAAAGTGAAATCTATACGGCTGTGAGAGCTTATATAGAGAGGTCATAACTTAGCAAAATTTTCCCCATACTGAACACCTAATATGTGCAGAGGTTAATTCATTTAATCCTGATAATAATTTCTTTTACTGATAAGTAAGCTGAAGTACAGAACAATTAAATAATTCCCCAAGAAGGTATTACTGTTCACAAAGTCACATAGTGACAAAAAAGGGATTCAAACCAGGCAGGGTGACTCCAGAGCCTGAACTGTAAACCACCTGGCAATACTGCCTTTCTAAAACCTGAAGTTTGAATAGGAGTCAATTTAGTACAAAATAGGTGTAATGCTGGCCAGACCTCCCATTTAAGGACAGAAAAAAAATCCAGTACTCTAAAGCTCCTGGAGTTGGGACAGAGGAATACGACATAGCCCAGCCAAGTAGAACATACCATCTAGAACTCTGAGTCTGGCTCAAGAGATACAAAATAGGACAAGGTTAATTAGTAACCTATTTTGCTTTTTTTCCCCATTTTCCCTATTATTTGAGAAAAAGGAGCAATATCAGTACAAAAGGGTAGTTGTGTTGATAGTCAATGACTCAAGTAGGCAAGCTTGCCCTTTTTTTCCTCTGGTTGAGTCTGCAGTGGAGGCTCTGCTCAATAACATTCACTCTCTTTATGCCGGTCACTGTAACACAGCCTTTATTACTAAGTCCATTAAACAAGTAACAATGGCTTCTCACAATTGCTAATAATTATCCTAGTCCTATTTCCAGCCTCTCCTGCAAGAGCCTTAGTGTTTTCTCCACTATTTGCAACATGCATACTCATAAGACACTATTATATTGGACAAAGGGAAGGAATTTTTAACTCGGTTGAGGTTAAGGTTTCAGTAAAGTAAAATGTTACCTAAAATGCTATTCATCTTGCAGATCACAGGATATTTAGGACATTCTGGAAAAGATTTAGGGAAAAACAGCTCCTTTCAAGGGGACATGACAAAAGCAGACCTGTTGAAAAGAGACCCCTCTCACTAGCCATCCAGCACTGGTTTTCCAGCTGCACTCTTAATGATTCACCAAAGCGAAAAAGTCAGGAAAACAACTGCTAAAACCAAGCTACTTGGTATTTATATGCCTGGTAATAAAACACAGACGTGGTTTCACAAAAAGTTACATGACCCTTGCTCTATGGGTAGGGGTTCAGGAAAAGGGATGGAAGAAATTACACCAATGGTAACGGTGTTTCAACAATGGTTTTTACTTTGTTTTATTTCCTTTTACATTTAATTCCTTTGCAGCACCTGTTGCAGTATGTGTTGCAATGATTTAGAGAGCTGTTAGCCTAAAGTGATTTTTCTAACTATAAAGACTACGGGGGAAAGCCTGTTAGAGCCTGGCTATTTATTGCTTCCCTAGTGCACAAGGAAAGGAAAGCAATATGTGCATGAATGCGGCAGAACTTAAATTCATGTATGTGGAATCACTTAAAATGAAATTACTGTACATTGTACATACATAGAAGTATTATATGTGGACTTTTACAAAGCATTATTTTATGAGGTCGGCAGTAGATGTTTTGAAGAAAAAAGGGCATAATTTGATATAGTTGGGACTTTTGCATCAATATTCAATGCTGCCATTTTAAAGTTTCCTCAAGACACAAACCAATCATTAAAATCTGGAAATGTCTTGAAAGACATACAGAATTATAATGAAACTGTCAAAATATTTAGAAGAAAAAAATATTTAGAAGAAAAAATATCAACTATTAGTGAAAAACATCATTAATGAGGAGAAAAATCAATGTGATTACCGTTTAGTGCATCAAGAAAGACTCTGAGTTCCATGAAAACTCCTAAATCCATTTGCTCTAATAAGGAATCACAGCTGACCCTTGAAAAACATGGGTTTGAAACCCACATGTCCACTTACATACAATTTTTTCAATAAATATTGTATAGTACTATAAATGTATTTTCTCTTCCCTTTGATTTTCTTAATAACAGTTTCTTTTCTCTAGTTTACTTTATTACTAACATAAAATATGTGTTAATCAACTGTTATCAGTTAAGTCTTTTGGTCAACAGCAGGCTATTATTCATTAGAATTTTGGGGAGTCAAAAGTTATACTTGGATTTTTGACTGTGTGAGGGATTGGCACAATTAACCCCACATTGCTAAAGAGTCAACAGTACTTAGAAATGTTTCCAGCACACCCAATATTTATTAGAAAGATCAAAACTCAAGGGTTACTCTTCTTCAACAATAAGAGTTTAACTTGATATTTTTATTTCAATTGTTTAAATGCTATCTGAAATAGGAAATCAAATGTCTCAGAAACGAATGCTTCCAAAGGGTACGTCCACAAGTTCTCAGAACTAGAATAAAGAGACAAGATTACTGATATCCTATACCACAATACCAAGGCTTATAAAATAGTCAAGAGAACTATAGATCCGGTGTCCACTAACATTTAGTACTACAAAAAGCTGGAAAATAAAAAGGGTAATAGTTTCAGTATTGCTTTAGCTCTTTATGTCAGCAAACATTCTAAAACAAATAAAAATTTATATATATCATATAATTATATCTTGAAAACCAGAGTATATTTTTATTCTATAAAAAGTTCTCAGAGTGATAATTTTTTATATAACTAAATATGTCCTCTTAAAATAAATATCCAATGGAGGTTGATTTTAGATATTTCAAAAATTAAAAGGATAGGAAATTAGATCAATAGAAGCTAATGTTAAAAATCTTTAATACGGTTTTAAATATGTCACTAGGTCACTAGAGTGAGTAGTATCAATCCCCTGGGAAGGTCCATCCCATGTCCCTCACCCCAAACCTCTTGGTTAAGAATTGTACAGAATTTCAAATTCGGGATAAAAGTACGATTTGACATATAAAATAAATCAGCAATAAAAATTGATTTCTGTAGTTCACAGTTTCAATTAGGAAACTGACACATTCCTATAAAATGTTCAGTATAAGTTTTCCACAAATTTGATTATACTCAGAGAACTTATGTTTGAGTTAAAATAAGAACATGTATATTACCAATACATATTCCACAATGTGTCATCTCATTTTAGAGGAATATTTGTACTCATTGTGATTTTTAATTGCATAGTTTATTTATCAAAGAATTCAGATAATATCTTCAATATATTTGCTAAATGTAATATAAAAAGTGAAGTAAATAATTATTGATTGCTAGAATTTAGAGGACAAAATGACATCAATTGTGTGTGCATTGGATAGCACTGTAATAGGTTTTTTGTTGTCTTGTTTCTAAGGCTCTAGCTTCCTTCTATAAAAGAGGCATTTTGATGAATTAAATTATTCCAAAATTCTCTATTCCAAATATTATCATTTGTCTCATACTACTTTATTGACTAACACTTGGCAGATCACATCTAAAGTAGCCTTTCTCCAATTCATCCCCACAACACAGAATAACACGCATTCTCTTCTCTGGACATATGTGTTCTTCTCCATGTCCCTTTTAACTTATTATGTGAGCTATCATGGTAAACTTGTCTTAACTAGGGTCTAATTTATCCTTTCTTTGACAAAACACTATTAAGGAAGAAGAACAATATTTTGCAATGATTACAATATTCGCTGGTGTACATATCAGTTCAGCTGTTTTAAAAACAGGCATACAGCCATAGTTATGAATAGAGAAGAGCATATATGTGAATATATATAAATATTTTCAGAGTTTCAAAAATTAAAAATATACATGAGAGAACATGAGAGAATGAGAATTAATCAAAGATTAAATTTTTTAATGTTTATTTATTTTTGAGAAAGCGAGCACGAGCAGGGGAGGGGCAGGGAGAGAGGGAGACACAGATCTGAAGCAAGCTCCAGGCTCCAGCTGTCAGCACAGGGCTGATGCGGGGCTCAAACCCACAAACCGTGAGATCATAACCTGAGCTAAAGTCTGACGCTTAACTGACTGAGCCACCCACGCGTGCATATTTTTTTTAATGAAAAGGGGAAATTATTGAGGGAAAGCAGGATGTGCAAAGTTTAAAAATGGGATGATGAGGTGTCAAATAATTGGGAGGTGATTTAGCTATACTCACACAAACTGTTTTAAGGAAACTGGAGATCACTTCTATTCCAGAGTGTTTCAACTTTAAATAAGAGTGCCTTTCACTGACACATTTTTTAAAAGAAATTATTCTCCAACTACATCTACTTCAATCTTCATTTACTTTACATATATAAGTGTCCACACATGAAATACAATCAACTTCTCATTAAATTGTTAGTTCATTCATTCAACAGCTATTTATAGAGTAGCAGACACTAGATTGCTTTAACTAAGTGTAAGTTAGGCACTGAAATTCTTAAATATATAGTCTACCATACCATAAAAATAATTTCAGGAATAGAGAATGGAAGTCAAATGTAACAGCAATACAGTTGAGGACCTCAGGCAGCCATCAAGCTTTGACATCGATAGATGAGAGATTAAAATAAAACATATCTAAGATAAAATGAATGTTCCCATTAACACTTTAATGTTTGCACCTCTATTATAAGCATTAAAAATTTAGTATTGTAATTATTTATTTATATAATTCTTTCTTCTCCTTGACTCTGAACCCCAGGCTGTGTCTTATTCATGTCTGCATCCCCATGACCTAAACCAAAGCTTGGTATGGTAGGTAATTATCATATGGTTGATGAATAAATCAATACATATGTATAGTTTTAAAGGAGTTACCTTTAAAATGTGTGGTTTCTATATTTTATGCATCATTTTAAGTTCCTTAGACACACTTTTTTTATTCAATCATTACTATAATTTTGCAATTTAAATATTAGCACCCATATTTTATTAAAGTGACCACTAAGGATCAAAAAGATACAAGGAGCTTGTCTAAAATCACTGAAGCTCACATTCAAGGTGGGATTTGTTTGATTTAAAATTTATTTTCTTCAGGTGACTGGGTGGCTCAGTCAGTTAAGCTTTTGATTTTGGCTCAGGTCATGATCCCAGAGTTATGAGATCAAGCCCTGCATCGGGCTTCAAACTGAGCATGGAGCCTGCTTGGGATTCTCTCTCTTTTCTTTCTCTGTCTCTGCTCCTCCCCTACATCCATACACACTTGCTCTCTCAAAAAATAAAGTCTATTTAAAATTTATTTTATTAATTTTTAAATGTTTATTCATTTTTGAGAGACAGAGACAGAGCGTGAGTAGGGAAGGAGCAGAGAGAGAGGGAGACACAGAATCTGAAGAAGGCTCCAGGCTCCGAGCTATCAGCCCAGAGCCTGATGTAGGCATCAAATCCACGAACCGTGAGATCATGACTTGTGACCTAAATCGAAGTCGGATGTTTAACCGACTGAGTCACCCAGGTGCCTCTATTAATTTTTAAATAATAAATTTTTCCAAACTATTGTTGGTTCAGTCAAACCCTTGTCAGTTTAATAAACACAGAAGGCATCATTCATTCAGCAAACATCTATTCAATGCCTACTCTGTACCAGACATTATAACTCTCTGGGACAGAGAAGAGAATAAAGCAAATCTTATGAAACTTAAAATCTCTTGAGAATATTTAATTCTCTACGTAGTACTGAGCCCATTCCTTGGCAATTTAAAAGCATAAATAACATAATGTAAAATGCATTCATGCATGATTTTATTTACGTATCTGTCCCTAGTTGGTCTGGAAGTTTGTACCTCTTTTTTTTTTTTAATTTATTTTTTCAATCTGATTTTTTTCTTTTTGAAGTTAAATCCAGGTTAGTTAAGATACAGTGTAACAATGGTTTCAGGAGCAGGATTTTGTGATTCACCACTTACATATAACACCCAGGGTTTATCCCAACGAGTGCCCTTCTTAATACCCACGAAACTAAACCAACTATAACTTCTACAATGGAATTTATCCAGTAGACCTTTTATTCTTGGTACCCATCTGAAATATCAATGATATAAAATGTTTAGAGATTTTTAAAAATTACTTTTCTCATAAAAAGTAATATGATGACGAGTTGAAAAACATTTTATAGTAATTTTGAGATCACTAACTTTCCCAAAGCTTTGCTTTCTGTTAGTAATGTATGAGATAACCTGGAAATAAGATTAAAATTAATCAGATAGTCGAAATTATTTTAAATGTTACTATCAACTTCAAAATCCTTCAAGATTTCACATTAAAAATTCACAAAAATTTTATCTGTGCACAAGATGAAAACAGAGGGAGGCATAACATAAGAAACTCTTAAACACAGAGAACAAACTGAGGGTTGCTTGGAGCGGTGTGGGGGAACGGGCTAAATGCATGAAACCATTATTACCCTATATCTTAACTAACTTGGATTTAAATAAAAAAAGAAAAAATATCAGATTGAAAAAATAAATTTAAAAAAAAGAGGTTCAAACTTCCAGATATGAATAGTCACAAGGATGAAAATAATGTTGTATGGTGACAGATGGGGACTACACTTATTGTGGTATTACATAATGTATAGAATTGTCGAATCACTATGTTGTATACCTGAAACTAATATAACATTGTATAGCAACTATATTTCAAATATGAAAAGTTTTTAAAAAGAAAAAAATGACTTGCATATTTTATTGTATTTTGATTATATAACAAAAGTGTTTCCCATGTAAAATTCAATTCATGTACATTATTTTTCCATTCAAGAGCCAGCCCAAGAAACCAAAACAAGGTGTGGTGTTATTTTCCACAATCATGTTGGACAAACTTACCAATCGAAAAAACAAATTTTGGGCAAATCATTTGGCAATAAGAAATGCCTCATATTCAAATAATTATTAGATTTTTTTAACTTTTAATTTTAAAATTATAAGAAATATAAATAGAAGGTCATCTGACTGTATTATTTGGTAAAGCATGTGAACTCAGGGTCTTGAGTTCAAGCCCCATATGGGGCCTAGAGTTTACTTTAAAAAAAAAAAAAAAGAATCTTTAAAGAAAAGGAAATGTAGGTGGAAAGTATAATATTTCTTTTAATAAAGTACAATAACAATTCATCTAGGTTATATATAAAACGAGCAACCATATGTCTTTGCAATTGTATTTAAATTCTATTTAAACACAATTCTATGTATTATCTTAAAGCTAAGTAATCTATTTGTGCTTATGACAAAATATGGCCAATCATACATTGTATTTATACTATTCAAGAACTTCTCAAAATTATTTCATAAAAATGTTCCCATCTTCCTCTAGACATGTTATACTAACTTTAAGTTGGATAAATATTACTATTAAATAAAATATATTTGAAGTCTTGGCAAATTCCTGTATTTTTATATTTGCATATGTATATGCATATAAAGTAAATATATTTGCAGATACTTTTTGATCAATATTTATATATATTTTATTTAAATGTTTATTTTTAATCTTTTTTCTTTATTATTTTTGAGAGAGACAGAGACAGAGCATGAGTGAGAGAGAGACAGAGAAAGAGGGAAACACAGAATCAGAAGCAGGCTCTAGGCTCTGAGCTGTCAGCACAGATCCTGATATGGGGCTCGAACTCACAGATCACAAGATCATGATGTGAGCTGAAGTCAGGTGTTTGACTGAGCCACCCAGTCTATAATGTTCATTTATTTTTGAGAGAGAGAGAGAGCACAAGTGGGAGATGTGCAAAGAGAGAAGGGGCAAAGAATCTAAAGTGGGTTCTGCACTGGCAGCAGTGGGTCTGATGTGGGGCTTGAACCCAGGAACCATGAGATCATGACATGAGCCAAAGTCAGACACTAAACCAACTGAGCCACCCAGGCACCCCCATATAGAAAATACTTTATTTTTATTTTTTGACGTTTATTTTTATTTATTTTGAGAAAGATACATAGAGCTAATGGGGAAAGGGCAGAGAGAGAAGGAGACAGTCCCAAGCAGGCTCCACACTGTCAGTACAGAGCCTGACACAGGCTCTAACTCAAAAATTGTGAGATTGTGACTTGAGCCAAAATCAAGAGTTGACGCTTAACCCACTAAGCCACCAAGACACCCCTAAACTATTTTAAAATGCAGCATTAATTAAATTTTTGTAATGTCTACATTAGTGTCTTCTAAAATAATCCCAATATTTTAAAATTTATTTAAATGTATTTTCCCTAATTAGTTGAGCACAACAATTTATAAAGTACATTTATGAAGACCACCCCAAAGCCTTTTGGTTCAACCTGAGATTCAGAACATATCAATATCAGAGGAACAGTTATGTTGTTCTGTAGACTAATATGCCTATTGTACTACATGAAGCATTCACTAATTACATATACCATAAATACAAACTGGTTGCCTGCATTAGAGAAAGTAGCAAAGCATGTGTGTGTTTGATTCAAATGTAAAAGTTTTCTAGAGGACACATAATCAATAAAGGTTCTATCTAAAATTTAAAGCAATTTTAAATCAGTCAAAAAAGAATACCTTTATTATCAGTTACATACAAGGCATGTCCCTGATCCTAATATTAAAATGTATATTACATAATGCAGACTCTTTATGAATTGTAGTATCAGTTAGATGTTACTTTAAAATAATAGAAATATATTTTATTTTATTTATTTTTTAAAGTTTATTTATTCTGAGAGAAAGAACATGAGTGGGGGGGGGGGGAAGGCAGAGAGAGAGAGAGAGAAAGAGAGAGAATCCCAAGCAGGCTCCATGCTGTCAGTGCAGAGCCTGACATGGGGCTTGATCTCATGAATCATGAGATCATGACCTAGCCGAAATCAAGAGTCAGGTGCTTAACTGAATGGACCAGCCAGGTGCCCCAGAAATATATTTTCAATGTTCTGATTTTAGAACTTTACTTGACATGTTTTCCAAAAGTCTAAATTAAATGCAAAAGGCACTATAGAGATTTCTGAGGTAAATGGATATTTTTAAATATCATATAGATAAAGAGTACAGACCAAAGGTTAAATTTAAGATATAAAAATGTTTTGGCAACAAAAATGAATCTTATATAACATATTCTAGCTAACAGTCTTGCTTACTTATTTTTCCAGGACAGGCGTTAAGGACTCATTTCAGTTTCACTCTCTTCTGTATGTCCACACACACCGATCCTAAAATGCCAAACTTAAGAATGAACTATAAAGATTTGTTTTGAATATGTACATTTGTTCCTATATAATTGATGTCTTTGGGAAACTATCTGAGCATAATACAACTTCTGCATTTGCTTCTGTGAGATTTTGTAGGCAAGAAACACTAAGTCATAGGTCTGCAAACCTATGCAAAACCAGCAGGTAGCCTGTTTTTGTAAATAAAGTTTTATTGGAGCCTTGCCCTTTCTTTTATGTATAGTCCATGACTGCTTTCATGCTTCTAGATTAGAGGTGACTATAAAACAGACCATCTCTTGGCCGTTTAGGGAATTGGCTGTACTCAACTGACCCAAGCTGCAGGGGGATTTACAAAATGCACAAACACTTCTTCAAATGTCTACTAGTGACTTTATTTTGTATGAGCGATGAGCATCTACAACTGGTGATTAAACTTTCCATCAAATTTTAGATAACACTCATACAATAACTCAAAAGCTGACACCCGTTATCACAATGAACCAGAAGTCTCTTTCAAAGTAAAGTACCATTATTTATTGCATTTATCATGTTCTCATTGTCTTTTCATTTTAGTGAAGTTTTTGAGTATTGTGTCCCTAAACTAGGATTTGTCAGATTAAGGTAAAACATACAGAACGCTAGGTTAAATGTGAATTTCAGGTAACCACATACACTTTTTCAGTATAAGTGTGTCCTGAATATTGCTGGGTCATTGTACACACCCTTTTCTCCTCCCCTGTAACCACACCCTTTTCTCCTCCCCTGTAACCATCCTTAGGATCAACAGGAAGTGAAAAGGGGTTATGACTGCTCCTTTGTCATTTCACTTCTACATTCACTTTACATTTTAACTGTCACCTTTGGAAGAATATGAGCTCTCTAATAACTGAGGCTTATATTTTTTCCCACTGAACACCCTAAAAGAGAGAAAAAGCAAGCATCAGAGCAATGGACCATTTAAGTGGCTCTGATAAGGCCCAAATGTGACAAACTTTTCATCTCTTTTGTTGTCATCATATCCCTTACCAATTGTGTTTTAGTAAACAATGTGTTTCTACCAATTCAGGGAAAAGAGCCAAACTAGCCCAAAGCATGGAAGAGACTGCCACCTAGTCTCCTCTGTTTTGGAGTTACTGTCTCCAAACTAATATTTCCTTTTCCTTTCAGAGGCCCCCTTATCTCAAAGTTCCACTCCTTCTTATTCACCTTACTCAAGAAACAATGTGATGAACTTCCTTATGTACACCATAAAGTTCCACAGGGCTCAAGTTGCTATCCTTCCCATGAACATATGCATTTTAATAAAAGACAAGAATTCATCTTATTCCAGACTTCACTCATTAGCAAAGTAAGAGGTTAGAGGATCCAAGGGCTTTCTGGCACCCTTAAAATCACAATACCTAGATAGACAATAAATTACTGGTCTATTTTTAAGTTAGTTCCAAATTAGAAACAATTGGTGACAGCATATTTCTTCCTATCTCCATGTATGCATTCAGTGATTCCTAAAGGACTATTAAAATAAAAGGTCAAGTATAAATTTTATAATAAGATGCTGTTTAATGACATCTATAAATATATTTTTATCATATCCCATACAGTTAATAATAAATGCTTAGACATTGATGATGCTTTTGTTAACCTGATTTGTAATTACTTTTTTTTTCTTTTGGCTTAAATTAGCAAAAGGCAGTCTCTCTGAGCAGATGAATAACAAAAAATAAAAGATTCAGCTGTGAGTGATGCACAACAGATAAAAGGTATGGAACTAAAACTGGCTATAATTTTAAGGTTTATCATTGTTCCAGTCTGAGTCTCATTTGTTACAGCACAATGTTTATATAGATCCATTCAATATGGTAGCTACCAAGATCTGTGCTGGTGACTTACGAAAATGAATTAATTCAGGTCCTAATGATTTTTTAAGCCATTACTGGTTCTTAAGATAAATGCATAAAAATTTAGTGTCATGAATGAGAATGGAATTAAAATTTAAGAATAAAATGTCCTTAATATTTAATATGACAAATTTATTTTTTTAAGTTTATTTATTTATTGTGTGTGTGAGAGAGGGAGGGTGTGAGCAAGGGAGGGGCAGAGAGAGAGGGAGAGAGAATCCCAAGCAGGCACCACTCTGTCAGCACAAAGCCCTATAAGGGCCTTAACCTCACGAACCGTGAGATCATGACCGGAGCGAAAACCGAGAGTCAGACACTTAACTAACTGAGTCACACAGCTAACCTTACTATGACAAAGTTATAAAGATAATTCATAGACACTAGAAACATGATCTAAATATGAAAAACTAAAATTCATTTCTGGATATAATATAAAATTCATCCATTCAGCTTAGTAAATACATTAATAATAACTCACATGTAGGGCTCTGTACCATATTTTCCTCCATAGTATTTTTTCAATAAACGACATACTATTTTTCAATAAATGACATATTATTTTATTTCTAATGTTTTGCTTATCCTATCCAAGTAGAATATGCATTACAGGAAAGTATTTTTTCTACTGCCATATATAAACCAAGGACCTAAAAGAGTATTTAATCAAGTATCATTAAACATTTGTTAACTAAATTATAAATAAGTGGAAATACAAGAATAGTTTAAAATGCAATCTCTGTACAAAAAAAATTGACCACATATTTTGAAAATTGAGTATATGTCTTTTTGTTCTTTTTTCCCTCTATATTATTTAATAGAATGTGAAGATAATATCTACTCTTTAATTAAGTCTTATTGTTGTTTTTAATATTCAACAGAACCCCTAAAATATATTAACACCAATTATGTCATAAATTATTAACATGTTTTTGAACAAAACCCTTATTGGTGATATTTTAAATGTATTAAACCCTTTAAAATAAAATGTGATAAATAGGAATTAGGAAAATAAATAGAACTAAAATTCTGAAACACTAGTGTCATACAAATCACATTGCAATTTCACTATTCAAAAAACAAAATATCTAAAGAATATTTAGGGATAACAAAATTCTGAAAAAAAAATAAAGCTCTTGTAAATTCTGTTTCTTAGCAAGAAGGGATTATATTGTCTTATTTAAAAGTTGGAATAAATGGATATCCAAGATCAAATTTCAGGAATTTACCTATTCTAGTCCTATTACATTCCCTAATTCTTTTCTTCTAACACATATCACTATCTGGAAGCCAACAGGAATATTATTAGATCATGCTCTTATCTTAAATAAATTTATAAATAATGTATCTAGTACATATTTAGTATATAAAGAACTGTCACTGGAGGTGATATTTCTAGTGCCCAATTATATTAATTCTTCTGAGCAAAAATTATTAATAAAGGCTTTATTTTTTACTTTTTAATAAATCTCCATTACCAAGAAATTTTTTTTATTTCAGAAAAAATAAGGAAAAATTGAGTTAATATAAGTAAACGAAAAATATTTAACAATTGTTTCATCATATTTTTATGAATAAAATGCTGTATCTATTGGACATATCTACTTACTTATATTCACTTCCCAAGAAACAGATGCAAGTCAAATAGAAGTTGTCTAAAATTATAATGTAAAGCACCTTATTATGACAAAACAAGAAATACTATCATACATAATCTGTTTTTGGATAATTATTGTCGAAAACATGTAAACTCATTGACAAAGCATGTTGACAAATTTGTGGCAAAGAAACATTTCATCATATCTGAAAACCTCCAAAAATACTAAATTCTGCAAGAGACCTTAAAAATCAGTGGTAATTATTTATTTTTGGAGATTAGGAACTCCAGGACAAAAATCTATGTCACACACATACACACGTGGATGCGTGTGTGTGTGTGTGTGTGTGATTTTATATAGAAACTCAAGGCATTCAGGAGTAGCTAACAAACTCCAGCCTTGTCCAATCTAATCATTTTACAAGTCAGTAAAGTAAGAAATGTTAAATGACTTTTCTAAAATTCAGGCATGTAGTAGCAGACCTTAAAAGGAAACACACATGAATCTTAATTGCCAGTTCAGCACTCATTCTAGAATAATATACTGAATCTGATCAGTCACAAAGAGCAAGAAACAAGTCAGAAGGGATTAGAAATGTAAATTAAAACCCCATTAATTTGATTAAATTCCGATTATTCAACAGTATGTAATTTGCATTTTAACAGAGGTTTTCAAACTAAGCTACTGCAGAACATGACTGTTACATGATTTAAGCTGAGAATTCTATCAAAATTGTATTCACAGAAAAGAAGCTAATGGATAGAATTTTCTGAATTTTAAAAATCTCTCTAATTTTCTTAATGTATAGGTACATAAAGGATTTAATAAAATAATTTTTATTACTTTATGTTTAATAATCAATTTCTCATAATCTTTCAGGGTAAGCAGAAAAACTATCAAGTGAAAGAACACCAAGCTTCCCGAAATATTTGTCAATGACAATATAAAACTCTGTGAATTAACTTTTTAAACTAGTAAGCAAATCTATTTTATATCTAGAAAAATATTATTTTTTAATGTTTATTTTTATTTTATTTTTGAGAGAGAGAGAGAGAGAGAGAGCAGCTCGAACCCACGTGGGGCTCGAACTCAGAGACCGCGAGATCATGACCTGAACCAAAGTTGGACGCTCAAACTGACTAAGCCCAGTGTCCCTGGAAAAATATCACTAAGGTGGGAAAATTTATATTTTCAAACTGTGATTTAATAAAAGGACACGGTTTTTTTCTGTTTTTAAACAATGGAAACAGCCACTGAATCACATTCTAAAAATAGTTAAGAGTAAGAAGTATACCTCATGATATATTAATTTTAGTAAAAGACACAAACTGTACATGTATTCTGGTCCATAAAGACTATAATCAGATAAAAATCATGGGTATACATATTTTTTCAAAAGACTAAAAAGAAGTTTATCAAAATAATAAATGATATCCATTGGTAGGAAAACATCAAAAAGAGATTTAGAAGAGAAATTGAATTAAATAACTCCCTAAATTTTACCATATAATAAAATTTGTACGACTAAATTTTAACCAATAAATGGAAAGTCATTTCCCATCTTTTCTTTCTGATAACTTTTTCTGCATATTTTCAGACCCACCTCAATACATCTCATTTCAGAACTCCTCTTTACCTCTTTTAAAACCAAAGCTTTTAACTGAACCGCCTATCATTTTGTTTGTCCTTACTTGTTCCCCAAACTCCAGGGGCTGTGTTTTACTTTACATTTGATCTACCTAATTGCACAGCTAAGACAGACAGTAGGTATGGAATAGAAACTGGTTAAATAGCTCAGCCATTAAGCACCTTTCATGTTTGTTTTATAATATTTCATTCAGATATCTGGCTTGTTATTAGTAATATGAAGAATTAATAGACAATTTGGTAGACGCCAAGTAATGAAACAAATAGAATTCTTAGCACTTATGTGAAAACTGTTTTTTTGCTGTTGTTGAATAACTAAACATATATCTCTACATTGTTATAGATCAAAATGCTTTATATATAATTTTAAAGTAACAGGTTTATATAATTTCAAATATCTCAATGATATAGAAGAATGTGTTTTTTTTAAATAGAGTATTAATTGGAAATTTTTTTTTCTTAATTCAGAATCAAGTAAAGAATGTAATGAAGTAGAATAGAATAGAATACAATACAATAAAATGGGATGGGATGGGATGGGATGGGATGGGATGGGATACAGTAGGGCAAAGTAGAGTAAAATACCTGTAGGCTATTAATATATAATAATGGGATTTATTATACTTATAAATATTTGTCTACTTCCCACTAATCAAATATAAATTCTAAGACAACAATGTTTTCTGTTTTTTTCACACCTACAATTTCAGGGCCTAGCACATGGCTGATACTCAGGAAAACTGGTGAATAAATGGCTGAATTATTTAAAGTTATCTACCTTCAGCATCCAGCCTCACGATATTGCTCAGCTCTCACATATTCTAACTTTTTCTAGTTATAAGTGTCCTATCTGTAACCCTTATCAAAGGAAAACATTTTCAATTACAGAAATATTCCAAAATTATGATTTTCTTTTTTCACTTGTAATAATACTTTTAGTTGCTTTTCCCACTGTATTGTGCATTCCTCCAACCTTCATGTGACCTTTTTCCTGCTTCAAGAGTCATGATTACGGTCGCCTGGGTGGCTCGGTGGGTTAAATGTTGGACTCTTGATTTTGGCTCAAGTCATGATCTCACCATTCAGGAGAATGAGCCCCCTATTGGGCTCTGAACTGTATGTGTGGAGCCTGCTTGGGATTTTTTCTCTCCCTCTCTCTCTGCCTCTCTGCTGCTCACACACATGTGCTCTCTCTCAAAATAAATAAATAAACTTTTAAAATAAAGAGTCATCATGAATTAGGAAATAATCTGTTTGAAATATTTTAAATCTAAAAGTTTTCTTGTCCCAAGCCACCACAATTTATTATTACATTTAGGTACACAAAAAGGAGAACCCACAAAAACTTAGTTCTAAGACTATGAAGTGAGGGGCACCTGGCTGGCTCAGTCTCAGGGTTGTGAGTTGGAAACCCACATTGAATGTAGAAGATTACTTAAAGATAAAGTCTTCAATGGGACACCCGGGTGGCTCAGTCGTTTAATTATCTGACTTCGGCTCAGGTCATGATCACACAGTTCATGGGTTCAAGCCCCAAGCCAGGCTCTGTGTTGACAGCTCAGAGCCCGGAGTCTGCTTCCAATTCTGTGTCTCCCTCTCTGTTCCCCCCTACCTGTGCTCGGTCTCTCTATTTCTCAAAACTAAATAAACATTTAAAAAAATCTTTAAGAAAAAAGATTATAAACTGTTTTTTCTTTTTTTGAGAGTTTTGTTGTTTGGGGGTTTTGTTTGTTCTTTGCTTTTGCTTTAACAAATAGGTAAAATATATTACTAGTCACATATTGAAATTTCTCCTTTCTAATCTGTAATGAGAAATGATTTTAAAAAATGTTTTTAATGGTTATTTATTTTTGAAAGAGAGAGATAGACTGTGAGTGGGGGAGGGGCAGAGAGAGAAGGAGACACAATCCAAAGCAGCTCCAGGCTCTGAGCAGTCAGCACAGAGCCCAACACAGGGCTCGAACTCACAGACCGTGAGACCATGACCTGAGCCAGTCAGACACTTAGACTGAGCCACCCAGGTGGCCTGAAAAAGGATTTCTAAAGTGAATGGCATTCATGCCTTTCTGGTAAAGTGAGCTCTAAACAAAAGAAATTCCAAAGATAGATATTCCTCTCATTTGCAGACTAAGAAAAAAAATCTTCCATTCTGTCCTATCAAATATTTGTATGATCGTCTACTTTGTGATTTAAAAAAAGTATCTGTATATGAGTCTACATAGACAAAGGTCTGAAGACTATGTATGTGTATGTATATTCATATATGTACATACACACACATATACTTGCATACAAACAAAAACTTACCACTTTTCAGCTAAATTCTTTCTGACTATATGCAAAATAAGGTATTCTAAATCTCTGAATAAGGTCACTTGTAATGTTTGATTTATTCATATTAACTGTCTAGGGTTATAAATCATGTTCTTCACCTTCCAATACACTGTATTAATATATCATATTTCTCACCAAAAAAATACTCATCCTATTTGCATACATTCTCATTGTTTTGTTTGAAAAATAAATCTTTATCTTGATGTAAATTTAAAATGCAAAGCACTTGTCTCATGATATAAGTTATCTGAATATGATCCTAAAAGAAAGGTAGAAATGAAAACAACTTATGAAAAAAATAAAGAAAGAAAGGAAGGAAGGAAAAGGAAGAAAGGCCAAATGCACTTATTTTTGCTAAAGATACCCTTTTTCTTTCTCTCCCTCTCAGTGAAACCAGTATTCAGAAAGCAGAAGTACAAATTTTTTTCACTTCCTGTACAAGGCTACTAAGTTAAGGTGAACCTTAGTCATAGCAGTTGTTTAATTAAAATCTCATGCTATTAAGTGTTATGAGAAGAATTGTAATTCAAAGATAGGCAACCATGATAGCTGAAGCTTTCCTTCCTTTAAGGCCCTTTCCTACACACATTACATATATGTTAACTCTTTTAATATTCACAACACCCTTAAAAGGTAAGAATGATTAATATCCCTATTGTAGGTAAATAAGCCGAGGAACAGATAATATAAGTGACTTGCCCAAGGCCACTCATCAAATAGCTAGTAGAGCCAGGATTTGAAACCAGACTAGTCCACATACATTCCGCTTAACACTACATTTTACTTCTCCAGTATAAATGTTACTTACAAATTGTACATGAATTTAAACGGTATTGTCTTGCCTATTCATCTACTTTTCAGGAATATCTTATTTTAATTGTTCTTCACAGTAAATTGCTATTTGAAATTGATATGTCTAGACATGGCTTTTGAGGTCTTTTCATGCTAAAGTACTTTCTTTCCCAGAAAAAAATGTACCAATAATCAATTTTTCACTACTACAAACTTCAAAATATTTTTAAGGCCTATGTATCAGCTGCTATTCTAAAATGATCTATAAATTGCAAGGAGAAAACTGTTACTCTCTTTAAGAGCAATTTTAAATCCCAGAAGTAACTTTCTCAAAAATTTTTTATTAATGCCAAATCACAGAACTGTTGATTAAAATATTGTACTAAAAACCATAACCATTAACAACTTTGTATTCCCAATCAACATATTAGCTAGCATGGTGTTGTATATACAAAATTAAAGATAATGGACAGTTCAGAAAAAACAAAGTATAAAATGTATTCCTTTGTGGAGCACCTGGGTGGCTCAGTCAGTTAAGCATCTGCCTTCGACTTGGGTCATGATCTCATGGGTTCGAGCCCTGCGTTGGGCTCTCTGCTGTCAGCTCAGAGCCTGGAGCCTGCTTCAGATTCTGTCTCCCTCTCTCTCTGCCCCTTCCCCACTCACGTTCTGTCTCAAAAATAAATACACATAAAAAATTAAATGTATTCCTTTGATTTTAGGTAAAGCTAGAGAAAATAGCAAACCATTATAAAGTGATAATGAGCCTGACCATTGAGCCTCTGCTCACAGCACTACCTCAAGAGTCAGCCATTCACAATGACAATTGGGTGAACATGGAGGGCTTAAGTGCAATGAAACCACCTGTATATGATCCTCAAAGCAGGTCAGTTTATTTATGTTCTAGGTTACGAAATTTAAAATACACTTTTTTATTTTGGCTATTTTATTAGAATTATGATCATTCTAGAAATCAGAATTTATGATAAATCAGAGAAAGTAGCCTTTGTCTTTATTTAGCCTTAAATGCCAAAAAATATCCAATAATAATAATACTCTAATCATGAATATTTTCTTTATGTCTAGCAACATTTCTGCCGTGCAGGGAGAGGACAGAGGAAGAAAAGATTAAAAATAAAAATTTATAAATAAATATAATTTACTTGGAGTCACAGTAAAATACATGTAGGACATAGTTACTATTATATAATTTTAGTGATAGGTATAAATAAATATTACCTCCAAAATATCAAAGAATTTCAGGGGTAGTTTATTTAAAAAACAATTAATAAATTAATAAGCAAACAAATAGAATTCTAATTTACAGATTAGAGAGTGAAATGACTTAATTTCAACTGGTCCTGAAAATTTAGGAAGCATGTGCAAGATCTTATCCACTTACATTACCACACATGTATGTAAAGGTTAACTATATACTATTACCATATAACATCCTCATTAGATTTAAACTTACAAAAATGAAAATTAACATTAACTTTACAAATTCATTAACTAATGCAGTGATAGTCTACCACATGTTCAGTACAGAGAAAATAATCATGTTGCAGAAACTGAGTGTATATAATTTTTAAAGATGAAAAACTACCATAAATTTGAAAATAAAAATAAATCCAAGATAAATAAAAACAAAAATTTGTGTATACAACGGTCACTATTTACCTATTTGTAGAAATCACTCTTGCATTTTGTTTTACTCTGTCCTTAATGAGTTCCAACATTAGAATCTTATTTCTTAATAACTTAATAGCAATTTCTACAAAGGTCATTTGTGCAACTTTTTCTTAACTAACACTAATATTCCTTAGGACAAGGGCCTAAAGAAAAAACAAGAACATGATAAAAAGATTGGAAAGCTAGGCGAGAAAAAATTTAAAAAACAGTAATAATACTATTAAAGGGTGTTGTAATTCACTATGTGAATAGAACTGAGAAAAGTCATAAGTATTAATAAAATGAAGCAGAAAGTTTTCTTTTAAAATTGTATTTACATATAATTATATATACAGGGGTCCTTGGGTGGCTCAGTCAGTTAGGCATCTGACTTCAGCTCAGGTTATGATCTCGCCATCCATGATTTTGAGCCCAACATCGGGCTCTGTGCTGAGAGCTCAGAGCCTGGATCCTGCTTCAGATTCTGTGTCTCCCTCCCTCTCTGTCCCTCCCCCACTCACGCTCGGTCTCTCTCTGTCTCTCAAAAATGAATAAACGTAAAAAGAATTTAATTTTATATACAGATATAGATAATACAGACTTGGCTCTTTCATAGTTTTGCTACTTCTTTGTAAAAATCCTGACCAGTAATCAATATAACATAAGCTATTTCTCTTTAACAAATCTAAAAATAAAATGATACAATCAGCTTGATTGTATTTTTAGTCATGTTAACTTTACACTTCAAGTTTTTTACTTGTGAAGTTACCTCTTAAACCTCCGTAACATAAAATGATCTGCACTTACATAAGTCACATAGTTTTTAATAATTTTTTTTATTTACAATTAAGTGAAATAGCTAGGAAGACAGACACAAGCCTGGTTTGGAATCACATTTCTGTTAGTTTGAAAGGCAATACTATTTATTTCTATCAACTATATGGGAAATAAGTAATGTTCTTAGCAAATAAGAAGTTTATAGAGTCTACAACAAGAAAATATAAATGCAGATACCAAATAATTTGTGCAATTGTGAAATACTGGCTATGTGGACTACCCATACTAATCCAATTAAAATTAACAAATAAACAATGACAGCAATTGGAAAACAATTCAAGTAAATATAGATATACAGATTTTTGATATATATGTATATATATGTTCACTTGTATATATATCTATATGTATATATAAAATGATCCATATATATAGCTATCTATCTATCTACCTACCTATCTATCTTTACTTGTGCATATACTTTATCTACATATATATAGTGCATCTTTGTGTGCAGGTACTTATGCAACTTTTAGATATTATCCCTAGTGCTACTACTTATTATAATGGTTCCTAAATAAAATTAAGGTTAGTGGAGGCTAACAGAAGTCCCTCAATCAGTGTGGCAGAGGTAAAACTATGTCTCTACATAAGAAATGGACAATAATTATACATTAAAGATTGATGTGTACCTGTGAATTCAAATCAATTTTCAATTATCTGCACAAGCATGAGGTACCAGGTAAAACATGGTTTTGTAAAGTATAAATACTTCCAAATCAATTTATTTTCTCCTGTGATAAACTTAGAGGCAATGTAGATAAGAAGAAGGCAATATGTTTAATCTGTGGATTTCAGCAATTTTTCTGATTTTTATCAATATGGCATCCATTACAAACTAAAATGATAATTTTATGACTCAACAGGCCAATATCTGTCTAAAAGTTATATAATAATATGAGATAATCCAAGTCAATAGTTATCTCCAGGAATCAATCCAAGGGATATAAAACATAAACATACTTGTAAATTTTTTGAATAATGTGATTGAGAATATGATAATCAAGTAGACCCCTGTCCTACTTTGAGGTTGCTTCCCAAATGGCCTTTCCACCATTCTCTTCCTGTACAAATTCATCTTATATATCACTTTTTAGCCTGTAATGTATTCTCATGCTATTTATCTCTTAAATCCTTTAGAACTTTATACTACCTACAAAATAAAGTTCAATGTCCTTAGACTAATATTCAAAAGTTCTCATAACCTACCTCCATCTTACCTGACCTTACTCAGAATGCTCTTGCATTGCTGTTACCAAATCTTTCACTGCAGACCTAGTCTGCGGAAAATTGGGAAAATTGAATTTTTCCCTAGTCTTGGTAAAACTGAATTTTTCCCAATTATACTATGAGTCTTCTGAACTACACTAGTACTTATGGCCTTTATTACTTAATTATAACTTACTATATAATTTCTAATAATGTAATTTATATATGTCTCTCTTTCTGAGGAACTGGAAAATATGAAACTTATGATGAATATTTCCTAAGTAATCTATACAATAGATTTTTAAATCTAGGTTATGATTTAAAAACTCAGGAAAACAATAAAAAATCCTTTATAAATTGCTAATCTAGGGCACCTGGGTGGCTCAGTCAGGAAAGCATCCCACTCCTGATTTTGGTTCAAGTCATGACCTCATGGTCATAGGATCAAGCCCCACGTTAGGCTCTGCACTGAGAGTAAAGCCAGCTTGGGATTCTCTGTCTGTCTGTCTCTCAAAATAAACATTAAAAAACATTAAAAAAATGAAATTGTCAATCTTTTTTATATGCTGCCATATTGCAGGTATTTTGCAGGTATTTTGTGAAATAAGAGTTGTCTCATTTGCTTGTTCCATTTCTAAAGACAGCACATCGTGAGATCTCACATGCCAAAAATGCCCCAAATCTCAAAATGGATTGTAGACATATCACATTCATTAGACTTGTCTGCAATTTTAGAGATAATAAGAAGAATATAGGATTAGACTTACATATTTTTGCCTTAAAACCCTGTTAATGGTTTATGATGTGTCAAGGATGATTTCAAACACCAAGCAAGTTACATGTAAAAGAGTTTCAAACACTACCATCACAAGTTCAACCAAAGATAAACAGTCTGTCTCCCTTTTCCAGGAATCAAAAAAAACTGAGATAATATGTGCAAAATCTGGAATACTATCCTGAATGAGACTTGTGATCTAGGTCAGATTCCCTGGAAAGCAGACTCAGAGACTCAGATATTTTTGCAGGAGGTTACTGGGAACAACAAGCAAGAGTGAGGAAAGTAAATCTGGGAGGACAAGGCTGAACTGTGTGGTAAGGGTAGAGGATTCAGCCTATTACCCGAAAGACTTCAAGGTAAGATGGCCTTTGAGCATTGTCATGGAATGAGGCACTGGAGAGGGACTTGGTACCACAGTATTGACCACTCACTGGAGGAAGACTGTCCTAGGATGGAGACATAACCTTGAATAGGGCAACTCCCTGCCAGAGAGAAATTCCTGTGGAGAGATTCAGCTGTTAGCCTAAAGCAAACACACTACAGGCAACTGGGGTAACCACTACTAAACAGGAGGAATCTGGACTATGTATACAGCATTACTACTAGTGATTTCTTTTGTGTAGGTAGAAGACAAGGGCTTTGAAAATAAAGTAATATAAAATCAGAGTTCAGTATATTTTAACCTTAGTCTCTTGTAGCGGATCTGCTTGCTACCATAACCTCCTAGAGACTTCTGGGAAAGTGAGCTCTATTCTTGTTTCATTGAGATCAGAAAAGACTAAGGAAGGTTGCTAACTGGTTGATATAATATCCAGAATATGTCCCAAATAGACTCTGTGTTGGGCTAAGTCAAACATACAAACTACGTAAACATACAGAGAAAGAGCATCTAAAGTTTCCATTTGGGCTTTCGGAAGACATAATGTAAGCATCACCCAATCAGATATTATTTTCTGCACCTCTGTGTCCTTTGGTGAGGAACGTGAGCTCAAAGTTTGAATGTCCATTTATAATAGAAAATATTTCTCATCTCTATGCCATATTTGCAGAATGCTCTATGTTTTTTGTTTGTTTTTAATCTATTAGATAAGTAAACTCTTTTATTTACCTTGATAGTATCTGAGCTAGTCTATCCATCAATCTGGAAACGTTGAATCTACTGACATTCAGCACAGTGTTTTGTATATTCTTTGTGACATTTTTCATTTCATGTGAATTTTCATAAGCTTATAAAATCCATCATTCAGAGACAAGTAGTATTTGGCCCATTTTTTAGAAATTAAAATATTATCTTTTACACTTATATCTTTAAACTATCTATAATTCATTACCCATATGGTATGAAAGAGGGTCAATAGAGTTTTACAGAAATGTCTAACAAATTACCAGAGGAATAGTTCTTAAATACTTATCGTATATATGTGTGTCCATTTTATCATATATTCAGGTTATGTAAAAATCTACAAGGGTCTGCTTGTGACCTATTTATTCTATTCTAATAGTTTGTCTGAATATTCTTATACCAAATATTCCTTTAAACAAATTTAAACTATTAAATTAGATAATAAATGCAATAGTTAGCAAACAATAAGATCTTACAAAATGGTCACTAAATTTCTTTTCAACTATTTATACCTTCAGATTAAATTTTAAATAATGTTTTCAAACTTTAACAACATTATCATTATGCAATTCCATAGGTACTTATATGTAAGTTGATAATCAACACTTTTATTTTCCATCAGATCACATTATTAAACCTATTTCAATAATAAATAATTGCATTTAAAACAAGCTGAGAGAAGAAAAATAAAAGGGAAAATAGAAATCATTAACATAAGAGTCTTAAACCAAAATATATAATTATATTTCATGTAAATGGACTCTATGTCAACTAGAAGACTTTACTTATTCAAAGAATAACAAGACCAAATAAAGCCATTTAACTTGCCCCAAATCACACTACTTCTTAGACATCCAATTTGGACAATGAACATAACATTCTGTTTATGTAACATTCTCTAATTTGGCTTTAGTTACTCACATTACAAGTTATCATCATTTAGAGAACAGGAAAATGTAATTTCTTCAGTTGATTTTTTTTTGAGGGGAGAGTATCTAATTTTTAGCTGACTAAATAAGAACTCTAGAAACCAAGCAAAAGTAAAATGTTCATATTAAACACATTCACTAAATACAATTAATACTAATCCATGGCAACCTGTGTTTCTCCAATACCCTTAATAATTGTATTAGAAAATGTAAAGTCTTACAATAAAAAGGACATAATAGTGTTTTTCTAGGAATGTCTGTTAGAAAAAGCAATATGATATTCTAATCCAAAATAAGAATAATTGTCTTATTTAGATTTTTGGTTTTACGGCTTTTTAATAACAAGTCTGCTGTGTCTAGGAAGAATAGTAAAGGCTTAAAAGTCAAAGAAATTTGTGTCTGTAGTCTTGCCATGGAATATGTGGGGTGTGTGTGTGTGTGTGTGTGTGTGTGTGTATATAAATATAAAATCGAAGGTTGCACTGAATAGAATATTTATGGTTTTTTCTAATGTTTATTTATTTATTTTGAGAGAGAGGTAGAACACAAGTGGGGTAGGAGTGGAAAGAGAGAGGGACAGAAGGAGAAGGAATCCCAGGTAGGCTCCACACTGTCATAGGCTCCGCACTGTCAGCACAGAGCCTGATGTGGGGCTCGAACTCAGAACCACGAGATCATGACCTTAGCCAAAGGTGGACATTTAACTGACTGAGCCACTCAGGCACCCCAGAATATTTATGTTTTTAACAGGTTATAGTGTATTTTAGGCAATTTTGATGGATTAAATTAATTAACCACTAGATCTCTAAAAAATATTCATTTTGATATAACTGTACAAAATCTCTAAAAATATAAAACCAAAAATAATCCTGCACTAGTAGAATATACGTCACTATAAAATACTAACTGATGATGGTGAAGGTAATGATTATGTAATAATTTCCTTTGAAAGAATGAATTCTTGGGGCAGTTATTTGTCACACATTAATCCATTTGTTCTTTAAAACTCTCAAAACTTCCAAATTAACATTTAATTGAATGTAACTAAGATGGAAAAATATACATATTACTCTCATATTATTATAGGAAATAGAAATAATATATTAAAATAAGCATTGATTTGAATTTAGAGATGAAAGACTAAATAGCTTATGAAAGAAGTAGTTAAAAACAATAATTATAAATATAAAAATAACAGTTCACATTTTGACCAGCATTGTTCTTCTTTTTTCATTTTTTTTTTTAATGTTTGTTTATCTTTGGGATAGAGAGAAAGACAAAGTGTGAACAGGGGAGGGACAGAGAGATAGGGAGACACGGAATCTGAAGCAGGCTCCAGGCTCTGAGCTGTCAGTGCAGAGCCCGACATGGGGCTCAAACCCACGAACTATGAGATCATGACCTGAGCCAAAGTTGGACACTTAATCAAATGACCCACCCAGGTGCCCCTGTTCTTATTTCTTTATGTGCTTTATGATATTTAAACCTCATGAAAATGTATATGGTACCTAAAATTATCACTCTTGTTTTATATTTTGGAAAACCAAGGCACAAAGTAAACACACAACCAGCAAGAGGTGAGCCAGAATAAGAACCCCAGTGATGGTATAAAAAAAAAGCTGGAATATCAATATATTCACAACTAGGGTAAGGGAAGCTATAGGATTGCTACTCTTTCTAGAAAGTTTGAACCTAAAAATTCATTCCTTCATATTTTTCATATTTGACTAAATACCCTTTGCTACCCTTGAATATAAAGAAACTATATATGAGTAATTTCCATTTTCTCACAAATACATCACTTGTTAACCCCATATAATCTGACTTTTTCTCTTAACACTTTACCAGGACCTTTATCATTATTTGTGTGAATCTTATTAACCTAAAGCAATATAGAGAGATAAAGATCCCAACCACCAACTCTAGGTTTAAGTTACAATAGTGAATTCAAGTCATGACTAAAATTACACAGTCCATCTTCATTTGTTTAAATTAATAAAAAGAATAATGAAATTTCTAGAAAGAGTTTGCTCTGAATAATTAAAAGATGAGTGTAGGGTGAGTCATATTCTTTTGTTAACGTATCTCTATAGAATAATTATAACTACCATTGAATAACTCTAGGACATAACACATCGATGATAGAGAATTTAATTATATTATCTAATGCTTACTGTTATTGTACATTAGATGAATGTTAGACCTAGACATTCAGGGCTCCTATTAGCCCATAGGATAACTTTGTGCAAATTCATTCAAAAGAGAATCCCTATCTATGCATACTCATCCCATACTAGAATACATGCCTTGGGAAATGAAAGCAGAATGGGTTTCAGGCTTCATTTGCCTTTGACTTGTGCAGTAAACAACCTGCACATCTGTACATGACAACTTTGTAAATATTAGAAAGCAGTACACATGAAAAATGTTGTCCAAAAATATCATGTGATTAAATATTTTGTTTATAGACTTTGAAATTGTACTGTTATGAGAAAAATCAAATGGAACACCAGCAGAGAGAAAGAGAAAAATTCAAAAATAAAATTGATCTTTAAACTTTTAAATCCCTTCTTTCTGTTTCATTTTAGGGAAAGTACAGTCAGCATATCTATCCATAGTCCATTATTCTTAGCAAACTATGTATTCTACAGATTATATAGACCTGTGGTCAAAAACTCAAAAAGACTGGAAAAACAGTAGATTACTTTTTTCCCTACATGTCCATTATTTCCCCATCTGAAATATTCAAACAATATCACTCCAAATTCTAAAAGTGATTTATCAAGGTTTCTTACTTATCAAACTTTCTTACTTACCTACTTATCAAAATGAACTGAAAATCTATTTAATAAAAAAACAAAAAACTAAGTGATTAAGTAAACACTTCGATTTATTAGGTGACCAGTTGACCCAAAAAAAACCCCCAATTACCTTCAGTAATTAGCAAAAGAGATGCATTGCCTAATTTCAACTTCCCTTTACACAACCTCCACTGTCATTTTTGCCCTTTAAGGCTATTAATGATATATATTTGAATCAAATTTCAAACTAATTACTTAAAGTCCACAGATTGTAATGTGTACTACTGATCAAATGATTCATATGCTGAGAAGTGTCCCAAGCACTTTATATACATTTTGTCATTTAAACCTCACAGGAATCTATTAAACACTTTTGTTGTCTTCACTCCACAAATAAGGACAGAAACTGAGGCACAGAGAGGTAAAACAACTTGCCCCAAATTCCCCAAATAGGGTCACTGTTAACCAGTGGCCTGCTTAGAATTATTTCCCAAATATTTTATCTCTCATTATTATCCCTATGTCCATTTCTTCTTAATAGTTGGGTGGTTTTTGTTTTGTTTTTTTTCAGTTTTGCAATTGCAAATAATTTGCTAGCAAATACATGTTTTGTTCTAGACTCGGCCTACAAGAAGTAAATAAATACACAGCTGACTGTTTACAATGGAGAAAGAAGCAGGGGAAGATTTTATCAGCATACCTTTAGTGATTTCAACCAATACATATGTATGCTCTATGTATGCCACTAAGCGAAATTGTGGGGATTTAACAAAAACAAGATTACCTTTGCCTTTATAGGCAATAAATCTTCTGTGACTTTCAGTATGCTCATCTCTATTTCCTCCAACTATCCTAGACAGGACATGCAGAACACATCTTTTCCTAAGGGCAACACTGCCAGGATCATGAATGTGCTAGGTTTTCTTTCAAGATCCAGAATCTAAAGCATGAAAAGATATCCCACATGTTTTAATAATTTGTCAGTTATCAGTCTCAGCTCTCAGGTTCAATAAACCTAATCTAAAATGTTTGTTCTAAGAATCTATGGGTTAAGGAGGGAAAGAAAACTACAAAATCTGGTTCAAGATTAGCTTATAACCATGGTGTGATCTATGACAATACAGGTCATAATGGGGTTGGGTGAGAGCCAATACTATATTATAAGAAACAAAGTGCAGGTTGAATGAATTGAAAAATAGTGACACAAAGGGACATCTGTATTAAAAGATCAAACGACAAAAGTAAATGATAAAAAGAATGCAAGAATCACCCAAAAGTAAGATTTAGTGCCAAAAACAAGATCTCTGGAATTTATTAGTAGATTGGGAAAGAGATAAACTTCAGAGAGCAGGCATACACAAACTGGAGTAAAGAAACAAAATGCAGGTTGAGGCAAAGTAAGCTCAAGTCAGAGGCTGGGTCCAGGTATCAAGACAAATACCATTCATCAAATATGGTTTGTGCTAGGGGTGGGGGAGGTCCATTGGCCAATCTAAGACTCTGGACAGGAGATAAAGCTAGAGATTCAAGAACTGACAGGCTTTGGGAGGATGGTATCAAGGACCTATGACCATAGACAAAGCTCCAATAGTCATAAACACTACTCATCCAAAGGAATTAATTACATTAAACTAATATACCAAGAGAGGAGCAATACAAATACACCTTCATAAATAGAATGACATCACATGCCTAAATGTTTTGATTTTAAATGTACAGAACTGATTTGATATTGTGAACAAGAAATGCCTTTTTATTCCAGCAAATACAGTCCCTTTGCCGATACTACATAATATAAAATAAATTCCTGTCATTATTTTTCATCTAATAGCACACACTGACTCAAGCATCAGAATAGAATATACTTGCAATGTATTTAAAGTGATACCCACTGAAAATGAAACCATCTCAATCCTGTGTTAGTGAATTAATGAGGTTTTCATATAAATTTCACATAATTTGTAGTGGAATTGGTCCTTGTACCCACTACCACGCTCACTGAATAACAACAAAAAGTTTTGATATTTGAAGTTAGTTATGGCTTATCTCTATCCTGTGCTTCCTTTGAAAAACTGGTATGTGATTCTTCAATGAGGAATAGAGAGTATAGGGAGCCAAAATGTGTTATGAATTTGTGTATTACTCCCACCCTACCCGTCTGGAGTAAAGGAAAACCTTGATCACATCCAGTACATGTAACATATGATTAGTGATGTCTTCAAATTTCAAGAAATATAAAAAATTAAATGTTAGCTATTTGGTATGCTTACTTTATTTGGACATTTTTAAGGGTTTCCTTAGATAATAAAAACTTAAGAATTAGCAGAAATAATAGTGTCTTTGTTAATGATAAAATGTCATGGCTTCAATTACTTTGAAAAAAAAGAATGCCATTAAATTCTAAGTAAGATTAAATAACAAGTACTGAAATATTGTTTAGAGTATGTGTTCCTATAAATCTTCATTTAACATTTAAGAATAGAATATGTTTAAAGAACGTAGCTGTGTATGCTGCAATGGGATTTGGAAATTACTTCATTTGCTGGTAAACAGACTGTGCTGCAAGAAACACAAGGCTAAGTAGTCTTTAGTTGAGGAAGCCGTGTGACTTCATTGATACAAAACTGGCTGAATTTGGCAAGAAAAGGGTCAGAACCAGTACACGAGACTTAGAACAAAATGGTTTTGTATCTGGCCCTTTTAACTTGTTTTTAAAAATGCTATACACAGTCAGTGCATTTTATGTTTTCAAGACACATTAAACATAATTTAGGACAAAAATGAACTCTAAAAAAAAAGTATCCTACAGCAGTTAGTGTCCTAAACCAGAATATTTTACATTTCTTCTTTCTAGTCATTAAAAAACAAACAAACAGGCAAACCTTACAAACTTGGGAATGGAGATCTGAAGTAGATGGTGATGTTGTGGTTTTTCTTTTAAGTATAAATTATTGAGATGCATAATTGTGTTTTGACTTCAAGAAACCTAGTTATATGCCAAGAATTTAATAAGCTTAAGACAAATCCATTATGCTTGTTCCCTCTCCCAAATTCCCCTGCTTTATTGAATTAGTAGCATTATCACCCACCTAGTGTTTGAGATGAACATCTAAGTGACCCTCTCCTTTAAACCCACGCTCAATTAAGTACCATTTGCTCTTCCCTCTCAAGCTTGCCTCCTTCTATCATTATTCCCTGTCCCACTCCAAGCATGATATTCTCTCCTAGATTACTGGATATAGTTCCTCAATGATCTCCCTCCCAGTTCTGCCTCTCCAATCTAAGATTTACAATGTCTTAAATATGATCGTGACATCTCTCTGCTTACAAAGACCCAATGGCTCTTTGGCTTATTCCAGCCTTCTTTTAAGCCTAATCTCTCATCATTTTCTCCCAAGTATCTGACACTCACCCACTCCAACCACTCTTCCCCAGCAGAACACTGAGTCATTTCTCCTAAAATCCTCTAATACTCTTCCTTCCCTTTCATTGTAGTATCTTTCCTATACTCAGATTTATGCTTCAACATTTAACTCAGGTGTAACTCTCCCATAGAAAATAACCAACTCTCCTATTTCCCAAATATTTTATTTGAACTAAGATATATCAAAGTATTTTTGTTTGTTAATGCCTGGTGTTCTATTTTAAATACAGCCAAGGGGTCTTATATATCTCTCAGGCATGCAGTATAACATACATATTAAGTGTTCTAAATGTTTTCACAAACTCAAAATAATTTAATTAATATGCTTTAACTATTATTTGATAAGGAACAAAAGTATTTGTAGTTTTGGGGAAGATAGATATTTGCTCCCTGGAATTCAAATCATACCATTTGTTGAATCTATTATTCAAAATTTTCATTGTATAGCATAAAAATCTTCTCAATTTTTCAGTAAGAGTATTATGAACAACATCTTGAACCAAACTATCTAGTCAAAGTGGTAATACTATAGAAAAAAGCATATTCAACCAATATGCTCACGATCAGAATCAATATGATTCCAGCAAATATAATACTTCATGTGGACTAAGAGCTATAAAATTACATCTTAGTATCCAAGATTAGAATTTAGATGAAGCTTGTTCAATTCAGTAAAAATCTGCTGAATATCTACAATGGAAAAAGAAAGCTGAATCAAGTATGGTCCATTCATACATGGAATAGATTATTTCCCATTGGGAGAAGTTATCTACACAGAATGAAGGATGGACAGAATTCAGGAAGGTGGTTAGTAAGAGGGCGGTATGGAGGATGGGACCTTCCAGGGAGATAAAAGAGCCATGACCAAGGACTTGGACATATTAAAAAGTAATGAAAAGTTGTCTAGCTTGATTTAAGTTTATGATTTGTGAAGGAGATTTCTGGAAATAACCAATACTTGTTGACATGCAATTATGGTGATAGTGACTGCCAAGATGGCAAGCGTGCCCTCTAATTCTTTTTGTAAAATGTGTAGGCAATGAAGATTGTTAGAGGATAAAAGGAATCTTTACAGTAATTTCAAAAAGATTATTCAGCAGTAACATGTAGGAATAATTTGTAGGGCTATTTTCAGGCTTTAGAACATGCTGAATAGTAATGATATATAAAAGAATTTTATGTATCTGAGGGATGCTGCAGATACAGAAAAATAAAGCAAACTAGGAAACAGGACAAAAATCAACATTATGTGCCTTCAGGGTGTAGATGGCAATTGAAAGAGAATAGAGACAAAAAGAATATTGTAGGTTGGAATACTGTAAAAGGATAATGAAAATATTAACCAAGAAGAATATGGTAAATATTGGTAGGAAGGCAGTGAAATTTCTAGGGTATTTTAAGGCAGGGACATTGATCAGGCATTTGGAGATATAGATTGGAAATCAGAAGATAGTGATGGAATTACAGATATTAATTTTAAGATTCATCTGCAAAGAAATGAAAATTGATGCAGTGAGAATAGATCAGAGATAAAGTACAAAAAGAAGAGAAATAGCAGGAAAAAATAAATTTTAGGGAGTCACTCGAAGAGACCTAATTCACCCATTGATGTTACTATTTATTTACACAATGTTGAACGACTAATGTCACCTCTCTAAGTCTTAGAATGTTGTAAAGATCATGTGCATAATGTTTAAATTAAACAGCACATGACTGATTATATGTTAGGACTTTAGTAAGTAAACTGTAATTCTATTATAATTGTTGTTCTGTTGCCATCATCATGCTCATCATCATCTCCACTAATACTAGGAAAAGAAAAAGGCGAGGCACAATGAAAATAGGGATAACGTGGCACAATACAAATCATGGCAGGAAAATGAGTAGAACATCACTGGTCAACAACATACTGTGTTATATTATACGTATTTCCATCTCAACCTTTTCAAATAGTAATTCAACTTCTACCATCTGCAGGTGTTAGCCTCTTATAAAATCACCCTGATCATGTTCTCTTAAGAAAAGCTACTCACAAACTATAAGGAATATACTGAACATGACTGATAAATCTGAGAAGTCCTATGAGACAACAGATGGTGTTTTATAAATAGGCTTGGATCACCTGTTACATGACTTGAGCAGCCCAATTACTGAGTCCTCTTTCTAAACTTTGTCAGTTTTCCAAATGAATTGTGAAAAAAAATCTAAACGCAAGAACGATAAACTTTATATTAAAAGAAATATAGGATAGATACATCATTGAAGGGAATACTAAATTGCAATAATTTTACTTCATATGACAAGTAGACATATTAAACATGCATGTTGTGCAAGGGGAAAAAGGGATAAAATAGAAAGAAAAGGGGTCAAAGGTACAGGATAAGGGTAGGAGAAATAGTAAAGGTAGGATATTTTTCTGAAATTTATACTTTTTTTAATGTTTATTTCTGAGAGAGAGACAGAGCATGAACAGGAGAGGCGCAGAGAGAGAAGGAGACACAGAATCCGAAGCAGGCTCCAGATTCTTGAGCTGTCAGCACACAGCCGGACATGGGGTTTGGCTCAGACCCATGGGTGGTGAGATCATGACCTGAGCCAAACCCAGATGCTTAACCCCCTGAGCCACCCAGGTGCCCCTGAAATTTATACTTCTAAGGGTCATCTTCTTAAGAAAAACAAGAAAGATGTTTAAAGTAAAATATTCATCCAGTATATTTATATCTGTTTCCTTAGCAAGAAAAATATCACCTCTGATTTATAGGGATCACTCTCAAGCATTAGTTGAGACTAGATCTCCACCGAAGTGCAAACTACGAATACATCGTTGCTCTTAGCAAACACTGTCTTTCAACCTCCTAAGGTCTATTATACTCTTTCAATATTTTCTAAGTATAGTGACCTCAGAGTTAATACATGTCAGAGATTTACAGAGAAGCTTCCTTATCAGATATAGTCCAAATCAGCAAGTTTTAATTGAACAGAATATTATAAACTGCTGATATTTTCATGAGTATTTTGACTTTGCTATATAATTTTTAGCTCAATATCATTCCTTTAATTTAAAACCCAGTAAATGAGAGTAACATAACCTGTAGGCTCGACTTTAGGGTATTAACATTGCATGTTTTTGCTTAATTAATTAATCCAATTAATATTTATTAAGTTCCAGGTACTATGCTGATGCTGAGGACATAATAAAGACAAACAAGTCTCCTATGGAATCTAGCCTATGTATCAAATAGACAAAAATTCAACATAATAGAGAGATAGATAAACAGATAGATAATAGATTCTCTGCTGATAACGCTTAGGACTATGAAGGAAATTAAATAGATTAATGTGAAAATGACAGAGTGATTCCAATACTTATGGACAGTTCTATATTTTTGTATGCATTTTAGCATGCAAATTCCTAAGAAGAGTATTAAAATATTCATCACTTTTTTCCACTCTGTCACATTCATATTCATCACCTCACTGGGAGCACATTTGCCTTATCATTCCATCAAAAAAAAAATGCTTGCAGAAAGACAATGGGTAACACAATGTTGTTGGGTATAAGAAATTCAAAGAAGTACAAAGTATGTTGCTATCCCATGTGGAGTTTTCCAGGGTAGGGAAAATAAGGTACACAGGCCTAAGAAGTCAATCATGGAAATCTGCTAACAATGTTAATGATTAAGTTCCATATATAAATATGTGTCACAAGAATTTCAAGAAAAGGGTCACTATTACCCAGTGGAGAAGAACAGTATTGACAATGAGGGCAAGTTTTGGCAAGGGATGGAGAAGGATGGAGAAGCTTGTCTGAGCTGGTCCCTTATAGGAAGGGAAGAATCTACTGAAAGGAGGTTTGCTTGAGAAGAATCTTGTTCATGGATTTTTATCTGTATCCATTAGTAATTCAGTATTTTTGAGGAGAATGCTATGATGAAAGTGATATTTTACAAAGAAGATTCTGAAACCAGTATGCGGTTTAAAAGTGAAAGAGAAAATTTACAACAATTAGAAGGTGACAACTTTAATATAAGCTCAAATAGTAGCGGCAATAGGAAAGTACACATATAAAACTGTTACAGAGCAAATGGATAAGACAACATAATGGATGCGATGAGTAGGTTAACAATACAGAAAAAAAAAAAGACTTGTCAAGTTTATTACCATTGACAGGAAAACAATGCAAAACATCATATTGCTTTATTGCCAGTAATATTATGCTACATTAAAAACTACTACTTGAAGAACTTAGCAATCACAAAGAGGCAATGGATAGTTTTTAGGATGTCTTCACACTTTTAGCCTATGTTCCAAAGATTTTTAAAGCATTCAGTATGCTGCATGTGTATCATATGAAAGTATACTCACCTTTCAAATCCTTGAAAATAATTTAATTGTAACATACAAAATTTTAGTTTGGGATCAGTGGTGTACTGGCCATTACTTTCTTTACCTCTAATATGATTTTTCCATATTCGTATGTAACAATATTTTTTAATAAATCCATCTTTTGTTTTCTGACTTTTAGGTTCCTATCAAAATTATTTAGTCCAGTATTATATGTGATCTTCAGATATTTACAGATTAGAAAAAACAGGAGGGGGGCTAGGGGATGGTGAAATAGGTGAAGAGGATTAAGAGGTACAGACTTCAGTTATAAAATAAGTCTCAGGATGAAAAGTATAAAAAAAAACAGAGAAACAAAATTGGTAAGTGCTAAAGATCTGTAAAGTTCAAGGCTCCTGGAAATTTCAAGTATTCACACATTTTTTTCTATTATCTATATATGCAGATCAATCCCTCTGTCCAGCCTAGACCTTTCTTTTCTATGCCAAGAATTACATATTTAAATACAATTTTCTAACAGTCTCTGTAGATAGACAATGGGTTTGGATCCCAGCCTACATTTTATACGAGGTATTAATTTTCTCATCTATAAATCTTACCACTAGAGTTTTCAGACACCTGATCTCAACAATTATAGGGAGACTACTCTATTGTTATACTTTAACTTTGGGGAACATCATACTGTTGTTTTACCCCACTGTGCCTTTCAATATATTTTCTCTACCTGCAACGAACAGACGCCAAAGCTAGGTCTCATATTTTCCTACTGCTGGCTTGTGAATATTGGGAGATTTAATTGTTCTCCTAAATATTTCAGCAATGTCCCTTGTACATACATCTTTTAAGGAACTTAATACATTTTCTTCTAACTATTTATAAGTCACTCTTCCCAAATAAACTATGATCACTAAAGTATGCATGCACTCTCTGAGAGAAGAAACTGTCCAATTCGATGTCCATTACAAGTATGAACACAGAAAAATAAAGTGAAATCAGTAACTGGTTCAGGGACTGAATAAGTGAATGAACACATAAGAATCAGAATGAGCCTATGCAATATGAGAAGTGATCTTGGACACTGATCATGGTCTTTTTAGGGTGGGGTGCTGATCAAATTGCATGTCTATAAACTTTTATTCCATAAATCAATCAAAATTTGGAAATACTTTAAATTTTAAAGATAAACAAAAAATGATTTAGAGTTGTCACTTCTAATTCTTCCAAAAGAACAAATTCTAAAACTGTTAAGACCTAGAAGATAAAGAGAATGTACTAACCAGTATTAATAAGAGTACTGCATTATACATGAGCAAGTCACATTTGAAAACTTAAACTTTATTCAGTACCCATCATCTCTTACTCTTGATTACATGTAAAATGAAATTAACTCTTTTTGTCCTTTCATACTAATGAAGTTATTCAGAGTACCTTAGGTCTGTAAGCATTTACATACTAATTTAATTTTCAAAATAAATTCCAAATTTATAAAAAGTATTTATTATGAAAGGTTCAGAAATTATATATATTTTGTATTAGGAAATACTTTAACTTTTTGTACATATAGTTAAATATTCTAGGTTATGTAAGACTGAGAGTTTCCATTTCAGTTTTTGAATTTTAAGAAAATAAGATTTAAAATCACAAACGTAGAAACAGAAGAAGAGTGATGAGTAGGGAAAAGAAAACACACTAGAACTCGAAAGGATGAAACTGTTCATAAAATGAGACATATTTTCTCGTTTTGTCTCAGTTGGATACACTGTACCTGTTATCTGTTCCTAAAAAAATAACCGTAACTCTCTCCCTTAAGTGACCCACCACCAACATCCAATAATTACAACAGTGTATATATTCATCAATATACATGAAAACCTTGGAATATGTTGACGTATTTATTACCAAAAGAGCAGATGTAAAGAATGAATACACACACAATGCATATATGTGCACAACAGTCAATTTCCTTGTCCTTATTGAAATAGAGGGATTCGTGGGGTGCCTGCGTGACTCAGTCAGTAGGACATCTGACTTTGGCTCAGATCATGATCTCATGGTTCATGGGTTTGAGCCCCACGTCGGGATCTGTGTGGACGCTCAGAGCCTGGAGTCTGCTTCGGATTCTCTGGCTCCTTCTCTCTTTCTGGCCCTTCCCCACTCACGTTTTCTCTCTCTCTCTCTCTCTCTCTCTCTCTCTCAAAGATAAATAAACATTAAAAAAAACTTTTTTTAAATGGAGGCACTCGTAAAGAACAAATACTATGAAGCCGGTATAGATCCATATTCATGTGTAAGCTGATACAAACTGCATCTTTTTTCAAATGAGAACGTCACAAATGTAAATAAGAATATTTTCAAATACTTTTTGAGCTTCTCTCCTGTCTAATTTTCCCTATTAAATTTTCTGATCTAGCAAAGGCATCTCCTATATTCCATGTAAACAACAATGTTATATAATCTCTTTAAAAATAAATGGCCCAAGAATAGACTCTTAACATTTTACATTACACAAACTGCTAACACATACATATAGACTATAGTTTAGATATAAGAACGGCCCGGAAAGAAAAATCTGTAATACATAGGGAATTCTTGGCTAGGTCAACATGGAAAGGAATATTAAATGGTCCAGTGTTCCAAAGGTTTTTAATATGAATCCTGAAATATTCCTAAAAATGTCTTAGTCTAGTATTAAAAATTATTATCTTGAGAACTTTAAAATTTTGTAATGGCAACTCTTACAAAAATGACTTCTAACAAATAAATAAAACGGACACAATGAAGATTAATATCCCAATGATTAATTTGGACTTCTCAAAATAACTAATTAGCTAATTGCTGTTGTTTTCTTTTTTTTAATTCTTTTAAATGTTATTTACTTTTTTTAGAGGGAGAGAAAGACAGACAGAGTATGAGTGGGGGAGGGGCAGAGAAACAGGGAGACTCAGAATCCAAAGCAGGCTCTAGGCTCTGTGCTGACGGCAGAGATCCTGACACAGGGCTCGAACTCACAAACTGGGAGATCATGACCTAAGCCAAAGTCGGATGCTTAACCAACTGAGCCACCCAGGTGCCTCTGTTGTTCTTGTTTTCTAATCTGCTATTTCTAATTTGAAAATTCTAAGCAGGAAAGTGATGAGATGTTCTAAGCAGGAAAGTGATGAGATTTGATTTACCTTTTGGAATGATTTCACTGGCTATTATATGGAGAATGGACTGTGTGGGGACCACAGAAGAAGTAGAAGACTGAGCAGGAGGCTAAAACAGTTGTCCAGGTGACAGATAAACATTTGGATTATGTGTTGATCAGAGGAGATGGTGAGAATTAATGAAATTTAATACATATTTTAGAATGAGACAGTATATAGACAATAGAATACAGACAAAATAACTTGACAAGTCTGTACCTAAACCAATCTTTCTATTTTCACATTGAAAATGAGCATATATACATTCATCATACTCATATGTAAAACTTAAGATAATTACGAAGAATCCAGAAATGTATGGTAGAAGTTGAAATTTAACCAGAGGATTCTAACGAGACCCCTACTTTTACTCTTTACATTTTCTGTTATTATTCCTTCTTATTAGAGGGTATGAATTCCTTTTGAAACAATGAAAAATACTTCAATCATGAAAGAAAATTACCAAGGTGGCAAAGTCAATGATTGAACATTAATTTTAGGGACTATAACCTCCATAAAAAATCAATAGTTCTAAAAAAAAAAAAAAACCCAATAGTTCTTTCTGCAAAAAGGATATAAAATGTAACTGGTCAAATCATAAAATTTCACCAAATATTGTAATTGCATATAACCATATGTATAACTGATAAAATATTTTCAACATATATAGCAAAGCAAAATTGTTCTGCCATTTAAAAATGTGGGTTACTTTGCTTTTACATCATCATCTATAATAAATGGAATTATGAAATCTCCTTTCTACAATTTTATGTTTGAAAACTATCTCATAGAAACTGATATCTTTAAATCTGTGTCCATACTACCATACAAATCAGTTTTATAATTGTGAATTATAGTCATTAATTTTTTAAAAATTTATGTTTATTTATTATTGATACAGAGAGAAACAGAGCATGAGTGGTGAAGAGGCAGAGATAGAGGGAGACACAGAATCTGAAGCAGACTCCAGGTTCTGAGCTGTCAGCACAGAGCTCGACGGGCTTGAACCAACAAACTGTGAGATCATGACCTGAGCCAAAGTCGGACGCTTAACTGACTGAGCCATCTAGGTGCCCCTAATCATTAATATTTGAAAATATTTGCAAGGTCCATTTGGTTTCAAAAATTAGAATATACATCTTCAATTTTGCAATTCTCAATTTTTACAATTTATGTCAGTTAACCAAGCTGTATGTTTTAAAATCATCTCTAATCAAAACCTCTAAAACCGGCATAGCTGAAGAAATTTAGTTAATTTTGAAATTACTCAATGAATAAGAAGCTAAATATTCATTAAATGCAGTAGCATAAAGTACTCTTCTTGATTCAAAATTATTACATCTCAAAGTTGAGAAGTTTTAAAAAGCAGGACTCAGGATAGCCATTAAGCTTTCGTTGATGTTAAAGAAAAAACTATTCTGTTTGTGTTCATTATCTATTCTGACTTTAGAAACAAAGGATTAAAATCAGAATATCATTTTATTACTATTTGGATACATGGAATTTTATAGTTAGATAACATATACATACACATTGTATTTGCAACACTGCTTTGATCTTAATCATGACTCATTCTATCAAAACTTAACACACTGTAAAAATTCCAGAAAAACTTAATTAATAATGTCATCTGAATTTATCCCAAATAATATCAGGGTCAATTAACATAGGACTTGCCAGCAAATCTTTCCACCATGACTATGGTAGATATCATCATCAACGTATCATTTATCAGTGATTGTACTAGAGACTCCTTCAGGAAGCCCCAAAAAATCCATTCACTCCACAAATATATTCTGATAACTGTGAGCCACTTGCTGGTCTAATTGCTTAAAAAAATGACAAGAACCCAAACATATATAATTCCTGCCCTCCTGAAGGTGACATTTAAATTTTTTTAATGTTTTTTTATTTATTTTTGAGAGAGAGAGACAGAGCGTGAGCGAGGGAGGGACAAAGAGATAGGGCGACACAGAATCCAAAGGAGCTCCAGGCTCTGAACCATCAGCACAGAGCCTGATGTGGGGCTTGTACTCACAAGCTGTGAGATCATGACCTGACCCGAAGTCGGATACTTAACCAACTCAGCCACCCAGGTGCCCCAGAACCTGATATTTTAATGAAATTGAATCAGAAAAGTATAGGTGGCGTGTACTAAGTCAGCGGTATATAGGAATAAAATAAACATTGGATCCATAGGAGACATATTTTGGGAGGTCTACTTAATAGGACCTGATAAAGGAGTAGCTTCTAAGGTAAGATAGAGATATCAAGAGAAATTCCCAAGTTTTTGGCATGATGAAAGTCTTATTTAACAAAATAGGAAAAATTGGTAGGTGGAACGGTTTTTGGAAGGCAAAGAGAGATTTAAAAAAATCTTTTTCAAATGTTAACTTTGAGAAGCCTATGAGACATCCAAGTTGAGATGTCAAATAAGCAGTGGGAGTATATGAGTCTGGAGCTAAGAAGAAAAGTCCATAAATTTTTAAGTCAGTGACATGGAGTCAGTACTTACAAAACAGATATGTAAGAATTCAAGTAGGATAGAAAAGCAGACGAATAAACTAAGAATTTACTAACAGGTAAAGGAGGAGAATCACAAGGCATTACCTACAACTATAAAGGAAATACAAGAGACATAATTTGGTTCATCACGTTTAAAAAAAAAGGAACAAATGAGACATTAAATACTGAGACTTAAGATGAGACTGGAAATTATCCATCATACTTTACAACAAAGAAGCTATGACATTCTAGGGAAAGAGGTGGCCTGAGAGAGTAATTTGAAAAATATTCACAATCATGAAATTACCAAATTACCAAAAGTCATGCTTTTGTAAACATTTCACCATCTAATACAATATCTAAACATCTTATCCAATGTGTACATATTGATAAATTTTACAAACTTTTATTAAATTCCTACTAAGTGACAAGCAATCTACTGCGGGCTGACAATTGAAAGGGGAATAATACACAAGATGCAGTCTTTATATATGATGAGCCCAGAACACAATGATACAAATACACATGAGACATTGAAAATGTGTATTTGTATCAAGATATAAACAGTATAGATGAAACACAAGAGTCCTTAGAATGCAGAAAAATAATCATTTCATTTCTGTATTCCACAGTTTGCTCGAGAACTTCTACTTCTAAATGCTAAAATAGCACTTTTTTATTATAATATTATATTATATATATTATATATATATTATAATATAAATGAGACAATTGCAACACTAATTTAGGACTGGTAAAGAGTCCAATGTACTTGTTACTGATCAGATTTGTCTTGCCTTTTAAAAGTCAAGGGTGCCTGGGTGGCTCAGTCGGTTGAGCATCCTACTTTGGCTCAGGTCATGATCTCACAGTTTGTGGGTTGGGGCCCCACGTTGGGCTCTGTGCTGGCAGCTCAGAGCCTGGAGCCTGCTTCTGATTCTGTGTGTCCCTCTCTCGCTCTGCCCCTCCCCTGCTCATGATCTGTTTCTGTCTCTCAAAAATAAATAAATGTTAAAAAAATTTTTTTAAAAAGTTAAAGTCTGCCTTATACTCTTATTAGCATGATGGGCAATACAGATACGAAATTCATTAAAAATGGATGAGTACAGAAGAAAGACATCATGGCAAAACAGTCACAACCAGGTTAATATGGCATGACAACTTGACTTAAAAGAGCCAACTTTTTTATCTTTAGAATTATCACAAATAAAAATGTATGATAATCACAATCATAAATGTAGCAGTACGATTTCAATTATATCTCAAAATAATCCAGTATCAAGAATTTGGTCTTGCACTAATTCTTCAGGGGAAAAATCCATTGGTTTACATATGCCAAGCAAAGAAAGTGATTCTGCAAAAGGCTACAAGAAAGCCCATTAGGTTCACTGTGCAATTATTCATGAATGAAAAATAATAGCAAATATTTAACTTACTCTGTGCTAGAACCCTTCTGAACACTTGACATATGTTGATTCAATCACCATACCAAAGCTCTGAAGTAGCTACTTTTATCCTCATTTTACTTATAAGGAAACTAAAGCAGAAAAACAATTATTAACTTATCCATAGTTACTTAGAAAGTTTATTGACATTATATTTTATTAAGGGCTTAAGTTATTTTTAAAATATTATAAGATTATTAGACAAGCACATGATAAGATATAATTGATATCAACAATAACTTATAATGCCTTCCTTCCAGATTTTGTTTTCATTTTATTCCATACATTTCTGATATAATGATTTTACAACAGAAATTTGTCCTATTCCAATTCATTTTGTTGATATTTAGGTTTGCTCTGTGCACCACCAAAAAAAAAAATTAGAACAGTTTAATGTCAATGAAACATGTTACAAGTGGTAGCAAGCAGGTCCAGTTGCCTAAGACTGAGCACTCAGGAGAAACAGCTGTCTTCTATCTCAGTAGGCCATCTTCTGTTGAGTGTTTGGGCTCTGAAGAGACAAGCACTTCCCCTGACAAAGGAAGGGGCATCTCCTAATCAATGAGAGCAACCAATGCAGGGAAGGGGGACAGATGTTGATGCCAGATGGCCTTCACATCCATTGGTCCTGTTTTATAGAGGGATTGTTTAAAGCACCTTAAAGATCCTGTTTCACAGTCCATGCAATTTACCTCAGATTCCTCACAAAGACAGGCTGTTTAAAATTAAAACGACAGAAACTATACAGAGGCTGCATCCCAATCTACCTCTTTTCTTTGGTCACAACCGATGATAATAGTGATTGCAATGGCAAGTAACTTAAAATTAGAGAGCCAGTTTATTGTACACTGGTATGGTTCAAACTTTTGGGAAAAGGCCAAGACTTATGGAAGAAGTATGGATATGAGCAATCAATGATTATTTGAACATCAAAGACACTGAGTATGAAACAACTGTTTAAGGTTTATTATTATTTTAATAAGCACCTGGAGACTTTCCTGAGCTCCTGGTTTTAATGTTGTCACCAAACCTCTGCTATCCTCACTTTCAAAATACTCAGTGTAATACATTCTGTTATGAACATATCAGATATGGGGTGCATTTGCAAGAAAAGCTTAATATGTATAGGGAGTTAGCGTTAGATCCAATTTCTTAATTCTATATTATCTAAGGGACACTGAGAAATACCACCTTGATAAGGAATGAGCAAAGAATGAAATTAAGCATATAAATTTTTCAAGTGTATTTTCATATCTCAGTTTTATTGATTGTGGGTTTTAAGTACAAGCAATGTTAAAATGTACATTTCAATAGGAATAAAATAACTTGGCTAAAAGAATGAGAAATAGGAATAAATTTTCATTTGAATTCAATATTGTTAATGCATGTTGCATGTACACAGTCTTATTCTCCTTACAGAGGTTGTACTCTAAATTGAAATGTCATTGGTATACTTTTATAAATCAGAAGTGCTAGTTCATGTATATTTTATTCTCTATACCAATCCTTTTAAGCCATAATTAAATGCAAACAAACAGAAAAGAACTAACCCGAATCAATGTGTCCTTCTGAATGACATATCCTTCATACCTGCAAAGCCATCTCATCAACTAGACTATTGCACTCATGCTCATAAATTTGAAAAGGTTGGTTGATTCCCTTCCAATCCCATTTACATTTAGAAATATGTAGCCATATAACTTATTTTTCTATTAATTTATAAAGTGCTTCAGTTATGATGAAAGGCAAAATTACCTATTTGTTTCCAAAGATAGGTTAATATTTTGATTATCTTTGTATCATACTGTGGATGCCAAGCTTTTAAATATAAACTGAAATGGTAGACAGTATTTGTTGTGTTTCAGAAGACAAAGCATTCAGATAGGATATTCCAAAGCTGTCGATGGGATCATCTTTCACTAAAGCCACTTCAGCCAATATATGGATAAAATGATTCATCACTTCAACTCTACAAGCCATTATTTCTAATTAAAAACTACCCCATAAATACCTATTTTATTGTGACGTCTGTGTGGTAAATAAATTCAAGCGATCAGTAAAACACTCACCAAGGAAATTACCTTAAAAAAATTACTTCATTTCCAAGTGTATCTTCCTAATTAAAATGACTATTTCCAATTCAAGTTTCTGAACTGTAATTTATGATAACTTCAGTCTCTGAATATCCAATACTTAGGCAAAGCTATTGCCCTCATTTCTTAAATCATACTACCTACAAACCAGTAACTGTTTTTAACCATTTATTGGCATTTTACTAATGTGTACAACACAATTTACAGAGCAACCTCTTATGTTCAAAGATAAATGGAAAAAGCTGATCAAACTCCAAAATCACTTTTCCCAACTTTAAACAACAGCAGTGAGGATAAAATCCATTTCAATTACATTTATATGAAGTTACCTTGGAATATACTGAAAGATATATGGTATATGAACCCACATAATCATTAAGATTACAGACCAAAGTATCTTCTCTCTCTACCAATTTATTTAATGTATGCTTAATTCATCTTCACCTTTAACTTTTCAGCTTGCATTCTACCCATATTTCCTTCTTTAGAAAGACAACATAACACAACAGAAAAAAAAATTAGGATTAGGTTTCTTTAGATAGAGATACGAGTCTTTACATTGCCATTTACTAGGAGTACTTCTTTGTGTAACACAATTTCCTTTGCTAAGTCTCAGTTTAAAATTGTCAAGGTTCAATTCCCTTTATTTCCTTTGTTCCCAAATTGCCTCTTACTCAGGATGTTGTATATTACTATATCTCATTAAGTAAATAGGAACTATACGTTCATGAAGCAGCCTCTTTCCAGGCCTAACTTTTATAACCTTTGGCACTGCTGTTTTTCTGAAAATTCTCTTCAGTAGTATCTCCTGTGACATTGCCCATCCCTTCTGTGATTCCTTCTAAGTCTCTATTTAATATTAATCCTTCTCAACTTCCTTCACTGACACCTCATCTTCTATTATTTCTTTAAATGGAAGTGTTCATCAAAGTTTCATTTTTAAAGATGTTCTTACTCTACAATCCTTCTTTGGCTTATAGCTACTATATATACATTATGCCCAATTCTTATCTTTTTTAATTTTTTAATGTTTATTTACTTTTTAGAGAGAGAGAGAGAGAGACAGAGCACAAGTGAGGTGCAGAGAGAGAGGGAGACATAGAATCTGAAGCAGGCTCCAGGCTCTGAGCTATCAGCACAGAGCCTGATGCAGGGTTTGAACTCGTGAACTGCACGATCATTAGCTGAGCTAAATTTGTACACTCAACCAACTGGGCCACCCAGGCTCCCTGCCCAACTCGTATCTTAAGTTAACATTGGTCTTGCATCTAAGTTCCAAAACAATGCATTTCCAACTACATCATGAACAACAGACACAACCAAGACTTTCAGCAAGTCTTACAAAACTTAAATATCTTAGTACCATTACCCTCTCCTAGTAACCCCAACCCATATAGTCCCTGTGATTTCAATCTTTTAAAATTGCATCACTGGCCTTCCAGTCTTCGATGCTACAAATCCTGTTACAATGTTGGAGACTTTCGTCTTCCACATATTTTACCCTCACCTAATCATATGAATTCTTTTAAACCAACTGCAAAATACCCCTTTACACCATCCCCTTCCTTTTATTTCTATCATTTTAGAAGTTGAAACTTCTTGTGAAGTTTGGCTCTTAACTTATCTTCCACATTACTGCCAGGCAGGTCTATTTGAAATGGACTCTGCTTATGCTTTCATCAAGTCTCAGTAGACTTCATATTACTATACCATTCAATAACTCCCAAAATTCACCTTGAATATATCATCCAGCTCATGTCTTGCTAATCCTGTCCATACTAGATTCACATATCCTGAAATGCCATGGAAGTTCATGGCCTCTTACTTTGCTCATGCCATTCCCTCAGTCTCATCCCCACTTCTTTTCCCTCTACCTATCAAAATCTTAACAATTCTGTTTCTTAACTGAAATGATCATTGCCTTTCTGATTGTTTTACTGGAATAGTTGCCTCTCAACTCTGACACCCATCTCTTTAGAATCCTCAACTCCTGCTGTACAAAAATACTATGTAAGCTGGATAAGTAAAATTGTAAAATTTAGGGACTAACTGACTCAGATAAGCTATAGATTGTGTTATCTTGAAACTCCCACCAGTTCTCAATTTCAAAATATCTTAACACCTCACACCAATATAAATGTCACAACTCATAAAATGTAATCCCCTTAGACTTCTCAGCAATACCTGTTCATAATATTAAGACTAGAGATTAATTTGTCTCTTCTATATTTTTCTTAAAACTTCACTGTGAAAATTGTTAGTTTTTCTGCTATCTGCTTAACTTACTTTTTTTGTTTCATGTTTACAAATAATATCTTAGAAACAATAGTATATAATATAACCAAGTATAAATAAAATGCTCCATAATACTTCCATTTTGTCTTATCTGTGTTTATGCATAAACAGGATATGTTTGTGAATGTTAGTACATATTGATAAGCATATTAATGACATGTTTGTCACAATCTTAGTTGAAAACACATGATGAGAAATCAAATAAACTAGAAATCAAAAAACCTTATTTCTTATTTAGAAAAAGCCAAATATCTTTGAAACTAATATAACATTGTATGTTAACATTGTATGTTAACCACACTAGGATTATTTAAGTTATACAAATTAGAAGATAAGACAGGAAAAGATTCTCAAAGGTGGTGGTATCTCACTGGGACCCTGATGGATAAATAGGTATTTTCAAGACCAGGAAAAATAATGAAACAAATTAATGAAGACTGAAAAAAAAATTCCTATATAATTATAAAATTGTGAGTGATATTTGGCTACAAATATACATAGCAACAAGTTATGTTTTTGTTTTCTTGAAAATAGATACTAAAATCAGTACCATCAAGGTACTGGATGGTACCTTGGAACCATGATTATCAATCATACCTGTGGAACTATCTAGAATCAGATGATTATCTGATTATCAATTATACCTGTGGAACTATCTAGAATCAGATGACTTTACTAAAGTTCCTAATATTGAGTTATTTGATCCTATAGATCGTAATATTTATATAAACTAATTTTAATTAATTTGCAAAATAAATTCAAAATTAAATCATGCTGAAATCATAGGGCAAATTTTCCTACTTATACTCAGCATCACAGCGTATAGAAATATTTTTCATCTTCCTCTGTATACAATGTAGAAAAAATAAGCAGGTCAAATGAATAAGGCACTAGAGCACTAATAAAGTGCCATAGAATTATAAATGATTCTTCTTGTTGATACTATTATTAGACCTCTAGTGTTTTTCACATGCATCTCATTTGATCCTCACCTCAATTGTGTTAATTTGTTAGTAAGATGGCATTTGCCAGTTTTATAGAAAACTGATAACAGACGAGTATTTTGCCCTAGGTTACGCAGTTCTTAAGAGACAAAACTAAAATTTGAATATAGGTCTTCCAATAGCATTCTAAAATAACTAGAGTGGGATTTCTTACCTGGTGCACAAATTTTTGTTTTGAGACAGGAGATAGAAAAATAAATATTTGAAGAATGAAGTTCAAAAACCTTACCAAATAAGTGCCTTTTTTGACCTTGGATATGACCCTTGATTCCTCTATGTTTTTGTTTATCTACAAAATGAGATTTTGAACTAATGTTTAAACTTTTGTCCAGTGAAATATTTATTATTATTCCAGGATTTGCCATGATAAAAATACCTGTGAAGAAACACCAAACAATGTGTATTGAAATAAGCCAAAATGTTTAAAATTACTGACTGGTAAATCTAATGCACATTCACATAGCAAAGCCCCCTAATGTAAAAGATATCACAGCAGAAAAAAATGAAGAGAATAGAAATGTAGACCTTAACATTTTTAACTGTGCAGTCATACCCAATCAGATCTAAAAACAAAAAAAGATTTCAAATATTTGATTATATTTTAGTTGTCTGAAAATACAAAAATCAATATAGTCATAATGATTTAAAAAACTCTGCCAGCATGTATCAAAAATGAATTGTACCTACATTCTTAACACAATAATTATTATCTAAGCTTTGAATTTTGAGAACTATAAAGCCAAAAAAACACCATAATACCACACTTTAAATAAGGACACTATTCAAATGTATGATACGGGATTTCTATTTATAGTCACTAAAATGTAATAATATATGAATTAAATTAATATACTTTTTGCTTCCTATATACAACAGAGCCTTTAAATTTTACTTTATGCAACCTATATGCTACCTACACTCCCTTCAGAAATATGAATATTCACCACAGTTAATGAAATTAAGTATTTAGCCATATTACTTTCATTAACACATATTAATTGAATGAATAGAACATTTTATTGGAAAATGAACCAAAGATTGGGCCTTATTAATTTTCTGAACAGAATACTGTTTCTCTATTCAAATGGTCTGTTTTAAAACAAAGTGTTCTCTTTTGCAGAATTTATCAATCTATCATTTTATCAAAGAATAAAACACTTAGAAAGACCCAAAAAAGAAAAAAGTGTCAATAAGAACACTATCAGGGAGAATAAAAGTACTGCAAGAATACAAGAATCAGACTAGGTTCAAGGTAATACAGAAGTAATGTGTATAGATAACTCCAAATAAAATTTTATCTAAATGGGCTACCCTTTTGAAAACAAAAGCAGATAAGATGTTCAGAACTTGAAGCATGTTCAAATGCAGACCATCAAATAATTGCTATGGCAGAGACTGGTGGGTGATTACCCAATATCCATTCTCTAGTTCCTCCTTACTAACAGAACACCATTTCTTTTAGCAGAAGCCCTGCTCTCATCTTAAGGAGAAATTACGCTTCCACTCTTTCAGATAGGAAGAATACAGGGCATTATTTTTTTCCAATGAAATAGGAGTAAGTTGTTGAGTGTAATGCCTAGATAATCTCCACAGTGAATGGCGATCTTAGAGGAAAGGCGCCTTTTGTTCCTTGTCCTTTTCCTTTTTCCAGCCAGACCATGGTGACTGGCACTCCAATGACCATTTGCAAGCATGAGAAGGAAGGTCACACATAAGGGCAAAAGAAAAGCTGAGTCATATAAAACCATACTAGCCTCCATACCCTGTGTCCGAATGACTCATTTTTGGAGAAATGAAGAATCCTATCATTAAACAATTTGGACCAAACTCAACAGTTAATTGATACACTTGCCTAAAATGTGTCTCTCATTTTATAAAAACAGTTTCAATAAATGCACTTGAAAGCCTTTCACTGCACTACCAACATACAATCAACATGATCCCCTTTGACTTATTACTCAGCAGTCAAAGTTTCCCCCCAACACTATCTCCCTCACCAAACTTCATTATCCATATGCCTCATTTATGGAGTATGCACCCAATTTAAGCACAAAATTGGATGCTCCTTTATATTTATATACACTCCCTCTAAAGTGAAAGAAAAGAAATTTGGCTTAACTATTTTTAAACATCTATTATCATTTTAATTAACATTAAGGGAGACTTTTCTAAATTTTCCCAGAAATAACAATACAGAAAACAATTAAACCAAACAATAGGATGATTTTCTAAAGTAGTGCCTTTCAGACTGTGTTGAAGGATCCCTTTTTTTAATGCAATCGATCATAAACCAATTCTTTCATAAAATATACCCCCTCTCCGCAGCAAAACAAGTCCACTGCTCATATGTTTGTATATTAAAACAAATAACAAATTGTTATAAAAGTTTCCCAAAAAAGTTTCCCTTGCCTTGTCACACACTGGAAACCAGCAGATAAAGCACTATACAGATCCACAGCCCATACTTTGTTACCACTTCTCTAAGTCGTTTATATTAAGATTTATATTTTTCTAAATATTATTAACTACACATTCTGATCCAATTTTGTGTTCAACTATCTTCTTTTCTTTACCACAAATTGGAACTGAATTAAATGAAATCATTTGAGGAATCTGTTTTCTGATGTCCTTATTCGTTAATTTGGGGGAAAAAAAGGAGGTTCAATAGCTTTTTGAAAGAAATTTACAGGTTAGTTTATTCTAATAGATGTAGAAATATTAAAAACACACAAAATTTTAGCTTTTACTAAAAATGTACTCATTTTTAAAAATTTTCTATGATAGGTTTTCAGCCAAAATTGATACAGACATGTCACTATTATGGTTGTGAAAATATACTAACAATAATTTCAAATTAACACATTATAAGCACATTATAATATTTCACATATTTTACTTATTCTAAATATGAGCACATAGAGAAAATGACTCAAAAATGTACTTTTTGTAATCTCAAAATTACATTCTGTAATAATTTAAACTTCTTAACAATGAATATGGAGAAATTTTGATGGATGTTTAAATCACAGAAGACACTGATGAAGGGAAGAAATAGCCTTCAAAAGGCAAGACTACTACTAAATTCTACAATGCTTTATTGGCAGAATAGCTAAAAGCAAGAATGATAAGTTGATGTCAGAACATGGCAAAAATGTCCTCATCTAGATTTTCTACTTTGGGAAATGTCATGCCATATTATTCTAATGTATGTTCCTCGTTCTATCAAGTGGATTATCTGAAAAGCCAAAGATATATGCTATATTAAAAAAAAAAGAAAAAAGAAGCACTTCAGTTTAAATAAAGGGTTCAGTTTGTTTTGTTTTTCGTGAGAAGGATGAAGAAGAGAAAAAGGAGAGGAATAAGTTATTGGTAAAAAGAAATAGTGACAAAGAATAGAGGAAAATGAGATAGACTAACAACAACCAAATTTATGCCTTACTGCTACTCATTAGAAGATTATCTTTATAAAAACATCATCTCTTGGGGCACCTGGGTGAGCGTCCAACCTTGGCTCAGGTTATGATCGTATGGTTCATAGGTTCAAGCCCAGTGGCAGGCTCCAAGCTGACAATGTGGAGCCTGCTTGGGATTTTCTCTCTGTGTGGAGCGTGCTTGGGATTCTCTCTCTCCCTCTCTTTATGCCCTTCCCCTGCTCATGCTCTCTCTCTCTCTCTCAAAAATAAACAAACATTAAAAAACAGAATCTCAACTTCAGGTAAACAATGATGTGCCAGACAATAAAAGTTTTAACATTGTTGTGGCCTTCATGTAATGAATTTCAAAATTTGGAACTTCTATGACTACTAAGTGTTCTGCAAAAATTGTTTGGAAAAAATAAAAAATAAAAAAAATTGTTTGGGATACACTACAATGGAAACATATTTTGTCTTTCTTCAATGATTCTTTCAATGATTCTTTAGTTCTTTATAAAAACAAAACAAAATCCACTAGAAATAATAAAGAAACAAGGAAGCAGGCAATTATTTATAAATAAATAACATTTTTCAAGAATGAATTATCAATACATGAAAGGCAAGATAATATAACTGTAAATTGGTTGGCATATGACTTTTAATAATTTTCCCTGTTTTATTGGCATATAATTGACATAATTTTGTATTAGAGTATAAAACATAATGTTTTGATATATGAATATATTTGAAAATGATTACCACAGTAAATTTAGTTAGCATCCACTAATATAACTCAGAAAGCCTATTTTTAAAGTTTCTAGTTCTTTTATTCAAGACTATTTTTATTAAAAATATATAAAACATTTTCTAAAGTCAAAGAAAAATCTAGGAAATAGCTATAAATAAAAATATAGCATTTCCATTCAGATGCAATTTAGAAGTCAACTTAGAATATTGGTTGTACATTCTCAATAATTTTTAGAACAACCAGAAAGCTATGATATAGATTAAGTAAATATTATATTTAGTTAGAAACTAAATATTATATTTAGTTAGGGTCTCCACAGGAGAATTTAAGCTGAAATAATATTAATCTAAAATTTTATTAACATTAATTTGATAAATGCAACTGGAATTTTTATCACATTTTTAATCAAAATTTTACCAATTTTTGCCTTTTATAAAATCTAAGTAAAAAAAACAATTTTATATGACAAATATCAACTCTTATAAGCAGAGAAAAAAACAGAAGAAAAACCTATAACTTTCATTTAATGTATTATTGCAAAACACAAACCACTCTCATATTTTGTGTATCTCCTATCTTCTCTTTCCCTTAATATAACTGCAAAAACACTGGTTAGCCAATAATTAAAGAATTAAGCAAAAAAAAAAAAACAAGCATAACAATATAACTGCTAGAGATATTCATTTTTATCATGTTACTTTACATAACTCTTATCTCTTTACCAGAAGAGATGAATAAAAGATTCAAGCAAATAAAAGTCTTCTCTGGGGATAAGAGTGGTATATACTTACAATATAAAAGAATAAACAAAATTGATCATCAGCTCCAATGCTCAAAATAATTAACATGCACTGAGTGGTAGAAAGAATACTCTTGGCAGTTCCTACTTAAATTACATGCAAGGGACAATGTATCTTATATTTGTGAGGCATTTTTCACTGAAGAGTTTCTGAAACTTTACAGACTTTAATGAGGCCCAACCAGAGGCAGGTGGAAGCCTTTGTTTTACTATTATTCTCTTTTTAGCAGCTAAGTTAGTTCCCAGGCCCCCACTGTATGCAATGCTTTCTGCTCTTTGCAGACAAGTGACTTCTGAGACAATTTCCTGACTTGTTTCCTACAGAGGTAATGAATTCAAGTCACAACAGTATGGATTAACCTAAAATTGAAAACAGAACTTCTAGACATAAACATTCACAATAACTGTAGGAAAATCATACACAGCTATCAATGATGTAGAAATTATTTGAAAAATGCATAATTTTAATAAATCGATCTGAAATCATTAAGATCCAAGATAAGGTCAAGTTTGGCTCTTGTTAGGCCTGTTATTCTAAGGTACCAGAACCCAATATAAAGGAAAGAATAAAGTAAAAGAAGGAAATGAGGCTTACATACAGTCTCCTATTAACAAAAGCAAAACCACAGTAATTTCTCTCTTCCGCCAACCCATTATTATTAAACTACGGATAAATAAGGGGTGAATATGATTTCTTCTTATTTACCATACAGAAACTGACTAAAGAATTAATTTTCAAATGAATTAATTAGTCTGGATCACTGAAAAAGAAAAAATACTGCCAATTTGAGAGAATGAATAAGATAATGAAAATAAAATTAAAACAATGTAAAGTTTATATAAAAATTTAAAAGTTGAGGCACCTGAGTGGCTCAGTCGGTTAAGTGTCTGACTTCAACTCAGGTCATGGTCTCGCTGTTCGCTGTTCGTGAGTTTGAGCCCCGCATCAGGCTCTGAGCCTGGTGCCTGCTTCAGATTCTGTGTCTCCCTCTCTCTCCTCCCCTCACCTGCTCACACTCTGACTCTCTCTCAAAAATAAACATTAAAAAACTTTTTTAATGTAAAAGTTAATATAAAAATAATGGCAAAGGTGTGAACTGGTATAATTCACATTAAGTTAATAACTATTAAGTTATTAATTGGTATCTTAATAGATGGAAGCATCTATTACGTACAAAATTTAACAATAATCTGGTTTTCATATACAAAGATACTTATCAGAAAAACATGTAATATTAATAATTTTTCAATAATAGTAAAAATTAGCAATAGCCATTCACTCTCCTTAATCCTGAACCTATAGATACTAGTGAAGATATTCAAATTGATATTTTCTGAAATCAGAATGGGATCTGGAATTGCTCTTATTAAAACCGAGTTAGGGATGCTGGGGTGGCTCAGTCCATTAAGCATCTGACTCTTGATTTTGGCTCAGGTCACAATCTCACGGTCCATGAGATACCCTGTTTTGGGTATTCTCTCCCTCTCTCTCTGCACTGCTTGCACACGCTCACACACTCTCTCTCAAAATAAATAAATAAACTTTAAAAATAAGGTAAAGAGAACACTGATCGAAAAAAGAAGGTATACATGTATTTTACTTTTATTCTATTTCTCTAGCTGAGTAAAACTAAAAACATTACACATAAAACAAACACAAGAAGACTATAAAGAGTGGAGAGAATAAGGCAGATGATCTAGAGACCTCTAGATTCAAGCAACAATGTGGCAGTGAGTTCCCGGTTGTTTGATTGGACTTCTATAACCCAGACTTGGAACACAAGAAGCTGACCACCTAAAAATAACAGGTATGGGCAAAAAACAGTCCAACTAAAACTTGCTCTAGGAAAAGAGGCAGCAAAGTAACTCAGAAAAGTTTTAACAAAAACCACTTTGCCCCAGGCAAACAACACAGAAAGAAAACACGGTAGCCTCCCACCACCATCCATGACACCAAAGGCCAAGGAAAGCTGATAGCCCTACCTCCACCAGGTTATAACAAAGCACCTCAATGCCCCCCACCCCCAACCAATAGTGGTGGTATCAGAGAAGGCCCAGTGGGAAGTTTGGACTTTCATCCCTCTAGGCAATAATAATGACTACCCAACTCCATATTATCAGTAAAGAATACAGGGAGAACCTGGATACCCACTCCCAACCAACAGTAATGAGGCTCCACTCACAGGTGCATTGAGCAGAGGCCAAATACAGACAGACCTTCACCACTGCCCACAGGTAAAGAGGCTCCGCTGCCCTGTGGTGTCATGGGAGGCCACACAGGGAATATAGTAACAAAACAATGCTAATCGTCCCAAGTAGGGGGCTATCCATAGGGGACTAGTGAGAACTGGAAATCCTAGCCCCACCCAATGGTAATAAGGAGCTCCCTTTCAGGTTTAATGGTGGCTAATTGGGGAATTTGGACTTCTATCTCTATAGTATCTTACCGAACAAGGTAACACTCAACCACACCAGTTGGGGCAGTGACAAAAACAATCAGCTAAAACAGAAGACTTAAATAAAATCCACAGCCTGATAACATAATATACAAAATGCCCAAGTTTCAACTGAAAATCATTCCTCACTGGAATAGCCAGTAAGATCAAAAACTGAATGAAAAACCTGAATAATGTCAATACTGAGATGACAGAGATGTTGGAATTATCTGTTTTTAAGACAACGATCACAAAAATGTTACAATGAACAATTATAAAAATACATGGGACAAATTATAAAAGGCAATTTTAGCAAAGAAATCCAAAATCTCATAAACATAAGATGAAAATAACTAAATGGAAAATTTTTATTTTTTTTAATGTTTTATTTTTTTTTTTGAGAGTGAGAGATAGACAGAGTGCGAATGGTGGAGGGGCAGAGAGAGGGAGACACAGATTCTGAATCACACTCCCAGCTCTGAGCTGTCAGCACAGAGACTGACCTGGGACTTGAACCCATGAATCATGAGATCATGACCTGAGCTGAAGTCAGAAGCTTAACAGACTGAGCCACCCAGGTGCCCTTAAATGGAACACTTTGAACAGAAAAATACAATACCAAAATTAAAAATCCAATTCATAGGTTCGAGTGCCAAATGGATAGGAAGGAGAAAATAATAGTTTAACATTAGGAAAGAATGACAGAATTGCCCAATTTGAACCATAGAGAAAAAAATTAAAAAGAACCTCAGATGCTACAATGTTTCCTGTTTTGTTGAACATTAATTGACCATATGGTTGTGGGTTCATTTCTGGGTTTTCTATTTTGTTCCAGTACCACACTGTCTTATTGATTACAGATCTCTAATATAACTTGAAGTCTATAAAATTGAAAAGCTTTGCTTTTCATTTTCAACGTTGCTTTGCTATTTGGAGTTTTCTGTGGTTCCACACAAATTTTAGGATTGCTTGTTCTAGCTGTGTGAAGAAAGCTGTTTGTATTTTGAAAGGGATTGCTATAAATATGTAGATTGCTTTGGGGAGTGTACACATTTTAACAATATTTTTTTCTTCCAATCCATGAGCATGGAATATTTTTTTTTTATTTCTTTGTGTCACCTTTAATTTCATTCATCAAAGTCTATTGTTTTCAGGGTACAGGTCTTTCACCTTTTTGGTTAGGTTTATTCTTACTGTTTATGGTGCAACTGTTAAATGGAATCAATTCTTGATTTCTCTTTCCTCTGCTTAATTATTGGTGTAGAGAAATGCAACAGATTTCTGTATGTTGATTTTTTATCCTGCAACTTTACTGAATCTATCATCAGAAAAATACATATCAAAACTATAATAAAGTATCACTTCACACCTGTCAGAATGGCTAAAATCAACAACAGAAGAAACAACAGGTGTTGCCAAGGATGCAGAGAAAGGGGAACCCTCTTGCACTGTTGATGGGAATGCAAATTGGTACAGCCACTCTGAAAACAGTAAGGAGGTTCTTCAGAAAGTTAAAAATAGAACTACCTTACAATTCAGCAATTGCACTACTAGGTCTTTACCCAAAGGAGACAAAATTACAGATTTGAAGGGATATATGCACCTGGATGTTTATAGCAGCATTGTCTACAATAGTGAAGTTATGGAAGGATCCCAAATGTCCATCAACTGATGAATGGATAAAGAAGATGTGGTGTATATATATATATATATATATATATACACACACACACACACACACCATGGAATAGTACTCAGCCACTAAAAAGAATGAAATCTTGCCATTTGCAATGACATGGATGGAGCTAGAGTGTATTATGCTAAGTGAAATAAGTCAATCAGAGAAAGACAAATACCATATGACTTCACTCATACGTGGATTTTAAGAAACAAAACAGATGAACATAGGGGAATGGGAAAAAAGAGACAAAGGCAAATCATAAGAGATTTATAGAGAACAAACTGAGGGGTGATGGAAGGGAAGTGGGTGATGGGTATTAAGGAGGGCATTTGTGATGAGCACTGGGCATTATATGTAAGTGAGGAATCATTAAATTCTACTCCTGAAACCAGTATTACACTATATGCTAACCAGAATTTAAATAAAAACTTAAAACAAACAAAGATAACAGGAAAAGCAATTCATGAACAAAGTAAACCCAGTCTATAAACAGAAAATGCCAGTATCAGAATTCCACAGCTGAAATAATTGTTCTTATGACCTGTTAAGGGTCAAGAAGACAAATACAGGAAATCTTATTACTTAGACTTTAAGTCAATATATTTAAGCTAAAGGATCAACAGCTTTTTTTAAATTGTTGATTCTTTAAATTGATCTATAATAATAACTTAAAATATCTCATAAATAAGGGGCGCCTGGCTGGCTTAATTGGTTGATAGTCCAACTCTTGGTTTCAGGTCAGGTCATGATCTCATGAGTTCGACCCCAGTGTGGGGTCCTATACTGTCTGTGCAGATACTACTTGGGATTTTCTCTCTGTCCCTCTCTCTTTCCCTCCCACACACATGTTTCTCTCTCTCTCTCTCTAAATAAATAAACTAAAAAAAAAGTCTCATAAATAAGCTTAATAGTATGTTAGATTTAGCAAGAGGCAATAAAAAACTCTGGCATCATAGAAACTCGATATTTTCTTGCAGAATTAAAAAAATCAGACTATCACAAAATTCAGATTTGAACCTCACTCTAAAACATACATAGTAGTTTTAAGAATTTTAAAATGCATCATTATTGGCACTTTTGTATTTTGTATAAATAAAGTAATCTAAGTTAAAAATCAATTTCCAAGTTAAATATTGGTAAGTAGAGGACTTTTCACAAGGCTTAAGACAGAAAACCAGGCTTCAGTCCAAAGTCAGTCCTCCGTATCATCAAGACCTGGAAAATAAATGTGAGGCTTCTGATAACCTTGCTTCTCATAAGCAAGGAATGATCAAATTAATCTCTGTACAATCTGCAACGAGGCAAGCCTTTACAAGAAGCAGAGCAGGGAAAAACTGGACAAGAGGTAATACCCTCATGGGCTGCAAATACCCAGGTGCAGGGTCAGTAGTTTAAAATAGCCTTCTCATTGGCCAACTGGGGCCCAGTAGGAGAAATACGGGACAAGCTAATAAGTTTGGCACATTTGGAATTCATTGGAGGCAAAAAGAATGGAAAACCTCCACCAAAAAAAAAGCATACAGGAGAGTATAATAGTCAATTTAATATGATCTTAAAAAAAAACTTGCTAGAAGTTAAATTTTGTAAAACATCTCAGACAATCCTACATCTATTTTACAAACAGTCCCGGGAAACCTTCATTTTTACCCGTTTATACCTTATTTTCCTTTCCTTCTCCCTCCATTCCCCATCCTACCACCTTTCCCAAAATACAACATAGACTCACTATCCTGCGTATTTGATGGTTATTTTTCCAGATTCATTCCGTATAGATGTTGTCTACAAAATGTTATGGAAAATTAATGTATAATTTTGAGTCTGTGATTAACAAAAGAATCCCTTATTTATTCACTCATTCTCAAGTGAATTCATTCATTCTGTTATAGAATACACACATTTATACTGAGAATGCAAGCCAGAAGCCAAACGAATTTTTATAGATTTAAATAGACATTTGTGAAATTAATGGTAAAGTATGTATATTACATATAAGCTAATCCAGCCTTCTTCATCTTTTGTGATGTGAATCTCTATTGCCTTTTCCCAATCCTTCAAGATGTTCTATAATATGACAGAGAAGCTGTTGTAATAGAGCTTCATTTGGAAGGTAAAACAAGACACAATGTAAACTAAAAATTGGTTTACACAGCTGCAGTTTTCTTTATTTCTTGTGGACAACTCTAAGACACCATCAACATGTCAGGAATAAAGAAAGATTGTGGGAACCTCAAAGGAAGTTTGAGGGCTTCATAAGACATAAAGGAAATAAAAGGATTAACTATTATATTTATTGTATTATACTTTCAGACTTTGTCCAAAGTCTGGAACTATTCTTTCATAATGGATTTGAGCAGAGAGAAAATTAATATGTGAAAAACTAATGATGTATTTACTTCTGCAATATGAAATCAAGTTATGATTTAAGGATATTATTTTGTATAATTCTTTAATGTAAGTTTTTCCATATGACTCTAATCATGGCTTCTGGTTGTAAAAAAATACTTCAAATTATTTTTATTATGAATTATGCAGAATTATAACAAAGTATTAAAAGGTTTTATTGTGTCAGATTTAGGCATTGAACATAAATTTTATCTCTGAAACCAAAGTACAGAAATCCTGCTGAATTACTTATATAATTACTTACCTAGCTTACAATGCCACAGGAATAAAATAAAACCGATACAAACCAGACTAAAGTAATAACATCCATAACATTCTATTTTGTTATTTTAAATCTGAGTTGTAATATGAAACCACATGCTCTACTTTATGATACTTCATTCCATGAAATGATTGTGGCATACAGCATACTGTTATTGGCTAAAGGAAATACCACTGACATCATTTAGCCATTATAGGAGATAAGCTCACCTATTAGAGAACAATACTAACCATGTTTTGTATTTTTACTAACCTGGCATATCAAATGAGTTACAAGAATATTTTCTTCAACAAACACATTACGTATAGTTAAAATGTTTGAACTACCCTTGCCTCTCCAAATATGAATGTGTAAAATTGCAAAGGTTTGATAATTCCAATAATTTACCAGTCATATTACCTATCCTGTTGAATTTTAATATATTAGAAAGAGAAAAAAACTTAAAGTAATACAAATATGAAAATAACATTTTTTAGGAGTACCTGGGGGGCTCAGTCAGTTAAGCATCTGACTTCAGCTCATGTCATGATCTCTCAGTTCGTGGGTTCGAGCCCCACATCAGACTCTGTGCTGACAGCTCAGAGCCTGGAGTCTGCTTCAGATTCTGTGTCTCCCTCTCTCTCTCTCTCTCCCTCTGCCTCTCCTCTGCTCGTGTTCTGGCTCTCTCTCTCTCTCTCAAAAAAAAAAATTAAAAAAATTTTTAAAAAGAAAATAACTTAAAAAAAATTTTAATGTTTATTTATTTTTGAGAGAGAAACAGAGTATGAGCAAGAGAGGGGCAGAGAGAGAGAGAGGGAGACACAGAATATGAAGCAGGCTCCAGGCTCTAAGCTGTCAGCAAGGAGCCCAACGTGGGGCTTGAACTAATGAACCATGAGATCATGACCTGGGTCGAAATCTGAGCCACCCAGGTGCCCCTAAAATAACTTTTTAAAAAATAAAATCCATTATCTATCAATAGATATATTAGAATATATAGAATACATATATAAAATAAAGAATATATTACAATTTAAAACACAGTAAATAAAAGTCTGTATGTTCACCAGAGAAAGAATTCTTAATAAAATATTGTCTTATTTATCTTCCTTAATAATATATATATAATCTTTAAAATGCACTAGTAATTCATAGGGATTACTATTATTATAGTAATATAGTAGTACTATATTACTGTAGTCCTTCCTTAAATATCACAAGAATTAAGCCATTTGACCTGTGAAATTCAGCCATTCAAGTTATTCTATTAGGCAGGGTCAAAAATTACACCACAAACTATAGCAAAATAGATGGAGACTGCACGGTCCTGCATCTTGTTCTCAGCTTACATTCAAAGCTTGGCTTTCCCACATGGTATCTGTGTGATCATACACAAATTATTTCTGCTCAGTTTTCTCATCTATACCAAGAAAAGCAAATAGAACTTGTTCTCACAGAGTTGGTGTGAAAACTAAACAAGGGAATATATATAAGTAAATAACAGGTGTCCAGGGCTTTCGAAATAAATGTTAACTATTTTCATTATGAATGTGTTTACTATTTCAGTGAATAAATGGATCAACTGTTTGAGGTTTGTTTATTCCTGGTAATATTTTTGACTTCTTTTCAAATACATTTTGCTGAACTAAATAAAATATAATGTAACCATAAGTCACATCTGGCAAGAGTATTTCTGGGAGGCTTAGCATTATAGTGACAACCAGATGTTGAATTACACAGATCAAAATGCTTTCTTTTTCTGCTGTGGTTGACCACTACACTGAGCAATGTTAATTATTTAGTAAGCTTAGCATTTGGCAATGTGAAAAACATGTTTTGCATTTAATACAAAGAAGCCTCTCAACATAAGAATTTAGTAAAGTTAGGGTCAAAATTTAAGTTCCATTTTGCATCCCGAAATAAAACAAATCTGTGTCTTACAGTATTATTTTTTCCCATAATTTTATACATATATATACATATATATACATACACATATATATACACACACATATATATACACATATATATATAAAATTATGGGGAAAACAATACTATAAATATATTTTTTTTTGTTCAAGATTATGGGGGATTTGAATCAACTGAAATAAATGGTATGTACCGGATTACAGTGTGTTATTACATTCAACTTAATAGAGTGTCTTCATGTCATAAGAATGCTGCAATCACTCTTAACAAATGTTTTTATTGTCATCGCAAATCTCAAAGAGTCCCTTTGGATATTGCTACAGATATGTATCTGGATTACATAGATCCTACTATTACAATTAAGAATCAGTGCTAGGAATTTACAAAGAGTATGTCTTACAGAACTGTACCCTTAACATAAGAAATGTAAATCATTACTATAATATGTACAATTAAGACTGAGTTCCTAACATACATGGAAAAAATTGTCAAGCTGTAATTTTATGTCGCTTTTCCTAATGGAATCATTATTCTCTGTAACATCATGATTGTTTCTTAATCTGCCAATATTTTTGTATTCTCCATAATAAGCCAAGAGGCAATGGTTCCAAAGACATCTACATTCCCTCTTCAATTAATTCCATTTATTTTCAAAGACAGATATAGCTACTACGAAAACTTCCCAAGATCAGATCTGGCAAAGGGCTAGTAAAGAACTTCTGGTCAAGTGGAGTGCATTGTAAGCATACTCACCACACCTTTATTTACATCTCAGTTGTCTAGATACATTCCATCATTCTGTGTTACTCTTGTGAATATTACAAATAGTTTTAAACATCCTTTTGAATATTAGGATGCTAGTAACATACTAGAGTTCTAAAAAGAAAAAAAGGGTTTTATTTAATCCATTATTTAATCATAATTGATACTTTTGACTTAATTATTAAAAACATGAATAGATTTTCCCCTTTGAGTGATATTAATGAGACATCTTTTACAAAGGACAAAGTAAACATAAGTACTTATATACAGTATGATATTTCTTAGTTTTTCATTCTGGGTGATAAAAAAAATTGATGGATTGAAAAAGATTGCTTTAGCTATTTGGGTCTTTTGTGGTTCCATATAAATTTTAGTATAATTTATTCTAGCTATATTAAAAATGTTGTTGGTATGTTTGTAGGAATTGTTTTAAATCTATAGGTTGCTTTGAGTAGTAGGGACATTTTAACATTATTAGTTCTTCCAATCCATGAGCATGGAATACCTTTCCTTTTGTTTGTGTCATCTTCAATTTCTTTCATAGGTGTTTTATAGTTTTCAGAGTATAGGTCTTCACTATATCATCCAGTAATTCCACTACTGGGTATATACCCAAAGAAAATGAAAACACTAACTTGAAAACATATACACACCCTTCTGTTTATTGCAGCATGATTTACAATAGCCAAGATATGGAAGCAGTCCAAGTTACCATCAATAGATGAATAAAGAAGATGTGAGAGAAGGGTGTGTGTGTGTGTGTGTGTGAATGGAATATTACTCAGCCATAAAAAGATAAGTTTTTTGCCATTTGGGGCAACATGAATGGACCTACAGGTCCACTTATTACACTAAGTGAAATAAGATACAGAAGGACGAATACTGTATGATTTCACTTGTATGTGGAATCTAAAAAAACAAAAAGAATAAGCACAATCAAACCTATAAACATAGAGAACTGATGATTTTTTTGGGGGGATAGATGGGTGAAATGGGTGAAGAATGGGAGATACAGACTTCCAGTTATGGAATGCATAAGTCACAGGGATAAGAGGTACCACACATTAAATATAGTCAATGATATTTTGAGAGTGTTGTATGGTGAAGGATGACAGCTATACTTGTGATGGGCACTGTACAACATATAGTACCATTGAATCAGTATGTTGTATACCTGAAACTAATGTAACAGTGTATGTTAATTATACTCAAATTTTTTAAAAAATAAAAAATATTCTTCCAATCCGTGGAAACAAAAAGATCAGTGGTTTTAAGGGGTGGGTTGGGGGAGAAATGAATAGATGGAGCACATAAACTTCTTTAGGATAGAAATATTATTCATATGATATTATAACAATGAAAACCCATAACACCAAGAGTGAACCTTAAGATAAACTATGGATGTTGGGTAATTTTAATGTGTCAATGTAGGTTCATCTTTGTGTTAGGCAGAAGCTAGACATGAGCAATGGAAGGAACACTTCCAGGCAGAGTAACACTTCCCATGTTCTGTCCTGGAAGGGAAATGATAGAGACATGAGCTGGAGGCAAGGATGGTGATAAATAAGCTATACATCAGAAGCTTCAGGGTACAACATCTTGACTTTGTAGCTTCTGAAAACTTGGGACTGACAGATCATAAGCCACAGGAGTAAACATGCACTTTTCTCTTCTATCTCTGCCCCAGGGTAACCTCTAGACTCCTTATAATGCGTTTCCATTGCAGGTTCACCCATGTCCCCATGGAGAAATGTTGCCATGACAGTTTGGGTATAAACCTTGGAGGGTCAAACACTCCCACCTTTGGGAGGAGTCTCCCAAATAATTGGAAACAGTGTCCATTAGAGACCACCCCAAATTAGTCACAGCTCGTCCCAGACCACAGAGCCCCAATAATATGCAATCCCAAAATAATCAAGGGGCCAACTGAACCTGGAGGAACATTTCCCTTGCTCTCCCACCTTGAGAATGTCCTTTTGCTTTAATAAACTGCTTAGTGCTTGCTACTTCTGGCTGTCTTTATTCCAGTGGCAGATTCCCACAGAAATCTTCTCTTGGGAAATCCAAGGGCTGAGACCTCCATTCACACAATGCAGACTCTCTCACTGGATAACGCTTGGTTAAAAAAAATGCACCCCTCTGGCAGTTTTATATATATATATATATATCAGGGAGGCCTCTATGTGGGGAGGAATGGGATATATGAGACACCTCTATTGCTCTCTCAGTTTTGTTGTAAACCTAAAACTGCTCTGAAAAAATGAAGTCTTAAAAGTAAAGGTAAGGGAAAAAATATACATATAAATGTGAGAATAAAGAAGTATCAAATATGGTTCTCAACTTTTTCAGATAAGCTGTTTTGAATTCAACTAAATATTTTTTATAGACTGTGGACTCATTCCTGTATTTCTGCATACCACAAAGTAAGTTGCAATTGGAAAAGTTCAAGGTACTATTCCTCTCACAGTAACTGAACTGTAGGAGACTACAGAAACATACTCCCTATAGACACAGGGGATTTTTTTTTCACAAGCTGCTTCTTTTCTCTGGAACATCCCCAGTGTTCAGGAGGCCTTCTATGAACTTATCAGGCTACATTAGATTTTTTTTATTATGCATTATATATATATTCTTTACTACTACAATGTCATCAAAAATATTGTTCTTTTCCTCAAAGAACTTATTTCAGTTTGCAATTACACATCAAGTCATGAAATTATTTGCATAATGTCTGTCTCTGCCAATACAATGTAAATAGCATAGTACTAGGAACTTAAGGATCAATTGATCCATCTATCTAACTATCTATCTATCGGTAATAGAACAAAAGCTGGTAGAGAGTCGGGATTATGGACTGAAATGTGTCCTTCTAAAATTCATACATTGAAGCCCTAACCACCACTGTGATAGTATATGTGGATGGGACCTTTACAGAAGTAAATAACCTTAAATAAGGTCATAAGGATGAAGCCCTAATCCAACAGGATTAGTGTCACTATAAAAAGAGAAACCAGAGACCTCACCCCCTCTATTTCTCTCTCCATGCACATTTATGGAGGAAAGGCCATGTGAGGACATAGTAAGAAGGCAATTATATGCAAGCCAGGAGGAGAGGTGTCTCCAGCAACCAAACAGATAGGCACTTTGAGATGGGACTTCTAGCCTCCAGAACTATGAGAAAATAAATTTTTGTTGTTTAAGCCATTCAGACTATGGTATTGTGATATGGCAGCCTGACCAAATGTGTAGGTGAACAAAGAGATGTGAATGAAAAAAGGTAGGGGAAAAAAACAAGCAAACAAACCAACCTCTTTCCCCTAATTCATTTTTCAAGACAAAGAACAGCATTCAATATAACTTTTAGGCATTTGCTAGACTTTATTCATCTTGCTAAAAGGAAAAAAACGACTTCTCTAACTGATGAATTTAGGAAAGGAACATGGCATACCCAGGTCTTTTCTTGTCCCTCTCTCATCTGTGGGCAATTAGGCACACACAGGAAAAGCACAGATTCAGATGTATTTGGCATCACCCTACATGGAGATGATTATAGGTATCCAATGAGCATGGAACTGCTTAATTCTGGGATGGAATATTAGGGACCCCACCACGGCCATCTGTGTAAGCTACATTCTCCAACCACTGTATTAACATTTTGACCTCAATCTATACAAATTCTTGTCTAGCTCTCAATTTGATTAAAACTCACATGCGAAAAAAGTATGCTATTAATTAGGCCTATGAAATCCACTTAGATGATGTTAAATGACTGTTTCAAAATAAAAGGGATCATCAAATATTCAAATGATCAATGGGAACCATATAGAATTTTAAAATATAACTTTGAACTAAATAGAATTTTAAAATATAATTTTGAATGCACAGTGTTTAGTGTCTAAGTACTAATTTTTACCATGCAGGAAGACAACACACTTTGAATGTCAATAAACAAAGAGCCTCTCCCAAAAGCAACACAAAACGAAAATCAAAAAAGAAAAATAGGGTTTTAAAAACCGTTTTTAAAAAAAACAAGAGATTAATTTGCTACATTGTTTTTGTATGTCCCACAGGCTAAGAATGTTTTTGGTTTTGGTTTTTACATATTATAGTAGTTGAAAAAAAATTTTTAAAAATTTCAGGACATGTGTAAGTTATATGAACCTCAAATGCCAAGGGTCTATTGAACTCCTATCGGAACATAGCTATGCTCATTTTTTTCACACACTGCTTTCTGCTGCCTTTGCACTGCAATAGCAGGATTCAGCAGCAAACGCAGAAACCACATCTCCTGCAAGGCCTACAATGTTTACTACTTGGCTCTTTATAGAAATAGTTTGCTGACCTCCGCAACAGACAAATGGTCTATAAAATGATGTTTGATTTTAAAATATGACCACTGGCATTCATCCACAACTAAGTGTTAATAGAGAAACACTTAATCTATGTTATCTTATTTGAATATATGTTACAAGTTTCTGAGGTATGTCTTAAGAAATAGTAATCTGGTCAGCACTTTCTATACTTAGAAATGAACACAAAAATTTTTGTCCTTACCTTTACTTATTCTCAGAAAAAGTGTCACTAGCTGATATGCTCCTTGAAACATATCTTATATAATGACACACTTGTAACTAAGCCCATAGTAGATGCTCAATAGAGCCTTGCTATAACACATGAAAAATTACTTATCTGAGTAGGTCTCAATTGTTCCTACAGCACAAACATTTCTCACTCATGTTTGTATGTGTGTGTGTGTATATATATATAGTATGAAACATATATACTAAATATTACATTTCTATGCAAAATGAAACAGGAATGTAATAAACAGCTTAATTATTCCCATTCTTTTTTTCTTAATATAATTTATTGTCAAGTTAGCTAACTTGACTTTGGGAGTAGATTCACATGATTTATCACTTACATAAAACACCCGGTATTCATCCCAGCAAGTGCCTCCTCAATGCCCATCACCCATTTTTCCCACCACCCCCCCCATTCTTTGAGTAAAATATATTGTTTTAAAAAATCGTCTCCAAATACATTTTACCCTTAGTGATCAGTGTCTTCAACTACGTTTTATTGTTATAATCTTTTTATGATCTAATGCTCTACATGTCCTGAATTAGTCTTATTTCTTGCTTGGGATTCTTTGCATGTTGATGATAAAATTAACTTAATAAAAATGGAACTTTAAATAGCTGTCTTACTCCAAATATTCAAAATGAAAGACTGTAAGCAAAAACCCAGTACTACAACTCTATCCATTTAAAAAGTTTTCCAGTGAAAAAAAATTCTCTTCCATGAGAATTAACATGAGAGCCCTAAAGTCAGATTCTGCAGATATTTTAAAAATGAAAATAAATTGAAAACATTAAAAAATGCAAAAGGTGCTATAAAATAATCATTTAAAACCTAATGAAAATACAGCAGCCCCATGAGAATCACAACAGACTTTGCAGTGTACTGCATGAACACGTGACGCACTATTAAGCAAATATAATTAAGGACAAGGGAGCTGGACCTTTTTTTTCTTTTTTCTTTTTTTTGGTAACTTTAGCTGCACATATGGAGCATTTTGTTTCACTTCTGGTTTAGTTTCTTTTAATCAAAGACCCCCACTGTAATGCCTTCACACAGGGCTCAGTGTTGTTGTCACCATGGAAACCATAATTCTGAATGTCCTAACTTGTGTGATTAAAATTTAACACAAAGTAACATTGATAGTCTCCCTCACTTCCACTACTACCAATATCCAATTCTAATTAGCAGCACAATAACTGGTTTGGAGGGAAGAAAGAGCTCTGACTACTATAGCCTCACATTGCCAGTTATTCACAGGGAGGCTCATGGACAATATATAGTGATGGTTCTCTTTTACAAAATGCCGAGTTTAAACAGAGGAATTATTTCTAGTTGACTTTCCACTCTCCTATAGAAAATAAAGTGTATCATTTTCATCTTACATACTGTAAGAATTTTTTTAAATTCTATATTTCACTTGCCTGTTCACTTGGAACAAAAGCTTTTTATAATGGTCTAATATACTAAGTGATAAAAAATATGACATTTTAATTCCTCAAATCCACTTGTAATAATTATATTCATTTCTGTAATTATTACAATGCTCTCCTCAACATGGAATTAACCCTTCTAGATATATGAATCATTAAGATATGACATATGCAAAGCCTTTGTATTTAACTGACATTTAAAAATCCAACGGGATCCTTTTTCTTTTCATCTTTTTTTTTTTTTTTTTTTTTAGAAATACACTAATAGAAACTAGTAAACTCTCAGTACTCCACTAAGGAAATATATGCTCTCTTGCTGATTATTTTGATTTGCAGAAAATTATATTGTCTCAGGGGCATACTCGCACTGATCGTGTGCTCTGGTTCTCATAGCCTGCGCGTATAACTAAGCATAAATTTATTGTATTAGTCAACACAATATTTTAAATTTGGAAATTATAGTCTGTCATTCTGACTGAGCTTCTTGTCTACCTTATCATATAGAAGAGCAAACATGAATGACATTCTTCCCCACTCCTAAAATCCCAAAGGAAAGAGTTGAAGTTTACGCAGCATGAGGGAAGATTTTAAATATGAAACAATTAGAGTCAGAAGAATACCTTGGTCACTAAGTTCAATGTTCTTAAATTTTAAAGTAGAAAATTGAGGCCCAGAGAAGTTAAATGATATCCTTAATATATCCAGTAATAGAACCAGTACTAGTTGGTTGAAGTATTCATTTACCATTTTTATTCATTCACTACACAAGAGTGACATTTCTATTATTAGTTGACAACCTTTTTCTTTTTATTACAAACCTAAATACCTTAAATGTATAAAATACATATAGTATTTATAAAATACATCTTGAAAATTAATGGAATTAATCCAAAAGATGATATAGGGATAAATTAATAATTTTGTTACATACATTATTATCTAATATATGATTTTTGACATTTAAAAATTTGATTTTATGCTGGAAATAATCTGCTTTTAAGATTACATCTTAGCTATAAAATGCACAGAGTCAGTGCTAAACTAGTTGGCAGTGTCCTTCACCAATTAATATTAATTCCTAATGTGAGAAATATTTTAAAAAATCATCCCTATTCATTAGCTACACACAATCCATTTAATGTTATTTACTAGTAAAGATCTTTTTAGTAAGCAATTTTTTACATTAACTACCATTTTGACATTTGAATAAATAATAATTTTATTAATGTCAGACTATGGTCAATTTCTATTTCCGGATATTCTCTACGTACAATTAAGCGATTGTCCTGTCCTATAAATGGTCCATTCATAACTTTTATTTCTCATTAGAATATGTGAATAAATTCAAGTTACCCTAGTATAAGTTATTCTTTCCTTTTCTGCAAAAAAAGAATCAAAGAGAGAAGTACCAGTGGAGGAATGTGCAGAGGGAAACAGGGGTTAGGAAGACAGTTATGGAAGGAAAAAAAGTACATGCAAAAGAGAAGAGGAGAAGAAAGAGGATTCCTTTGTTTGTTTACATGTTCTCTTCATCAAATCTGATTCAATTACTTAAATCAATATTAGATTTTGAAAGATCCTTTGAATATGTCATTTCATATTTCAGGAGTTTACCAAGCAAGTTGAACATATAAATGTTAAAAAAAAAAAAAAGTGTTCATATCAGGATGGAGCTGGAGAATAGAAGCACGGAGGAAGCCCAAAAGGTAGAGTGGACGGCCAGGCCTTATATTACTACATAATAGTGAATCAGGTTCATGTGGATAGATAGGATTATCATAAATTAAACTTGCTAAACGCATCTGGATGAAGACTTTAAATACAAAATTCTTTGCCATGTTTTAAGTGCTAAATGATGAGAAAAAAGATAAAGTAACTTATCTCGATGAAAAATTACATTATTCAAATTGAACTATGGTGCCATTTACTGCCAATATATTTACAGGCTAATAATTATCATCCCCATGATATCTAATAAAAGGTCTACTAAAATGGGTATTTTCAATTGATCAAAATGCAAAATTCAAAGCTAAAATCATATTTTCTATCCTTAGACTTTCAAAGCCTGCTGCTTCTTTAACAAATTACTTTATCACACTTACTTCAACTATTCTTTAATATTAATATCTAGATATATCACAAAGGACACTGATAAATTTTCAGTATTTTATTTTCTGTAAAACATTGTTTGATGATTTTTTTTCCTCAAGGTAAAATACACCAAAACTAACATCACTCTCTTATTTCCTCATTCAGAGGGTAGTTTGGTGGGTGTGACAAAGACTTCTAAAATATTATGAAGAATGATTTACTCCAGAAATTTCATCACAGCATCTATTTACAAAGTCCAGATTTACTTCCCTGTTCATAATATGTTTGTGGTATGGTACTCCACTGAACAATTTCTTAATCATACATTCCATTTCTACAACTACACCCTCAAACCATCTTTGGAGTAAAATGCAGAGATGAAGTAGAATCTTTAATATATACTTTAAAATAACTTCTCTGAGGGGTGCCTGGGTGACTTCAGCTCAAGTCATGATCTCACCCCTTGTGAGTTTGAGCCGCATTGGGTACTATTCTGACAGCTCAGATCCTGGAGCCTGCTTCAGATTCTGTGTATTCTGCCCCTCTCTCACTCATGCTCTGTCTTTTTCTCTCCAAAATAAATAAATGTTAAAAAAAATTAAAAAATAAATAAAATAAAATAACTTCTTTGAAAAAAGAATTCTTAAAGAGATCCAATATACTGATTAGGAGCCTGAAAAGAGTAATTACTATCTTTGAATTTTCTGTGGAAGATTAGCAGCTCCTGTGGTTATTCAAATTTTCCCAAGATAGGTACTTATACGTAGCACTTAGAAAATACAGGGATCAAAACAGGCCTAGTATCAATGAGCATTAAAAACACTGCCATTCTAGCTCTGTGGCATAAAAGAGCAAGGAAGAGTTGGTCAGGACATAGGTATGAACTATCTAGAAATTGAGCGGTAGAAGAAAGATGCTGTGAAAAACACAATTCTCTGGAGGATTAAGGTGGTCTCAGGGGGTCTTAAAAATCAGGACCTGTGGAAATCATATGCTTTCATATTTCCATATCCTCACATTTGCCCCATTTCCCTTTTGGATATCTTTTAGACTGAGTGTCTAATGCTAGCCAGACCATAGCAATGGAAGGCAAATTTGCATCAGTTACATCTGTCCTGTTACTTAATTTCTTTTGTAAAATTTTTTAAAATTCAAAAAGTCTTGTAAGAAAGCAAAGTGTGACAGAAGGGGAAAAAAGTAAAATGAAACAGAGGCTGTATTAACACGCAAGAAAGAAAGTACCTGTGCTGGGGCTGGGGCGTCTAAGGGGACTCAGCCAGTTGGGTTTGTCTGAGGTCATGATCTCATGGTTTGCGGTTCAAGTCCTGGGTCCCAGCACTACGTCCAGCTCTGCACTAACAGTGCGAAGCCTGGTTGGCATTTCCTCTCTCCCTCTGCTCTGTCTCTGTGTTTCTCTCTCTCTCTCAAAATAAGCAAAACAAAACAAAACAAAAAAGCCTATGCTTAAAAGTCTTAACTTTATCCAATTCTGTAATAATTACTATGTGGATGATGTAATGATTTGCTGACACTTTCTATAAAAATGAACTAGAAATGGTATTATCATGGCTCTATATTATTTTATGGTTTTAACACTTATTATATTGAAAACAAATAATGAAATACAAATCTTTATTCTATGAAGTCAAATCTCCATTACTCTCAGTAGTAATAGTAATGATATCTTCCTTACAAAAGATCAATGTGATTAAATAAGTTACATGAACTTATGCTTCATAATGTGTAAGACATAATACATAACCAGTGATAAGAATTTGAATGTGAGAAGTTAAAAAAAACCAAAGCACTATCCAAATGTATGTTATTGGGGTCAACTTGTGCATGAATTTATTCATGGGAAAATACATGGATTTATAGTAAGAACATTATATGTTAATATAACACCAATAAAGGCTTTCGTCTTGGATGAGTTATTTGGATGTGATAGAGAAGGCAGTGACTGGGAAAGTCAAAAGTGTGCTGGTTACTCTTGATTTTTACCCAAACTATATGTTCTCAGAGATCAAAGCCCTTCAAATGATAAAATACTCAAAAACTCAGTTCAAATGTGTCAAATTGGCAATAATTTTCCAATGTAAGTCAAAACAATAATCTCTCCTTCCAGATCGACATAACAAATGTGTTTCTTGTAACTTGATGTATGTATATTCCCATAAAAGCTTTCAAATACCAAAGTTTAGTTGATCCAGGGCATTATCAAGGAGAGTAAATTAAAATCTTTAACATCATTAATGGCAGAAATGGGCCAACATTATAATTGAATTTGTATTCTAAATATATTAAACATAAATATACATAATGTGAAAAATCTAATATCATTTTATTAATTTTAAACGTTGTTAATGTTCATTTTCTGTTACAGCTGAAGTTTAAAGAATTTTGTTACTGGATACCTTGTAGGTACAGGAAGTATGTCAAGTATTTGGGTTGAAATGTAGGTAGCACTTCACAAATAAAGCCTTTTCCTTTTTAGCTAAAACAAGCGATAGTAAATGCAATTGGAAAAATGGATCTCAATTCACATGTGGTCTTCAATTTATGGTGAATACAGTTTGGTGGAGACTCCATTAGTTCATTATTCCTTATTTGTGTGTTAGCATTAGCACCATGTGCTCTCTCAGAAAATGGGATAAAAATACCTATTAGTGTTACTCTTTCTAAACCAACAGTTGAGCTATTCTCCTCCATATCTGTTTTCCAAAGTGTTTTACGGTATTAAATTTATTGCCTGGCATTCTACTGAAGTCCACGCCACTCAAAACATCTGCTCTCTTACCATTTTCTTACCTATTTCAAATGGGTTGCAATTGGCTATTTTTCAATGAGAGCTTTAATTTGTTGTGGTATTTTGCTGAATGGATTTAATAACCTATTACAATCCTCATATTTTTAGTATATTTATTGTACATGATTGGTCAACTAGTATATTTTACCCATGGCTAAAAAATAGTAAAGATAGAAAGCACCTGAAATAGCACAGTATAGTGAAAGCAAAGTTATTAGAAGAGATCTGTGTCGGCTTTCGCCCAAGGATAATGTTTCAGAAGCTATATATTCAGCAAAGGTTTTATAATACACTTCCTCTGCTCTTTTCCTATTAGCAATGCCTTTCAAAAGTGGAATCAGAGGGAAATGCTGCTAAAATATTTACTGATAAATGTATAGTAATCAGAAGCAACTCTTTTCTTTGGATATTTACATTTTTCTTTTTTTAAATTATTTTAATGTTTATTTATTTTTGAGAGAGAGACAGAGCATGAGTGAGAGAGGGGCAGAGAGAGAGAGAGAGAGAGGGAGACACAGACTCTGAAGCAGGCTCCAGGCTCCGAGCTGTCAGCACAGAGCCCGACGCGGGGCTCAAACTCACGGACCATGAGATCATGACCTGAGCTGAATTTGGATGCTCAGCTGACTGAGCCACCCAGGCGCCCCCTTTGGATATTTAGATATGCCCAGAATAAATGTCAAACTTTCATTTTCAACAACTTATCAGTAGATTATCTGTAAACTGACAATCCAAAAATATTGCTAATTCGGTGCATTTAATCAGGGATGAAATTAAACTGAAATGAAAAAGAAACCTATTAAAAACTTAATGTATGGAAAAGTTAATAACACCAAGGATTTCTTCACTCATGGCTGAGAACTCTGAGACACAATATAACAGAAAGTGTTTGTCTACAAAATTCAGTTTCTTCAAATTTACAATGGAGAGTTTATATGATTACACATGCATCACCATCAAGTTTTATAAAAATCTAGCCATTCACAATTTTTGGCAACAAAGCCAGAAAACAACTGCTTGCTTCCATTACACTTGTAAGAGGCAATTTGAGAAGTTACTCCCCAGGAATTAAATTTTGTGGATAAACATTCTAGCTAATTGCATTATTGTTCTCAGAACACTGAAGGCAGCACTAAGCCAAACTAAGAAATCCAATTTATTTGTTTCTTTCTTTTTTCAAAAGCAATTAAATTCTCTTCCACTAACACATTTTAGGACTCAAGAAAAAAAAAATACATATACTGTATATTAGATGGATTGGAAAGATATAAAGGAAAGTTTTATTTAAGTATAACATTTATGTCTTAAAGAAGGAAAAATGTGGTCCCCTTGGGGTGAATAAGTTCTAAAGGTATATATATTTCAAAGCTTATGTAAAAGTGCAGTGAAGGGAGTTCATCATTTGAACTTTCATCAATGCTGAGAGTTCTATTTGCCAACAGTTTGCAGAATAGTGTAGTTGGCAGTTGTACCCCCGTGCAATGTTTTTTTATCTTATTGTTTCATCCTACCTTTAATGCATTTCTCACACTTCCAAGACATGTTGTTCTTTCAAACCACAGTATTAACAATAATTGTTATTTCTAACTTAAAATTAGATCTTGACTAAATATCTAATAATATAAAAAGGGTCTCTTCCTATGTCCTTAAATTTCCTCTTAGTATCTTTACTTAACACTATCACTCTGAAAAATTATATTCCTCCGGAAGAGAATATTCCCTATTCTCTAATGAATACTCTGGTTTTATGATAACCATCTCTTAGAGTGGCCATTCGCTGTTCTCCAGGAGTAAAATCCTTCTCATAGGCAACCAGTCCTGCAAAGCTTTCCCAAGGCCTTTTATTCAGAATTAATTACTTCCTTTTTCTCATGCTTCTACTATCGTACTTAGCATATTGTAATGTAGCTAGTTGTACATGTTTCTGTATCCCCTCTAGACTTATGATTTCCTTTAAGTTAGGAGATAATTATCACTCCAGAACACAGCAGAGTCTTAATGTATACCAGATACTAATATAATATATACTAAATGAGTGACTTCAAAAAGAAATTAAAACTAATGTGTTTTAATCTTCATTTCTCTTCAAGATTTATGACATTCCTAAGACTTTTAAATTTGTTACTTTGGGGCGACTGGGTGGTTCAGTTGGTTAAGCAGCCAACTTTGGGTCAGGTAATGATCTCACGGTTCAGGAGTTCGAACTCTGCATTAGGCTGTCTGCTGTCAGCACAGAGCCCACTTCGGATTCTCTGTCCCCTTCTCTTTCTGCCCCTCCCTCACCCATTCTCTCCCTCTCTCTTTTTCCTTCTCTCTCTCTCCCCTCCTGCTCAAAATAAATAAATAAATAGAAATATATTATTCCGTGTAGTAGTTATTCTGCATTAAGCATATGCAACCAAAGGTGACGTTTTTAATCATTCTCCCCTACTTGTGAGTATCTAAGCTTTAAATTATTTCAGAAAATGCATACTTACTCTGAAAAAATTGAGAATTTATTATGAAACCTATGTTTCATAATTAAGGGGTGTTCTAATTAAATCTGGAAAAATTTCAAATACAGTTCCAATAAAATAGTCATGTAATACTAAAAAATAGAAATACGAATTTACATTAACTCACATTTACTCAATATAAAACAAATTCCAGGATTTTTCATATTATTAAACTTTTGAAAATCAGTAGGGAAATTAATAATTCTATAATATTCAAGCTTTCTGGAATACTTGGTTGAGTTTTTCAAAACACCAAAATTATTTTTCAAAGTCGTACATATTTTTTAAAGTTTTAAAAAATGTACATATCCTTGCCTACTGACAAAGTATATTAAACACACACACAAACTAAATTTTTCTTCTCAATGATCCAAGACCATCACAGAATTGCAGCATCCTATTTTTTGAAGCAAGAATGTCCTTTATGGATAATCTAGTGCTGCCCTCACTAATTGGACAAATGAGAATACTACAATCCAGAGAGATTATATGATGTTCCCTGGGTCTCACAGCAAGTTAACGGCAAGACCAGGCCTACAGTAAAGGTAACCCGATCCAGAGTTCTTCCTAATAGGAACCATATTTGTAGAATGTGTATAACTCAAAGGGTCTTGGATATATATAAAAAACTGTGTTCTGACATAATTGATCCAGCCTACTATAATTACTAAAATTTTTACGATGAATTTTAGTGGTTATTTGGCCCATAGCCTTAATATACAATGTCAAAATTCATATTTAATTTTTAGTATTTCTCAATACTTACTATAAACTATTTTCTCATGAGGGTCTTTTCTATGGAAAAAGCACATAAGCTTTAGTTAGAATAAAAGAGCTAACTACTTCATCCAGTGCACAAATAGTTAAGCTTTAATTTTTTGTGATTAGTTGTTTGGGGATAATTTACTAAAGAAAACAAGACACACTCTTAAAGAAAAGTAAAAAATATCATGGACGGAAAAACCATAAAAGCAGCATTTTCTAACTGTAGGATAACATTTTTCCTACTTAAATTTAGAGACCAATAAAAACAGGTCTTGACATAGTTGGACTAGTGTTACAAAATTGATAACTTAGCAATTGAAGAAGACTAGTTTCTGCACAACACTGATTTAAGTAATAACAATTGCACTTAAAATAGAAATAAGATAGAAACAGGAACAAAATCCAATAAGACAAAATAAAACATAAATAATTTAAAAATCATATATATGCACTTACCAGGTGACCCAACAATCCAACTCTTAGGTATTTACCTCAGAGAAATGAAAATTTGTGTACACACATACACACACAACCTATGAATGTTTATAGTAGCGTTATTTTCATTAAAAACCTAAACAACCCAAGTGTTCTTCAACAGGTGGATAGATAAATGAACTGTGAGACATACAGTAGAATACTGCCCAGCCATAAGGAAGAAATGAATTACTGTTATATTCAAAAAACAAGAATGAATCTCAAAGGCATTATGATAAGTGAAAGAAGTCAGTCTCAAAAGACTATTCACTGTATGATTCATTTATATGACATTATGAAAAAGCTAAAAATATGGACTGAAGTACTATGGAATAAAGAACAGATTAGCGGTCGCTAGGGGTAACGGACAGAGGCAGCGAATGTCTAAAAAGAGGCAGCACAAGGAAATTTTTAGGTGATAAAACTATTTTGTACCCTACTTATAGTGATGAAGACACAATTCTACACAAGTCTTAAATCTCAAAGAACACCATAAAAACAAAACAAAAACAAGCAGAGACAGATAGATAAATATACAGATAAATAATAGTCACAGTGGCAAGTGTGTATATATTTTTAAAAAATGCCTCAAATATTTACAATGGGTATTTTAAGCATACCTACTCAATAAAAAATGTAAATGTATATGCCTAATTTTAAAAATCATGAACAAATCATTCTTCTGCAAAAAAAAAATTAATAGCCAATAATGAAGAATTTTTTTGCTCTTAGCTGTGGCACAAAATTCCAACCTATAAATATTAATAGCACAGAGCAGATCTCTATTCAATACAGCACCCCTGGGGTGCCTGGGTGGCTCAGTAGGTTAAGGATCCGACTTCAGCTCAGATCATGATCTACCTACCGGTTAGTGAATTTGAGCCACACGTCGGGCTCTGTGCTGACAGCTCAGAGCCTAGAGCCTGCTTCTGATTCTATGTCTCCCTCTTTGCCCCTTCCCTGCTTACACACTCTCTCTCTCTCTCAAAAATAAACAAACATTAAATAAATATATATTATATTATAGCACCCCTGATTCAGGCAGAAATGAGCAATCTTTTTTGAACCGTCTTAATATCTTTTTACCACCATGTATTAAAGTCAGTAGTGAACAGTTTAAAATGAAGATCTGGTGAGTAAAAGATTCAGGACACAAGATTCTGTCTAGGCCACTGCTAATTCAACATTTACTCATAAAAATAAGAAATAATGGAACATGAACATCACAATCCTCTTAGAGATATGACTGAACTAGTACGTTCCATATATCACCCATAATCAAGGGTAATTATATAAGGAAACAGCTGTATACCCATCAATACTGCTCATTCTCAACTAGTCTTTTAGTTTTATCTTTAAAGTACTGAGTTAAAGAACATGTCCAGGTATTTTCAAGATGAAAAAACTGAAGGAGCTCTGGTTGCACTCCATAATTATGATGGTCATTGCCTTGTTTCCCACAGCAGTAAAAGGCATGGTGTTTAAAACAGGTAAAGACGTACTATAAAAAGTGACAGGAGATAAAGAACAAACTTTGTTTGCTCTGATCATCAGTCTCTCTTATCAGAAAATTTACATATAATTTTCTTGAATGCTCAAAGTTTTAAAATTGTGTTATTATTTTTTTCCTTTAGTTTTGGGAATTCAGCAGTGTTCTAAAATATAAGCATTTTCTCTTTAGGTTGGTGACGGAGGTAAGTGATGACATGTTACTTTATACAGAAATTGACATTTGTAACAATAATCAAAGAAAAAATGAATTTTTAAGTCATAATTATTTTTCTCCCTTATATACATTTTAATTTCCTAAATGGCAAGCTTTTATCAGACATTTAAATTACAACATTTAAAAATGATTAAAGGAAGGTGAGGATACAAGCAAGTAGACATCATATAAAAGTTGAAAAGAAATTTTAACAATACATATGAAAAGCTTTAAAAAAAAAAGAGTGACACAGGGGTACCTGGGTGGCTCAGTCGGTTGGGCATCCGACTTTAGCTCAGGTCATGATCTCACAGTCTGTGGGTTTGAGCCCCACGTCAGGCTCTGTGCTGACAGCTCAGAGTCTGGAGCCTGCTTCAGATTCTGTGTCTACCTCTCTCTCTGCCTGTCCCCCACTCATTTCTGTCTCTCAAAATAAAATAAAGACATAAAAAAATTTTTTAAAAAAGAGTGATACATTAGGACATAGTAATTCTACTACTGAAAATCTATTTGAGGGAAAAATAACTTATATACAAAAAGATTTATATAAATGTATATCTCTGTAGTACTTATAAGTAAAATGTAGTACGATGACAGCAAAAAAATTACTTAAACATTTTTTATCCTCATATATGTGCATGTATATTTGTTTATTTACAAGATAACTAAGAATTTACACTAAAACATAAACCATGGTTTCCTCTGGCTGTGGGGTTATGGATCGAATTAATATTCTCTCTTTGCAAGATTTACTACATTTTCTATAATGAGTAGACATCTATTTTACCATATAAAACTTAACATTTTTAAATGATTAAAATTTAAGTTTAATTATTTTAAAATATAAAAAGTTTTAACAAAAATGTTTAGTGAATAAAGCTATATCTACCAAAAGTACTGATCCAAAGATATTAAGTTTTTGGCTATAATTTATTTAGTCTGTGTAAAACTCTATTAAGAAAAGGTTTTATTTTTACTGAAAAATAGTACTATGAGAAAAGTACTATGGTTGTTTTGTATATACTCCATTTGCTGTTTACTGCTTCATGGCCCATTCTGTGGTTTAAATAGTGGCTGCCACATTTTGCTTTGCTCAACTGACTGGCAGCTATCATTTGAATGCCAGACTTCTCTTTATGCAAATTTCCAAAGGTCACCATTTATGCATGTAAATTCCGAAGGGCACTAACTCTACAGCTGACAGATTCTGACAGCCACTATATCTCCAAGAATGGAATGAGCAGGGAAGACTATCTGAATAATTAATGTGCTTTTACTATGCCCATGGCCAGTTTTTACATCCTGCACTTTCTGACTGGTTTTCAAATTAATTAGAAAATCTAATTTCATGGCCAACCAAAACTTTTTTTTAAATTTCTATAAACAAATGATAAAGAAACGAAACAATAATGAATGACCCTCAGTTCAAGGGTTATATTAGTAGAGATCACTCCTACCTAGAGATAAAAATTAACATCTAGCTCTAGATATTATTTCTGTAAAAAATATTAACTATAATTTTTGTTAAAAAAAAACATGAACTTTGCTCCCTGAAGTTCAGTAAATGGCACCATCAGCCATGGGGTTGCCATTTCAAACTTGAGACACATCCCACTGAGACTTCAACTCTCACTACTGAAATGCAATCAGTCACTAAGACCTGCCAATTTACCTTCTAAGTAGTCTCAAACGTATTACTACCACTCGATCCCCAGGGCTGTTGCCTTAAACCAGGTCTTCATTATACCTCACCTGGTATTTCCCAGATAATCCTCCTGCCTGTGGCCACTATCACCCACACTGTCTCCCGAGTTACCTTTCTAATATCCAAATCCACAAATAAGGCCTGCTATCCAATATAAAAGACACTTAAAAATAGAAATTAAAAGGATGCTCTCAAGAGAAAATATTTAGAATATATTAACTAATGGGAAGAGACAATAAACAAAATTTTGTGTAATGTGGTAATATGTGATCTGGAGAAAAGTCAAGTAGGATATTCAGGGAAGGCTGCCCTGAATAGGGGATAGTTAGAGACTAGGAAATAAGCATGGGGAGAATGGTGATTGGTAGAGGATGCTATATGCTAAGGTTCCCAATAGCCTAGTGTGTCTACAAATGGCAATGAAGCCAGGGTAGCTGGAATGCAGAGGAGACTAAAGGTAGACCAGGGCTCTGAGCACTGAACACTGAAAATGATGTAGCAAGGAAAAGTGAAAGATGTTGTAATTCTTTAGGCCAGAGGGGACTGTGATCTAAACCAAAGTAATAGCTAAGGAGAGGTTCAGAAATAGTCAGACAGTATCTGCTGATAGATGTGCAATATGAGTAAAAGAAAATTTGAGCTTCACTCCAAGTATTTATGCCTAAGGAACAGGAAGAATGGAGCTATTTTTTTAACGTTTTTATTTATTTTTGAGAGAGAAACAGAGCGCGAGTAGGGGAGGGGCAGAGAGAGAGGAAGACACAGAATCTGAAGCAGGCTCCAGGCTCTGAGCTGTCAGCACAGAGTCCAACACGGGGCTTGAACTCACTAACAGCGAGATCATGACCTGACCCGAAGTCCCATGTAGCTATTAAGCAAAAGTTTCCTTAGAGTGATGGAACGCCTAGGTGGCTCAGTCGGTTGACCATCCTACCCTTGCTTTCAGCTCAGGTCATGATCTCACGGTTCGTGGGTTCGAACCTTATGTCCAGCTCTGCACTGACAGTGTGAAACCTGCCAGGGATTTTCTCTCTGCCCCTTCCCTGCTTGTGCATGCACTCTCTCTCTCTCTCTCTCTCTCTCTCTCTCTCTCAAAATAAATAAACTTAAAAAAGTTTCCTGAGAGTGAGGTTTCTGAATGGTCCTTATTTTTTAATTATTTTATTATTCTGAAAACTTCAATTTGACACTTTGGGGTTAAATCCATTCAAAGAGGTGCCTTACTATTGACCCTTCCAGTACATCCTTCAAGGTTCAAGAAACTGTAGTTTATTTTACAAGCATTTAGTGTTTGTACATGCTTAGATATGCCTAGCTCTATTTTAAATGACATGTAATATATACTTTTATTAACCCCATATTACAAATGAGGGAACTGAAGTAGAGAGAGAATAAGTAAAACTTCCAAGGTCATACATAGTGTCTGTCTTCAAATTTTGACCTCTTTACTCTGCCTCCTCTAACAAGTGGTTTTGTATTTCATTACTAAAAAAAGAATGAATCTAAAAGGTTCCCAGGGCTGACAGTGGTGGGAGGTGGGAACGACAGAGGGTCAAAGAGGACCTCCAGGGATGACAGAAATGTACTGAATCTTGATTTTGGTATCAAGATAAACACAGTTTTATGTGTTTATCAAAACAGAATTGTGCACTGAAAAGCATAATTTTACTACACATGAATTATACATAAATAATCCTGATTTTAAAAAATTATCTAGCAAATATCCTACACTGGCAAAAATCAATCATAAATTGATATGGAAATAAGTATACTTTAAAGTGAATCTTTCATATGACATAATTTGCTTGAATACTTTTTTTGACAAAAGCAATATGTTTAATGTCGTCTTCCAACAGTATTTGCTGAGAATGTAATACATTTTTATTGTTCCCATATAATTTTTCATGTGTGATTTCAGCCATTTTGACCACAGCAGGAAGTTCTAGGCTTTTTCCAATGATTTGATTCATCCTCTATAGGAAATTTCAAATAAAGCGTCTAAACATTTATCAAAGTTCAGTGGATATCTGTAAATGACCTGACTGAACATGACTTTAAACATTTCTGAAAAACCTGGTTATTTGTGCTCTGGGTGTCATTAAGTCTTGTATTCATGTGGCTGTGCTCTACCATTAACTTATACTCCAGACAAAATTTGTTCTTTTCTTTAATTTTTTTAAACACATATTTATTTTTGAGAGTCAGAGAGAGACAGAGCATGAGTAGGGGTAGGGTAGAGAGAGGAAGATATAGAATCCGAAGCAGGTTTCAGGCGCTGAGCTGTCAGCACAGAGCCCAACACACCAGGCTCAAACCCATGAACCGCAAGATCATGACCTAAGCCGAAGTTGGACACTTAAACCAACTGAGCCACCCAGGCACCCCAAGACAAAATTTGTTCTTAAGACAAGTTTAATCATTTATGATATAGGATACAAATCCCTATTTCATAGTTTTCATGATTATTTTAAGTTCTACACTACCCTTAATAAATCTAAGTAGATTATTAATGTTAATATCAAATAATGAATCTGAAAAATATCCTATAATAGGGGTAGGGAAACATCAGCTGTGCAGTTTTTTGTTATTGTTGTTGTTTACTTGGGCATGTATTAATAAAATAGTCTTTGATTTGTAATTTTTATTTAACACTTCATAAAATCAACTGTTTAATTATGAGCAGTGCACTTAAAAATTAACATTAATTTGGGGTGCCTACGTGGCTCAGTCATTTAGGCATCCAACTCTTGGTTTCTGCTCAAGTCTTGGTTTCTGCTCAATCTCACAGGTGCTGGAATCAAGCCCTGCTATTAGTGCAGAGCCTGCTTGGGATTCTCTCTCCCTCTCTGCCCTTCCCCCACATGCAGGTGTGCACACATGCTCTCTATCAAAAAACAGTAAACTTTAAAAACTGACATTAATTCAACAGACTTATCCAAACACATATAATATCAAATCAGTACAGTAAGATATTCTTAGAAATAATCACTGCCATCAAAATACTTTGAGATACCATCTGATTTCCATCAGGGTAGCTATAATCAAAATAACAATAAGTTTTAGCAAGGATATGGTAAAACAGGAACACATGTCTGGTGGGAAATGTAAAATGGTGCAGCCCCTTTGGAAAGCAGTTTGGAAGTTCCTCAAAAGTTAAAATATTCAGTTACCACATGACCCAGCAATTCCAACCCCAGTATAAATCCAAGAGAAATGAACACATATGTCTACATAAAAACTTGTGTGTGTTCATAGCAGCCATTATTCGTAATAGCCAAAAAATAGGAAAAAAAAACCAAAAATAATGTCCAACAACTAATAAATGGATAAACAAATTGTGGTATGTCCATATAATGGAATATTATTCAGACATTAAATGAAATTACGTTCTGATTTACATAACAAGGGTAAAAGTTGACAACATTTTGTTAAGTGAAGAGGGCAGATACAAAAAGCCACATATTTCATGATTCCATTTTTTATGGTAAATCCATAGCCAGGAGACACAGCAAGCAGGCAACAGTGAGTAACTGCTCATGGGTTATAAAGTGTCTTTCAGGAAAGATATAAACGTTCTGGATTAGATAGTGGTGGTAGTTACACAACTTTGTGAATATCCTAAAAAATGCTGAATTGTACACTTTTTAAAAGAATGAATTTATGGGATATAAATTATATCTGAATTAAAAAACAATGAAGCAAACATTGTCAGTCATTTAACACTGTAAAAAATCCCTATGAATCCTCTAGAAACTTACTATTTGAGTGCCTGTAGCAGTCATTATGTTAAATATTATAAGGTCTCAATTATTTCTCATACCTTTTTTTAAGTTTATTTATTTTTGAGAGAAAGAGAGAGTATGAGCAGGGGAGAGGCAGAGAGAGAGGAAGATAGGGATAATCCCAAACAGGCTCCATGCTGTCACTGCAGAGCCTGACATGGGGCTCAAACTTCCGAAACCTTGAGATCATGACCTGAGCTGAAATCAAGAGCCGGTCACTTAACCAACTGAACCACCCAGGAACCCCTTTCCTACATTTCTTAATTGATATAAGTATCAAGGAAAGGTTCTGAAATTTTCTTCTCACAACCCTATGAATACTCTTAAACACTCTAGAGAGACCTTGGCTGGAAAATTAAGCTCTAGTCCTGCAAACATGATAACGCCTGGGCAGCTCCAAACCTACTTTTCCAGGCTTATCTCCTAACACTGTCCCACTGCACGAGTAATCCTTCAGCAACATTAGAAATATCAGTCTCTCAAGGCCATTCCTTGCTCCTTTATGTACACTTCATAAGCTATTCTGTTGGCTTGGAATGTATGACCTCACCTTCCCTGCTCCAACAACCCCTCAGTGACTTCATAACTTCTATGAAGATTTCAAGGGCCTCCAGCAAATGTGACTTGCTCCCAACTTTGTTTCCTTAACAGTTTGTCAGGGACTTTTGTGAACTGTATACAGTAATTTCTATAGAGTTTCATATATTTCCCACCAGCATTTATTATCTCCAGAGCAAGAACATCTAAGCCTCCCATGGCTGAATTTTTAAAAAGATGATTGAATCAGCCTGTTTTTTGTTAATTGCACTAAGTACCAAAAACCCATTTCCTATTCAAGATAGTAAATGAGTGCCTGCAAAACATAAATGTTAATATATATTGATAAGCTAGTACATACAAATAAAGTAGATTCAATCATATCTACCATGGGATACAGAAGATAATGTTTGCCTTCATGAATATATAGCTGAAGAAATCTGTGGCAAGGAAATTAAGGCAAAAATATCTAAAGGAAGGAATACTAATTGGACAAATTAATGTCTATACTGCTGAGTACAATTTTCTTATATCTTAAAAAACTCAGTACTCTTAAAGTAAAAAGTGTAGAATCTTTGAAAATAGATTTATAATAATTTATAATAAAACCAATTATATCAACAACTCAAAATGAACATGATTTAATGTGAATAAGGAAACTGGTATTTCTGCTTTTAGGTTGTGTATTTATAATAATTTATATTATAGATATTACAAAGTCACTTTATAGAAATTTACTTTGGTAATCTCAAGAAGAAAGGAAATTCCAATTTTCTTCGTGGTTGATTAATATAAAGGCCTATTTGTCTTTAAATGATTTTCTGAATAAGATGCAAATCATTTATGTTATTAGTATATATGTAATAAAAATTATTTTTAATAGCACATTCATTTTTCATCCAGCTAGAGTATACTTCCTCACAACAGCAAATATTATGAACTACGTTACTTATATATTTGTCCACAAGAAATGTCAATTTATTTTTCAAAAAATATACAAAATTCCACTTAAGTAACTCATTAAACTATTTTTAATATAATCCTCATAAAAACATACATTAACTTGAATGTAAACATTTTAAATACATTGAAATGACTAACAATTATGATTGGCAAAAAATAACCTAATAGTTACCTTAATTTGCTCTTCAGTAGCTAAAAGTCCATGTTCTTTTCCTCCAAATTACTACACATTTAAACATTCCTGTAAAAAAAATACATTAGGTGATTAGATAAAATTATACTAGTTTATGGTTATACTTGTAGGACTATTTCAGTATACTTATGTATTTCTTATTGTTGGTCAAGTGTATTTTTCCCCACAATGCTTGGGGTATAGCAGCAGAACCATGGTATAAAAACAAAATTCAATTTGCCTGCGACACATCTAACTCAACCATCTAACTTGCTGTAATGTACACTGGGAATAATTAATGACTTTGGTAGGTATGGGAATTTAAATATTTTCCTAATTAAAAGAAGATGCAAGAATTTATAATAAATTCTCTGATTTCTTCTTGCCATTTGCAAAAATGTGCAGGTAGCTAGAATCAATTATGCTAAGTGAAATAAGTCAATCAGAGAAAGACAAATATCATATGATTTCACTCATAATGTGGAATTTAAGAAACAAAACAGATGAACATATGGGAAGGGGGAAAAAAGACGAGAGAGGTAAACAAACCACAAGAGACTCTTAAGGATAAAGAACAAACTAAGGTTTGATAGAGGGAGGTGGGTGGGGAATGTACTAGATGGGTGATGGGTATTGAGGAGGGCACTTGTGATGAGTACTGGGTGTTGTAAGTAAGTGATGAATCACTGAATTCTACTCCTGAAATCAATATTGCACTGTATGTTAACTAACTAAAATTTAAGTAAAAATTTTTAAATATGATCATAAAAGGGCACCTGGGTGGCTCAGTTGGTTAAGGATCCAACTTTGCCTCAGGTCACGATCTCACTGTTTGTGAGTTAAAGCCTCACACCAGGCTCTGTGCTGACAGCTCAGGGCCTGGAGCCTGCTTCAGATTCTGTGTCTCCCTCTCTCTCTGCCCCTCTCCTGCTTATGCTCTGTCCCTCTCTCTCAAAAATAAACAAACATTAAAAATATTTTTTTTAAAGATCATAAAAAATAAAACAAATTCTACGATTTCTATGAAATTTTCTGTTGTGTTTTTTAATCAATTTTATCATTCGAATCGCTATGGAAAAAATTGAGAAACATATCTTGCCACTTAATCAATATATATAAATACATGCTCTGTGAATTTATGTATATACACAGAGACTGTCTTTATAATAATTTGAACAAACAGATTTTAAAATAGAAAGGAATAAACAAAAAAATAAGACTTATGTGGTAGACTTAAAGGGATTTTTTAGTCTTTATTTTCTTTAAATTGCCATAATATTTCTATTTCTTTTCTTATTAAGCTAATATCAATATCGCAAACATTTTACAAAAAAAAGGAGTAATGTCCTTCATACATACTCAAATACAAAGTATTTTCGTTGGGATTTCAATGTGTTCCAATGGTTCTGCACTGGTCATATCAAGTTTTGAACTTTCTAGTGAGTCTATTTAAGTGCTTTATATGAGCATCAGCTGCATTAGTTAATTATTATGATACTTAGTATTTATTATGCTATTAGTAGTAGTATGCTATTAGCAAAAGGCTAAGGAATCTTTTATGTGCCAAAACAATGGCAAAATCTAGCATCTATTATATAATCTTGTCCCTAAATGGATAAGGAATTAGATATGTGGAGAAACTCATTAGCATAAAATTAAAATTAAGTTCTTTATAGATTCACTATTGATTACCATCAGATACATAAGAAAACAAATTAGTGGTAAATATATTCACAAACAAAAGCATGATATTTTGTTTGAGGATTTTAGATTATATTTTCCTAGTGAATACCTACCCATATTTGGCCAATTACTGAGGTTTTATACCACAAGAGCAATTCATTCCATATTTGAATGACACACTTGGCTACTTGAATGGGCAAATGCAAATAGCTGTTTTAGTCAATTTCTTGGCTGTACACATAAGGTATTGTTTCCTGGTTTTTGAAGAATAAGCCCATCCAATCTTACCAATATTTTACATGTCTGATCATAGGTAATGACAGCACAGGCTCTCCTAGAAATATCCTCACCCTTAATACTTTGTTTCTCCCAATAAGGAAATGCATTCTGATATCCAAACATGACATTCCATGAAGTTCTCCCTAACAGCACCAAACCCACTCCACCACAGACAGAAGCAATCATATGTTCCCTGATGCTCCCATCCACTTTGTGAATTCTTGTATTTGGCCAAACTCCTATAAGTGCTTGAGAACAGAGGCTGTGACTACTTCTTCAGTTGATATTACCCCTTTCTAAAGAACTAAGCACTTAACAGGGCCTTAAAAATGCTGACTGAGTAAACAAAGTATTTTCTTTTTAGTTAAAAAAAAAATCTAAGTATTTATTGGAAACTGTCTGTATTGGCCTCACATATATTGAGACCAAGAACAAAAATGAACAATTATATGTGTCTTTGAGTTTGTTTGCATAGCTATCTTTATAGGTCCATTTTCTTTTTGTTCACAAGATCAGAGACTCTTTAATTTACAGCCTGGTTATAACTGTCTCAATGCTTCATTCAATTATAGCCCCTTTAGGCATTTAAGAGTTAGTAGATAACTCAGACAGAACAAACTTACACAGGGTCACAGCTTCCTAAGATAAAGGAGACCAGGTCTGAGGTAAATCACAGAAAAGGAAAAGGGGAGTGCATGTCTGAAGGGAATTGAAAACCAAATGAAGGGAGGAAGAGGTCATATTAAATCATATCAAATGATAACTGTTCTATAAGCATGAAGTGTTAGGATAAATTGCTTTTCCAATAAGGAAACTTGATCTAAAAGAAATTTTTATTTTTATTTTTATTTTTTCATGTTTGTTTATTTTGAGGGAGGGAGGGAGGGAGGGGAAGGATAGGAGAAGGAGGGAGAGAGGGAGAGAGAGAACACATGAGCAGGGGAGGAGCAGAGAGAGAGGGAGAGAGAGAATTCTAAATAGGCTCTGCATTGTCAGCGCAGAGCCCAATGTGGGCTGACTCTCACAAACCATGAGATCATGACCTGAGCCGAAATCAAGAGTCAGAAGTTCAACTGACTAAACCACCCAAAGGCCCCTAAAAGGGATTTTTAAAAAGAAATACTAGAATTGTTTTTTAGCAAATTGACTACTTCAAAGGAAAGCACTCAGAAAGGATAGAAAATTGGTGTGTTTATATTTTCATCACCATTCAAAAGTGACATAAAAAGAAATTCACTAGCAGTTATTGAAATTCACTCTATGCTTTGTGAATTTGATGGGTATACTTGAATACTAGATTGCTTTAATTAAAATTAAAAGTTAAATGAATCCATCCTTTAGATAAAAACCTTGTAAATAAACACATATATAACACAGCACAAATGGAAAATCAAATGGTAAGATCTGATTCACCAACCAAAAAGGGGGAATACATAATAAAGACAAATGTGAAAGGCAAATTTTCTAATTCTGAGATAGCAAGTTTAAAAAGTAAAGCAACATTCATTCATTCACCCATTCATTCTTTCATCCATCACTTCATCAAATATTTACTAAATGCCCGGCACAGTTCTAGGTGCTATAGATTCAGGAGTGAACTGAACAGACAGAAATAGCAAAGAGTTTAAATTTACATTGTGGTTGAGTGATGGGAACAGAATGAGAGAAAAAGAAACAGGTTTTATATTCTCCAAACACTTTTTGTAGTATTTAAAATTTTTAAACATTTTGAACATTTTACATCCCCATTTAACCTTATTTTTTAAGGTTTTAATCACTTTATATCTTCACTTAACCTTTATAAGATTCCTGAGGTTAGTATGAACATTGCCTTGTTTATTTTACAAATAAATATTCTGAGACATTGAGTATCAAAGCCAGAATTTGAATATAACTAATCCAAATTCAGTCTATACCCTCTAGCTTCTCAAATAGCACTGTGCTGATTATTACTGTCCATATTTGATAAAAGGATGCTTGTAATGAAAAACAATAGACTTCCTTATATGAATTCTTTACGAAATAATCATCTCAGAATTTCGTAACACTGATTACGGTTTGAAGGCAACTTCACATTCTAATATTTAAATGAGATTCTAGGAAATCCAAGTAAAAATTAGTCTGGAATTAAGATGAAAAGATATTTTATTGCCTTGGTCTGTGTGGCATTAATTATATTTATGTGACATCTCCCATGGAACTGTTCAATAAAGGCTCAGGAAACAATGAAGAACTCATGTGTACAAACATACTTTAAAAAGATCATTCTAGTGTCAGGTAAAAGATGGTTTGAAGCCTAAGATGAGAGTAAAATTTTTTAAAAGATCAGTGAGAACTGAGATTTAAAAAATACAGTGAATTAGTAAACTATTTATTAGGTAATATTTTTTTTTGGTCTATGAGAGACCTTAAATCATTTTTAGAACAGTTAAATATTAGGTGCCACAATTTTATTATTTGTAAAATGAGGTATGTAGCCTTCATATCTATCATTTCAAATTACTTAGAAGTTAAATAAGAAAATAAGAGTCAAAACTCTATAAATAGGCACATTAACTGCCATTCCATCTCCATTACTAGATTCCCAGTGCTGTCTCTCTAGCTATGATGTTATTTTTCCAACTACCCCCTTTCTGTCTCTCAATCTATTAGTATATGAGTCATCTTCAAATATCTTTGACTTTCACTCCGTATCAATAACTATTATCATGTACCACCAACATTATGTTCCCAGTAGACTGTTCAAGTTTGGTTTTTATCTTTATTTCAATAATTTTACAGATCGGAAATGTGCCACTGATAAGGATTATCATGGTTATAAGATAATAGTGCTAAGGCAAGATCCCAAGGCATTCTATAATTTGTTTGACCTCCTGCCAAACATGTGGTCACCATACTTGGAATACTGCAATAGCACACTGTTATTCTTATAGCACCATTTTATCCTCACTTTAGCTACCTTGCAAACAGCTGTCAGAATAATCTAAGACCTCATTTTCCCCATGATGATTTCTGCTCATTAATACATAAAACACTGGTTCCTCAGACAGATTATTCCAGATAGAGTGGCTTAGTCATGCACCAAGGATGCTGTGTAGTTCTCTACACTTATAATTTGGTTTTGCTTTTTTAGTCTTTTTAATGTTTTTATTTATTTTTGAGAGAGAGAGATAGAGACAAAGTGAGAGCGAGGGAGGGGGAGAGAGAGGGAGGGAGACACAGACTCAGAAGCAGGCTCCAGGTTCTGAGCTTTCAGCACAGAGCCTGACACAGGGCTCGAACTCAGGAACTGTGAGATCATAACCTGAGCCGAAGTCAGACACTTAACTGAGTAAGCCACCCAGGCACCCCTCTACACTCACTCTTTGAATAACATGCTAATAGTATGCTAAGGTCTCGTCCTCTAAAGAAATGAGCTTCAACATTTTGAGTACAAACACACCTGTAAACTTCTGGTGCATTTTAAATCAAGACTACAAAGTCTAGTCCTCAATGTATTAAATGTTAATATGAGATCATTTTCTGCCCCCATGAGTGTAAGCCATTGTGTAAAGGAAAGTATCTTGGTTGTGATTTTAAATCAACAATAAAACTGGACAAAATTGACAAAAAATTTGTTTTGGGACTACAGAAACTGGCCAGTCATCCAATAAATTAAGTATTTTTGCCAGAAAAACTACTCTACTTTTGTTAAGAACAGTGGGGATCCTGTAGTATTTTTGTCTGGAAATTCTACTATCTCTCACCTCAACCTCCAGCTAGACTCTTTGGTCATAAAACAAACCTTAATGAATTTAAAAGAATAGAAATTATACAAAGTAAACTGTATGACCAAACTAGAATAAAATTTAAATTTTTTTAGAAATCCCCAAATATTTGGAAATTTAAAAAACAATTATAAATACTTTATGCATCAAAAAAAATAGAAATTAGAAAATAGTATTCAACTGAGGAAAACTAAATCCGAGCATATCATAATTTAACGGAATACAGCTAAAGCAGTGCTTAAAAGTAAATTCACAGCTTGAAAGATCTAAGAAGAGAAGAAGAGCAAAATGAATGCAAACTAAGCAAAAAGGGAAGAATGAAAGGAAAGAATGTGTGACATTGGTCAGAATATCAGTTGTAATATGAAAACATGTGTACTGCTTATTGTTATTAAAAATCCCTTACTGAATGTAAACTGGTGCAGCCACTCTGGAAAAAAGCGTGGAGGTTCCTCAAACAATTAACAATAGAACTCCCCTATGACCCAGCACCAGCACTGCTAGGAATTTACCCAAGGGATACAGGAGTGCTGATGCACAGGGGCACATGTACCCCAGTGTTCACAGCAGCACTTTCAACAATAGCCAAATCATGGAAAGAGCCTAAATGTCCATCAACTGATGAATGGATCAAGAAGATGTGGTTTATATATACAATGGAATACTACATGGCAATTAGAAAGAATGACATATGGCCATTTGTAGCAACGTAGATGGAACTCGAGGCTGTTATGCTAAGTGAAGTAAGTCAGGCAGAGAAGGACAGATGTCATATGTTTTCACTCATATGTGGAACAGGAGAAACTTAACAGAGGACCACAGGGGAGGCAAAGGGGGAAAAATAGTTGGAGAGAGGGAGGGAGGCAAACCATGAGAGACTCTTGAATACTGAGAACAAACTGAGGGCTGATGGGGGTGGAGGAGAGGGGAAGGGGGTGATGGGCATGGAGGAGGGCACTTGCTGGGATGAGCACTGGGTGTTATACGGAAACCAACTTGACAATAAACTATAAAAGAAAAAAAAATCCCTTACTTTTTCTAGCCCTTAGTATCTCCATTTTTAACATGATAATTAGAATAAATTACTCATAACCCTCCTTCCCATTGAAAAATATAATTAATATTTTTGAAACAGCTAACAAAATTATAAACTATATTAAAAATACACAGTATATAGACAACTCATAGTTTATTAATTGTTAGGGGAAAGGACCGCAGATAATCCAAAACAGGAAATAATCTTGAAAGCCTAATCAATACATTATACACAACATTTTCACTTACAAAAGGCTGACCCTTTTACATTTTATTTTGATGAATATCAAAAGAAGTTTGATATAATTAATGTAAGATAAGCAAAAACATTTATTATGGTGACATTTTGCCTATCACACATACATAGAGAGGAGAGCAGAAGATAGCACAGAATAAGACAGGAGGATAAAGTAGGATAAGACAGGATAGGGAAGGCATACGGAAGGAAAAAGAAGAATGCTTAACTAGTGTCTACTATATACCCAGCCACTGGGTAATATCAAGCATTAGAGCTATATATACAAAGACCTTGTCTTCATAGAGGAGAGTTTTATTTGTGAAGATCAAATTCAGAGATTAGGCCTTTTACTTGTTTCCTTTAGTTTGCAATTCCCCTACACAGAGATTGTTCCTTCCCTCACAGAAATGGCAAGATCGTGATTAATCAATCAGTTTGTTAGAAGTCCATGGCATACATAACACCAAAACTCTCATCCCAGCAGGTTTTGGCTAAGGTAGTATACCTGAATGGTAATTCTTCCAGAAATGTGTTTCTTCTGTACTCCTTCAGCTTATAAAGATACTAAAAGGTAGGGACATTATTCATTACCAGGTATCCAAAACTAATTCAAAGCTTTCATACCTACAAACACCTCTTTCTCTGAGTTTAGCCTAGGAATGAATCAACTAATGCTTTAGTTTATTGCTGTGTAAGGACTATGCAGCCCACTGCTCTGACTCTAAGAAGACTTGGTGAATTTCCAGGAAGATATTTCCTTAGCAACATATTGTTTTCTTTCTCTGCTTGAGAAACAGCTTCCGAGTTATCAATATACAAAGCAATCATTCAGTGTAATCTGTGTTTTTACCCCTCAAAAGTGCCTATGTTATAACAATAACTGCACATAACACATTTGCATCGTAATGATGGTTTCCAAACTCTATAATAATAGAAGTTATCATGCTACTTTCATTTATAATAAAGTGTGCCTACATTCCATACTTTTAAATAATCATTTATTGATAGAACACACTTGCATGTTCCAAATGTAAACAGGGAACTTTAAAATGCCTAAAAACAACAATTCTGATATATGAAAAGATCTTTTTCTTTAAACAGTATCCTCTCCTTAATTATCATGTTCTTAGTTCACAAAAATGTACTTTCCCTTCGTGGCTAACCTAGACAAATAAAACAGTTTAATCTCAAACTATTATATGTAGTGAAAATAGCCTAAAAACAAGTTATTGTGCCAATGCATGCTACTGAATATTTTCTGTAGACTCATGATTGAATTTTTATAGATTTATACAGTTTCTGTCAACTCTAGAAAAATGATTTTTATCTCCCATTTCTCTGAGGCCAAATTGTCACCTGATCTCAAGTCCAAGGAAAATCCAGTATGCCAGGATCCTAAGTATTACTAAGGATGCGAACCTGGTGTCTAATGAAGTGTTCTCAAAGGTTTAAGAAACTTTGGATTGTCAAGCCAGACACTGAATCTCAGATAAGCTTCTTCCAAAAATCCTCATCCCTCTGGTCATTAAAAAAAAATCAATAAATGTATTCTAACCAAAGTCTAAAAAGCTTCTGAGAAATGACCTCTCCCAAAGTCTCTTGGGGGATTTCCAACTAACTGTGCAGAGGGCAGGGTGTGGGATCAAAAAGCAGAAAGAAGGAAGTAAAGAAATACTTCTGAGCAAGTGGAAAAAAAAATCTAGCTGGAAAACTAAAAGGGATTAGCTTACATATCATATCAGATTTCCACTGCACTGCTACCCTGCTTTCTCCTCTTTTTCTGTCCCATTCTTAACACTGCCTGTAGTTCATTACACGAAACTTTATTTCCCCACTTTGTGTAAGATTTCAAGCAGAAAACCTTCAGTACTGAAATCTTTAAAATGGTATGCTTTACATTACACAGTAATAAGCACCTTATCTGAGACTTCACCATCTGGAAATCAGACCAATTTAACACACAGTTCTAAATCAGGAAATACATTTAAAAGAAAAAAAGAAAAAATTTCACAGTGCACTAAAACCCAGTGAACTTGACTCACAGAGAGGCCTTCAATCAAGACTTAGTTTCTTTATATTCTCCAGTATTCTATCAAAGAGAAAGCAGAAGCAGAAGCAGCAGACAGATAATAACCACCACAAATACCTTTAGCTCTGAGGAAAACTGAAAACTACCTAGAAAGAACTGTGGATACAGTTTTATTCAAACTGTCAAACATCTGGAGTTCTGTCACTTTAATTGGGTGGATGTTTGCCTCAAGTTTTCAGGAATTTTTCTGTACCCAAAGAGGCCACCAACCAAGCAAAACTCTATTTCACTTAAGTTTCACTCATGTACAATTCAAACTAAACATCAATCAATAAGGTCAAATTATACCGGAATAATGGACAATTAAAAATTAAAAGCTTTGATAAAGTATAATGGATGTGTGTATGTTTTTGTGCATTTACTCACCTCTTTTGAGGACATGACTTTTTAAGCATATTTATTTTATTTCTATCATCTATCTATCTATCTATCTATTGGTATAAAGAAGAGTATATAAATCCACATTTTAAGTTATTTAGATATCCCATACCCATGACAAGGGAAATTCATATCAATCATTCCAAACAGTATGCACTATATAGTTGATTTTTTTAAATTAGTTCTTTGTGGAGGGGGGAGTAGGTTGAGCATATTTCTTCATAGGACTTTTAAAAATAAAAAATGTTGCCTGCAAATATTCAACAAAATTTTTTTAAAGTAAGGCCTATCCAATTAGAACAGTATTTTTCAGAAAAACAAGTCAAAAAATATAACACAAGGGAAATTTCTTACCTGAATTAAAATACTAAGTTTTCTTTTTTAATTTAGTTGATACTAAATTATAGTTTACATTGCTACTGAATAGAACCAATTTACTCTGAAGTACACATGCAGAAGGAATAAAGGAAATATTAATAGTTAAAATAAGAAAAATGTTTATTTTTTAAATTCATTTATTTAAATTTATTGCAGAAGGAATAAAGGAAATATTAATAGTTAAAATAAGAAAAATGTTTATTTTTTAAATTCATTTATTTTTAAAAGAAAGAGAGACAGAGTCTGAGCAGGAGAGGGGAAGGGAGAGAGAGAGAGAGAGAGAGAGAGACATAGAATCTGAAGCAGGCTCCAGGCTCTCAGCTGCTAGCACAGAGCCTGATGTGGGGTTTGAACTATGAATGGCGAGATCATGACATAAGCCAAAGTTGGATGCTTAACTGACTGAGCCACCCAGGGGCCACAAGAAAAATGTTTCTTTTTTTGATACTTTCCCCTTAACAAAGTTAATTTCTCAAATTCGTATAGGATAAAATACACAAATATGACCTAACATATAACTATAAATGAAAATAAATTTATTTCTTACTCCTTCAAAATACTATTTAAGGCTAAATGACCATGTTCTATAGAAAAGAGTCATATCTCCATCTTCTCTTACATGATTGTACACCTATTATAACTGTAAGAATAGCATGCTATGGTTATTAGAGTTAAAAATCAAGACCAAAGAAGAATAAGATATTTACAGGACAGTGGCAGAAAAGAGGTTTCAAAACTTGGCTAAAATAATTTTTCACCCACAGAATCAATTTCTTTCTTCTAATGCTTCACAAAATCCCTAGTAATAGGCAACAGCTTTTAAATTCTATAATTCAACTTTAAATTTTATTTGTTTAAAATGGATGAAAATTTAAAATACATTTAAAAACCTATTTATATACTTAGATTTCAAGTAAAGAAAACGATTTATAGCCATTTTCATTCAATGATCAATCCAGCAAAGAAAGCCACAGAAAACCTGGAGCTGGGCTAGCTAAATAGAACTGAATTAAACATTATTCTGCTCCCAGAACACTCACAGCCAATTGTGCAGATTCTTAATAACATATAGCACTCTTGGTTTGAAAATATTTAATTATCAACATTAGGGATAAGAATAATAATAGCAACAATAACAAAACAACAGCAATAAGCTTAAGAGGTCAACTAACTTAATCAAAGCACAATTTAGATTACAATCTGGACAAACTATGTTAATAGCACAATGGAGTACAACAGGCAAATATACTGAAAATATTACCTAAATATTAAATAGCAAATAAAACTAAAATCTTTCTCTACTTCACTGTAGGCAAAGAAAGTCAAATGCAACTTGACCCAATTAAGCCAATTTAGGATACACAACTACTTAAAAGCCTGGGCCATACTAAGTGATGAAGGCAAAATGGATTGAGTCCAAATCTGCTTTATTTGTTTAGATGCTATTTATTATGGCTATATTTTATTATACAGTAGTAAAAAAAATTACAAGGCGACATCCTGTTATTTTCCACTGGGAAAAATGATACAGATGCACTATTCAAACTCAGCACAGACAGCAGCCTGCTAGGCTGCATTCCACTTGTGCCTTTACCATGTGTCAATAGATATTGACATTTATGCAGCTGATGGTAAAACTAGCCTAATTATTGCCACTTAAATCCATAAAAGTGTGGCTTTGTAGAAAGCTAGAACCTTTGACTCTATATATATGGTAAAGAAAAGGGTTGTTTTAAAATAAAGCAACTAAACCACCATTATGTCTTCTTAAAAAAATAAAATGTTTTGGGGCGCCCGGGTGGCTCACTTGGTTAAGTGTTTTACTTTAGCTCAGGTCATGATCTCATGGTTCGTGGGTTTGAGCCACACATCAGGCTCTGTGCTGACAGCTCAGAGCCTGGAGCCTGCTTTGGATTCTGTGTCTCCCTCTCTCTCAGCCCCTACCCTGCTCACGCTCTGTTTCTCTCTCTCTCTCTCAAAAATAAATCTCTCTCTCAAAAATAAATAAACATTAAGAAAAAAATTTTAAATAAAGATAAATAAATACATACATACATAAAATAAAGTAAAATAAAATGTCTTAATTTCCCCCCTAAAACTACTACCCTATTTTTCAGGGTAGCTAGCATATCATGAAATTGCTATCATCAAATTGTAAACTGTGAGCCCTAGTTCAAATCAGTTATCTAATAAGTAGTTTAATTTGTTGAGAAAGTGAATGAGCCTCACAAAAGAATAAATAGCAAAAGAGAGAGAAAGGGAGGGAAGGAGGGAAGAAGGGAGGAGGAAGGAGAGAGAGACAGAGACAGAGAGAAGAGAAACCAAGAAATTGACTCTAAACTATAGAGAACAAACATGGCTGCCAGAGTGGAGGAGGGTAGGGTTGGGGGAAATTGGTGATGGTGGTTAAGGAGTGCCCTTGTCCCGAGGAACACCAGAGATGTATAGATGTGTTGAATCACTATATTGTACACCTGAAACTAATATAACACAGGATGTTAACTACACTGGAATTTAAAATAAAATTTAAAAAGTTAGATTATGATCAATTTCAAAAGAAGACTTAAGATAACTGCTTTTCTAAGCCTTATAAATACCATCTTTCTTCCTGTCATCATTACTCTCATCAATCCACATTCATTGTGTATGGAACACATTGCAAGCATCATACAGAGTTCTAATTATACAAAAAAGAAAGACTATTTTTTTCTGATATTTGAGGAAGAGAATCAGAAGGTAAGGAAAATTATTATTTTTTAGTTAGTATTTGCCACTTCCAAGGACACCAACTGGTATCTTAGAGTTCTATCCATTTTAGGCAGGAAAATATTGGGCTGCAGATCTTGAGTTCTTGGAATTGCTTTTAGTTTTGAAGCAGAATCAACTTTAGATTTACTGCCATAAAGCATCCCCTCAAAACTCTGCTGATACAAAAGCTAAAAGTTCCTGACATGCAACAGCATCCCTGCAAGGTACACTGGGACCAGCTGAAAATGTAGGGCAGGTATCGCACCAAGGAGGATATACTTTCCTTGCCTCCGATATGTGGATAGGATTCTTTTTGAGGTATTCTAGCTCAAATGATCTTGGACATCAAATAACCTGTGTTTGCTGAGTCCCCTCTATGTCTTTCCATTTCCCAAAGTATGGGTCCCTTCAGCAGCTCTCCAGAGCTAAAGCAAATTAGATTTTATGTTTTAGAAAAGCCAGTTATACTTCTGAGTAGTAGATAGCATTAAAGTTTTGTTGTTGTTGTTGTTTGTTTGTTTTTTGCATTGTGATCTCCAAAGTAAGTAGTCAAGTAAACTCAACATTACTGTTCAACATTTCTGTTCAGAACAGCCAACTTTAGTTAGGAAGATGCCTAGGTAATAGCATCTTGCATGGTAGTCATAATGCCATAATTATTGTTTCAGTACTTGAAATGATATTAGCCAACAATACCCATCTCATCTTCTATTTTTTTTATCAGATAAGCATGGGGGCAGGGGCGGGCAGGGAGTCATTTAGAGAACATCCAGCTGCTTAATGTTCCCTCTAGAAATTCAACCTAAAGCTAAAGGCTAAGGTAAGATTTGTCATAATTGCTAGAAAAGCTTGAAGAACATAAGTACAGAATTATTCTTTATTATATCCATTATAATATCAATCACAACAGAGCTATTCAAAACTTGATGACTTTAAGATACTATAGAAGAGAAAAGACCACTGCACATCACACTACAGTAACTTGACTGTTATTTCTGAATTCTGGTGATTTCTCAAATGTCCTGTCTTCACCTGTAACACCAACCTGTTTGTATAAATGGTAACCCACATTTAGAATGTCCTCGGATTCTCCATATGTATTAATGGCTTCATTTAGTTGTTCATTCATTCATTCTACAACATTTATTTGAAATCTACTCTACTCTAGACACTACAATATTATGTGTGGCCTAAAAATAAAGAACATGAGAATCTTGCTTTCTAACAAACTTAATGCCCTGTGGAAACACGTTGTGTAAATAAATATTCAAAAAACATGGGGTAAATACTATTAAAATATTTTTAAGAAACTGATAGCAATAGAGATGCACTGAGTAGTTTGACCACTCCCCCAATTATTTACCACAAATAATCCATATGACATATAAAATATATATGTAATAATTGTAAACAGCCGATAAAGCCTGGCTGTGCTGATTACAAATTCTACCTCTGATAGTAGCAGCATGAACTTAAAGTGTTTGAGCCTCAATTTGTTCATCTACAAAATCGACACTGCAAGTTGTCAAAGTGTTATTAAGAAGACTAAAAGAGGGGCGACTGGGTGGCTCAGTCAGTTTAGCATCCAGTTTGGTTCAGGTCATGATCTCACAGTTCAGGAGTTCGATTCAGTTGTCTGGCTCCATGCTGACAGCTCAGAGAATGGAGCCTGCTTCAGATTCTGTGTCTCCTTCTCTCTCTGCTCCTCCCCTACTCACGCTCTCTTTCTCTCTCTCCCTCTCTCTCTCTCTCTCTCTCAAAAATAAACATTAAGAAAAGCTTTCTAGAAAGATTAAAAGAAGTCATCCATCTGAAAACGTAGAACTGTCTTTAGCAAATAGACAAATTTTTTAACCTATTATAAATGTTACAGTTGATATTTTACATACATATTTTTTTAAAAATCTTAATTCGTAAATCATATAACATTAGTATCACTCAGTAGGTGATAAATCTGCAGCACAAAGAATGTGAAACATTCTCAACACAACAGAGTTACTAAGAAAAAACAGATTCACAATATTCACAAAAGACAGAAATAAGTGACACACATAGTGGGCTTCATAACCGATATGCTCACAACTCTAGGCACTTCAAGAGATAAGTATCACTACCATAGTTGGCAAACAGAGCAAAACTTCTTCAAATATCAAAAAAAATCTCATTGTGGTTTTGATGTGTATCTAACTAGCTAATTATTACCAGCTTTTAATTCAGTTGACAGTTTCTATTTTTTTAATTTTTTTAAATTTTTTTTAATGTCTATTTATCATCAAGAGACAGAGCATGATCATGGGAGAGGCAGAGAGAGGGGGAGACACAGAATCCAAAACAGGCTCCAGGCTCTGAGTTGTCAGCACAGAGCCCGATGCAGGGCTCGAACTCACAAACCGAGAGATCATGACCTGAGCTGAAGTCTGACCCTCAACCAACTGAGCCACCCAGGTGCCTCTCAATTGACATTTTTAAAATTGAGGCCTTTTTCTCAGGAAACCTGACAAAATGAAGTATAGATATCACTGGATTCATTCTTAATAAGCAAAAGAAGAATATTATGTAATCACTTCTGATATTTTGTATTACACCATTCATAAAATTACTTCAATGAAGTTTAATCTTCAGTCTTTTGGAGTAAATATGCAATTTAGATATAAAATTTAGACAGACCATATAAGATTTAAATATAAAAATTCAGTGTTTTAGATGAAATTATGTACTTGTTTTTGTTTTTTATCAAGTTTGTCAAATCATTTAATTAATTTAGTTCATTATGTTTAGGCTAATAACTTTTTCCTATAGTCTTAGAAAGAATGATTACAACCATTTTCAACAATACAATTTCAAAACCACAGTAATTGTTTCAACAATTGAAACCAAAAATTCCCTTGGGGTGCCTGGGTGGCTCACTAAGTTAAGCATCTGACTTCAGCTCAGGTCATGATCTCACTATTTGTGAGTTCAAGCCCCACGTCAGGCTCTGCACTGACAGTGTGGTGCCTACATGGGATTTTCTCTCCCTCTCTCTCTCTCTCTGTCCCTCTCCCGCTCATGCTCTTTCTGTCAAAATAAATAAAATTAAACATAAAAAAAAAGAAACCTATAGTTCCCCTCACAGGAGTAGGAAGCTAGGACATCTCTAAGTGTGTCACCAGTCTTTCATGATGATTATCACAGTCATCTCCTCTAACACCGTTAGGACAAATGCTAGTCACACCGACAAATTGTTAGAGAAGCTACTATTCTAGTAACACATACAATACAAAGTTCTAAAGAAGATCTATCAATTCCTCAAGCTAGATAGTTTTATCAGTCACACAGAATTTAAATTCAGGGAAAAGGTAAGGCTACTCAGGAGGCATTGGTGTCAAATATTATGCTCTGAATTAAAATATAAAAGGATCAGGTTTTCATTGGTAAATGGCTATAGAAAGCTTTGAGAAATAGCCATTAACAATACACACGGAGATATCTTTAGCAGAGGTATCCAGGAAGTAATCATTTTTTCTTACATAGATTTATCTTATATATATAAAATAAAAGGAGCATTTTCAAACATTCACTTGTATCATAAAAGAAAATACATCCTTCCTCAGAGAACTTCTCTACTTCAGCTCACACATAGTTAATTTTATAATTCCTAACTGTTTCTGGATCTCTTTCTTCAATTTTATGACTAATTATGTAGGTTTCATAATTTATGCTTTTTTTCCCATTATTTATTTTTAGAGAAAGAGGGGAAGATGGGGGGAAGGGCAGAGAGAGAAGAAAGAGAAGAAATCCCAAGCAGGCTCCACACTCAATGCGGAGTAGATGTAGAGCTCACATTTAGGCTGAATCCCACGACCCTGGGATTATGAACTGAGCTGAAGTCAAGAGCGGAACACTCAACCAACTGAGCCACCTTGGCACCTCTATGCTTATTTCTAACAACAGCACAACAACAACAAACACTGTGGTATTCTTAATTACATTTATAACTTTTTTTGCTAATTTTTAATTTACAGGAATTTATCATAGTTTCCTATATACCCACTACTCTCTTTCTGCCAGTTCACACTGTTCATTGCTCCCACGGTATCTGTGTAAAGTAAAGGTAAATTCACAATAAAAAGAGCTAGTTTTACTATGTGGTAGGCCTGGTTTGTAAGCCCTTTACATATAGTGACTAATCTAATCTTCACAGCATCATGAAAGTAGCTATCATTACTGCTCTGATTTTAAGGTGTAGCAATAGGGGTGCCTGGGTGGCTCAGTTGGTTAAGTGTCCAACTTCAGCTCAGGTCATGATCTCACGGTTCGTGGGTTCGAGCCCCGCATTGGGCTCTGTGCTGACAGCTAGCTCAGAGCCTGGAGCCTGCCTTCGGATTCTGTGTCTCCCTCTCTCTCTGACCCTCCCCTGCTCACGCTGTCTCTCTCTCTCTCTCTCAAAAATAAATAAAAAACAAAACATAAAAAATAAAATAAAAAAGATATAGCAATAGAAGCCGAGAAATTTATTCATTAATTGGCATGGGCTGGACTAGAAATCAAGCCTGTTTAACACCAAACCACATGCTCTTAACCACTTCATTTTGCTCTCTACTTTCTTCGACTGGTTTAATGCTGTTTATATTTCAAGGCACAAATCAAAAGCAAACATTTCAGTAAAGCTTTTTAAAATCATTCATCCAGTCAAAACAAAGCTTCCTTCTCTCTTCTCAGAATACGTAGCTATTCTTCTCTGACCCCTTACACTTACTAAATAGTTGCTATATACCAGGCACTGTTTCCTTTATACATGCATCACCACTCCAATGATACAGGTGATAGAGTCTTCTCCATCCCATAAATGTTAAGAAATGAAGGCCAATGACATTTAAAAAGTCACAGGAAGTCATAGGGCCACTGAGGACTCAGGCTCAGCAGCGGTACTCACATCAGAGCATACAACATTCTACTACTGCCTCTTGGAAAAAATGGACAAGGGCTCATATCCGAGTCTCCTTATTAGATTATTAGATTCATGGCCTCAGTTTCTTCACTAGTAACATGAATATAAAAACAGCGTTTACTTCACAGTATTGTTTAGAGAACTAAATAACACAAGTACCTGCTTGCTGAATAAGCCTGATACATAAATTTTAGCTGTTACTATTATTACTATCACATGACCTTGTCATCCTCTAGAGGAAAAGCTTTGAAAGTAACCATATACTCAAAGATGTTGCATTAAATGTCTGAAGGGTTTTGGCCTTCACTATTTGTAACTGTTTAAGAAAAAAGTCCATTGAAATATACTGCATCCAGCAGATATTTTTACACATCTCATATCCAAATCCCTCTTAGGGTTTAGTTTCTGGAGGCTTCCCAACAAAGAGGTTTTCTCTTTTAAAAATTACCATGTGAAGATAATTTATTAATATCACATCTTACTATTTAGCAACTCTTAACTTGTAGGAAGTTTGGCCCAAAGACCATTTCTTAATTTCTTTTGTTCTTGTTTTTGGTAGCTATAAAAATTATTTGGTCCATGCCCTCTGTCATATACTTAAAGGTTGCCATTGCCCTTTTTTCTTCAGGCTGAATAATCTCAATTTCTTTGGGAATTTCACTATTTGGTCTAATAATAGACCTAATAATAATTTTGGTCACTTTTAAGATGCCCACGTCTAATAAATAGCACTTATATTGGATTAAGTATTTTAAACTCTATTCAAAGTTACCTGAGAAATACTTATAATCTTTAACATCACAACATGGAACAATCTAGCTCCCAAGGCCACCTTGAGTGTAGACTATTTCCTTCTGGCATCGCTCTCAGGCATCTCCCGTTATGTCCTACCTCTCATACGTTTTGTTGAAAGACTGAAAGAAATATTCCTCCTAAGATAGGAGAGTACAAGTAGGTCATTTTTAAAGATATTTCTTCGATAGAAATCCAGTCAAGATAGACAACCAATACTACAGAAAAAGATTAGTCAGTATTATATATAATACTAGGTACATTAATGAAAATAATAACAGGATAAGAGTAAATACTAAGAACTGAATATTTACTAGTGATTTAAAATTCATTCATTCAATAAATACTTAACTAATTCAACAAATGTATCTCCTATCTGCTAAGCATTTTTTTCTAGGTGCTAGGAACAAAGCAATGAACAAAACAAATATTCCTGGCTTTGAGGACTTAGATAACAGAATGTGCTAAATATAATATAGAGTATGTTTCAAAATGTGCACTGACAACAAAACTGTGTAAAGATTTAAAAGTTTTAGGTAGTATGACAAAAGAAACTTTCACTGAGAAAGTAACATTTCAATGAAAAACCTAAAGGAACCAAAGTAGCAAGGTATATGGATGATCTCAAGCAAGAACATTCCAAGCAGAGGGGACAAGTGCAAAAGCTCTCATGCAAGAGGTTTAGGATTTTATATACCAGAAAGGAGGCTAACAGGTTGGAGTAGAGAAAGGGGAAAAAATGGTGGAAGGGATCAGACAGCTAACAGGGAGCTAAATCCTTATTTTGGTACAAGGAACAGATTACAGAGGCTACTTGGACTAAGTTAGAAAGACAGGGTAATAATCCAGGCGAGTGAGGACATATTTTAGTTACAAGGCAGTGACAGGGTAAGCAGCGAGAAGAGGTGGAATTTTCAATGTATGTAAGGTAGAATCCATAGGATTTGTTGGCTATTTAAATTGAAGACGTGAGAGGAAAAGAAGTCAATGTTTTCTACATTTGCATCTGACAGGAACTGCAATTTTTTTGAGACTATAAAAACTTCAGAAAACCTTTCAGGTTGTGTGAGATCTCGGGAGAGTAGAAATTTAGCATTAGACATATTAAGTTGGAGGTATTTATTTCAAGTCCTAGTGTAGATGTCTGACAAACTACATATGTGAGCCCAGAGTTGTTGTAAATGTTTAGGTAGAAATAAAAATTGGGGAGGAATTGCCATTTGGATAATATTTAATGCCAAATTAGAAAAGATCACCAAAGAAGAGAATACAGGCAGAAAACAGAAAAAGATAGAGCTCTAGGTAGCTCCAAGATTGGGGATAATAGAAACTACTGAAGAATATGAAGAGAGATGCCAGAAGAATACAAGGAAAACTAGAAAGTGGGGTGCCCTGAAAGAAAGCGGAAAAAATGTTTCAAGGAAGAGAGATGACTTGTATCAAAGGCTGCTGAAAGATCAAGATGAGAAAACTAAGAATTGATCTCTTGATCTCATAGCATGAATAATGCAATGAACAATTTTGATAGGATGGTCAGGATTAAAGCTGGATGGTTAAAGAGGATAGAAAGAAGAAGATTCTGTGAGCACCTTTCACCTTCATGCCTGTGTGTAACCATGAGAAAACCAAAGCTAAGTAAATTGCCTATAACATAATCACCCCGGTTCTAAGGTCTGTACCTGAACCACCGGCAATATTATAACTTCCTTCACATGTCATATGTAAGTGACTGTTCTCAATTTCTATTATAGTAACTTTTTTCATAGAAATGCTCCAATTTGTACATATTGAATATTTCCTCCATGAATTCTTGATTTTTGCCTTTCTTCCCAAAGAGATCAAGGTGTTTATTGGTTTTTGACAACTTTCATGTGTCTGAAAACTGCAATACTTGTATATTTTTATCAAGAGGCTCCCCAGTCATGAATGCCAAATAGCCATACAAAAAATGTGGCTTTTGATGCCTAAACGAAACCATTCCCCAATATGAAAAGTGTAAAACAGTCTTAAAAATACTTACCATACAACATAAAGGAAGCAGGAAACCAAGGTAGATAGATATAGTTATAGATGATACAGATGATATAGATATAGATTTAGATATAAATATAGATTTAGTTATAAATTTAGATATAGGTTTAGATATAGATATACATTATAAGTATTTTAAAAACAAATATAATAATTGTAAAATAGTATTAAATATTTTTAAAATTTGGTGACCTTATAAGTGAAACACTCTTATTTTCTTCTTTTTTGTATTCCTTAACACACACACATTAATGATGTGTCATTATGTGATGTTAAGAAATATCAACATGTGATGTTATCATTCAATATAACAAAAAAATTCTACGGCACTATTTAATTCTAATTATACTGCAATTCTTGCCCTTAAATTTTTTTCTTATTCCAAATTATTTTAATGATCATATACAGATTGAAATACATATTGATCTTTAAAAACCAATTTAATTTAGGACATTTATACTGTAAAATCAGAAAATGTAATCATTTGATAAAAGAAGGCTATGTAGGGATCATTACTTTTCAAACATTAACATGATAAAATAAGCTTTCAAATTTGCTAATGCCAGTGGATAACGAACTGAATTTGTAATGATAGGTTTTAAAATTAATGTCACTTGATCGACTAATTCAATCATCTTTGCACATATAATCTGACCAACATTTTACTGAAAAAAAAATACAAAGCACTATATTGTGTCAGTAAATTGTATCACTAAGCTGTCAAATACCAAGGAGTAACTTGAGATACAGCTTCAAAGTGTTCACTGAGGAAAAAATACCTGATGTCTCAACTGGTTGTGTCAAACAGACAACAAAATCTTTTCAGGACAAGACTTCGCAGACATGATATTTTAATTGGTTATTTTTTTTACATAAATCTTTTTCCTGCTGATGGTAAATAATAAAATGGATTTTCTTTATGGAGAGAAACTGCAAGGAAAACTTTAACGTTTGTTTTTCATTTAAAATGAGACCAACCAAAGAAAATTAAGAAGCTAAAACTAAAGAAGCTATTTAATATAATGACCTTGTCGAATATCCCATGGAATGAATTGTGTTTGCTTCACTAGAGTATTAATGCTTACAAAAATGAAATAAAAACTATGATTAGTATAATGGAAATGAAAAAAGCTATTGTAGATGGCCATTAGTTACATAACTACATTTTTTTTCCTCTTTAAGGAAAAAAATAATCTTGGTTTCTTCCTCTTAATATGCGGAATCCTTTTTACTGCATTAACAGAAACATTGTTCTATTTCACGTACATTTGAAGTAGCCTAAGTGTTCTGAAAAGAATTTCATATTTCTTAAGGCTTAAATGCACTCCTCCAGTATCACTGTTTGGAATGCAGAAATCTATAACTAAATACCTTAACTAGACAACAATGAGAATATATACTAGAGGCAAGCAATTTGAGCAGGGGCATAAGCTTTTATGTTTTTAAAATTTTAGAAAAAAGAAAAGGAATTACCACAAATAAAAGAAATAAAATTGTGGTCAAATTCATATAATCTTCTCTCTCCACAGGTCGTAAATATCACATTCTATAAATAAGGTTCTAGGGTTTAAGTTTTCCTACAGAAATAGCATCCACATATATATTTGTGTGGATTGAATAATTAATAAATTATTAGATTATTATTAACAAAAGGAACTTAATAAAAGTTCCTTAATAAAAGGAACGAAGTTAACAAATTATTATTATTGTTATTATTATTACTAAATTTAAATTAATAAAAGGAAACAAATTAACTAATAGATTCAGGATTATACTTCAAAACTTGAATATTACCATGAACATTATATCTGCAGCAAAAAGACTATACTTGAAATAATTTATTCTTCCTACATTTAATCATCATTTATTGTAAATCTGCAATTTCTTTTCTTATCTGCCAGATACATAATTCCCATAAGAATGCTCACATAGCTGTGCTGGGAAGTGAAATGGTCAGCAACTACATACTATCTATCTATCTATATATATCTTGAGGAGATTGTGGGGTCAATGTCTGCTGGGACTGCCAAAGCAGATTTTATCTAAATAGACATGGCCACAAAGGGCTCAGTCATACACTCTCCACCCAATTTTCGCATGACCAATTTTAGAAAGATGGGTAAAATGGAGGTTTTCATATTTTGATATGTACCTTCACCTGAGAACTAGAAAATGCTCTTAAACCAAGTACAGTATCTGCTTGTACATAACAGCATCCAGTTCAATTTCTGTGGCATGGATAGTGCATTATCATCATTTAAGGATTGAAAAACTATTTAAAAAGATAGCCTATGGATACAAATATATATTTTGAGAGTGAAATGCATGTCTCATAGGAAAACTTTTTAGAAGAGGCTTAAAGTAAAATTAACAATACTAACAATCAATTAATAATATAATGCACACGGTTGTGGCATCTGTTTATAGCTGATGAAAATATTTTATTTTACTTGACACTTACCACATTTCTGAGCAATAAACAGATTTCATTTTGCCAAATTTAAAGATGAGAATGCCAAACCTTAGTTGCATCTGAAGTAATATCACCCATCAGGCAGTAAAAGAATTGGCTTTAAAAAAATGTCTCTATATTTCTATTTTAATAAAATAAATCTAGTCTTTATATTTCTACTTTTAAATAAAAGGGCCAAGGACAAATTATTCTGGTCCACTGACCTTAAATATTCTGATCAATTCAGACTGTGAAGGAAAAGTTGAAACCAGAGACTGACCTGCTCCAGCAAATATAAACTGAAAGGAGAAAAGAGGGCATAAAACTATACCACTGTTCAAACCAAGGCAGAACAGAGAACTCAAGGTGAACACTAGAAGCTTTTTAAAGAGTCTTAGCAAGGTCATGCTGATAAATTGAAAGGAATAAGACTTGGAAGTACTAATAAATCATGCTAATTTCTTCAGAACCCACTGTCCTGGCCTCTCTGAACCCAGAGGTAATGGGCAGATTATTCACATTCCTGATTAATAATTTTAAAAATTTTATATATCTTACAATAGCTTATTGAGCCAGAGTTCAAGGTCTGTATTCTATTTGGGTCACTACAGCATCAAAAAAAAAAAAAAAAAGTCTTATCATCTCCATGTAATAGAGGGCTTCATAGGAAATATATAATATATGCCACTGTGCCCCATTTCCCGAATAAACAAGCTCAACCATTAAAATTTCTTCTCAAATAAACCCTTCCTTTATTCCTATAATTGTTTGTATTGCTCTTAACATAATTTTCCTTAAACAATTCTGTTCCTGTAAGTCCATTTCGTATTGTAATGTAATTAACTTAGAACTTCCAGGTATTTGGAATAAATTGATAGAAGCAGCATAGTTTAGTGGTTAAAAGCATGAGCAGTGCAGCTAGACTGCCAAGGATTCCATCCCTGATCCTCCAATCACTGGTTGTGAGACCTAAGGGGAGCCACTTAACTTCTCCACACCTCAGTTTGTTCCCCTATGTAAAGGGAATGTATCATTACCTGCATCATAGGGTGGTGGTGAGGATTAAGAGGTAACACAAGTCAATCACTTAGAGTACACAAGGCACACAGTAAACAACCAATAAATACTTGGTATTACAATTAGTTGTATACTATATGTTTCTGAGAGAAAAGAAGAGAAACAAATGCAAAGTATGGTTGGGTAAGTGTTCTACCAAGAAAATGAAAATGAGACTATTAAATCCACTTGTGGTATTAGAAAAGTGGGAAACAACAGTGGTTAACTTTATTGCTTTAAAAGAATTAATTCCATGGCACCTGGGTGGCTCAGTCAGTTAAGTGTACGACTTCAGCTCAGGTCATGATCTCATGGTTCGTGGGTTCGAACCCCGCATCGGGCTCTGTGCTGACAGCTCAGAGCCTGGACCCTACTAGAATTCTGTGTCTCCCTCTCTCTCTGCCCCTCCCCCACTCATGCTCTGTTTCTCTCTGTCTCAATAATAAATAAAAACATAAAAAATAAAAGAATTAATTCCAAAAGAAAAGTAAATAGAAAGATGCAAAGCATGCATTTATAGCCATCATCTGCACATAAAAACTCCTAAAAACCTTCACTCTTTCTGTCATCTCTTTTGGAGGGTGAGTGGATGCTTAAGTATTTTGAAATGATTACTCTTAGAATGACCTTTCACTCATATATACTTTGGTATTTATATCTAAAAATAAGAATATTTTCTGTTTAGCCATTATTCTGTTTTTTACACCTGATTTAACAAGTTAATATTACGCATTATCCAGTTTGTTGTTTTACTGCCGATTTTTTTCAAAAAGGATCCAGTAAAGGTTTAGATACAGTATTTAAATATGGTTTCTTTTTTGTAAGCTTATTTTTATTTATTTTGAGAGAGAGAGAAAGAGAGAGAGAGAGAGAAAGTGTGTGTGTGTGTGTGTGTGTGTGTGTGTGTCAGTCAGTGGGGGAGGGGCAGAGAGACGGAATACCAAGCAGGCTCCAATATGTCAGCGCAGAGCCCTAGAAGAGCCTAATGGGGGGTTGGACCTCACAAACCATGACATCATGACCTGAGCTGAAATCAAGAGTAGGAGGTTTAACCAACTGAACCACCCAGGTGCCCCTTAATATGGTTACTAATGATCTTTCAATCTAGAAGAGTCCCTCCCACAGTGGGATTTTCTTTTTTTGACTATAGTTGACACAAATATTATATTAATTCCAGGTATACAACATAGTGATTCAACATCTCTGTACATGATGTTATGCTAACACTGTGGAATATTTTTCAGTTGCACCTTTCCTATGTTAATCGCAATTACTCTGTTTTTTTATTCAGGTATAATTGACATAAAATAATATCGTAGTTTCGGGTATACAACATAGTGATTGGATATTTGTATATGTTGCAAAATAATTACAGTAAATCTAGTTAACAATCATCACCATATAGTTACAATTTTTTTTTCTCTTGTGATGAGAACTTTTAAGATTGACTCTTAGCAATGATTAATATGTAATAAAGTATTATTAACTATAGGCCCTATGCTGTACATTCCCTCCTTGACTTACTTATAACTGGATAATTATACCCTTTGTCTTGCTTAACCAATTTCTCCTTCCCACTCTGTGCCTTTGACAACCACAAAGCTAGTCTCTGTATCTAAGAGCTTGCTTTTTCTTCAATTAATTGTTTTTAATTCTACAGATAAGTAAGATCGTATGGTATTTGTCCTTCTCTGACTTCTTCACTTAGCATAAATTCCCTCAAGGTCCATCCATGTTCTTACAAATGGCAAGATTTCCTTTTATTTAATGGCTGAGTAATATTCCTGTGTGTGTGTGTGTGTGCGCGTTCGGACACCACTTTTCCTTTATTTATCCATTGATGGACACTTAGGTTGTTTCCTTTCTCAGCTATTGTAAATAATGTTGTGATAAACATAGGAATGTATATATCTTTTTGAGTTACTATTTTCATTTTCTTTGGATAAATATTCAGAACTGGAATTGCTGGATCACATAGTAGTTCTATTTTTAATTTGTTGAGGAGCCTCCATACTGTTTTCCATACTGGCTGCACCAATATACATATCCAACGACAGTGCATAAGGGCTCCCTTTTCTCCACATCCTCAACAACATTTGTTATTTCTTGTCTTTTTGATAACATCCAATCTAACAAGTGTGAGGTGATATCTCATTATGGTTTATATTTGTATTTCAGAAATGGATTCTTTAATACAGAGTGAAGATGATAAAGTTGCTTTCTCCAAGGTTAAAGTGACTTATTTATGACTTTTGATGATAAAACCACAAAACATCCAGGAAACCTTAGACTTTTTAGTCAACCCCATCAACAATTATTCATTGAGTACATACTCTCATCACAAACAGTAGGCTATTCCAGAAGCAACTGCCCTTTCCTTTCTTTTAGGTAATTCTCAAACACTATTAATTAATTAATCTTCTCTCCAGTTTATTTTAGTATTCTTCTCAACTTTGAAAGGTCTTTATATTGGGAAATATAGCAGGAGCAGAAGGGACATGTGAGAGGAGAAGAGCCTTTGTAATCTACTTTCTCAACTCATCAAGATCTTGGCCATACCATCACCACCTCCTATCTTTCACTCTCTTTGCTTTCTATTCCTCAACTAGTTTATCAATATACCACTGCCATGCAACTGATTAGCGTTTTTGATTTACACAACATTTTGTTCAGACCTCTTTGTTGATATAACCATAAATACTTTTCGATTTTTTCCCAAGTTTTTTATTTCTAAACTAACTAACTAACTAAAACATCTCAAAGCAGTATTGCAACACAAAATTTGACATTTCTACCTCTAACTTAAATTTTGTAACTCTCACTAATTATATCCATTAATGTTGCCTATCAAATTTTCTCTTTGCCCATTATCTTCCTGCAAATTTAACATCACAATCGAAATATAAACATTAAGATGATGTGTGGGAACACAAAATAATACTACTTCCCTTTTGTCCTCAAAGTTACGACTAACTGAGAAAATTATACACAATTGATTAGAAAATGCATAGGTAAATAATATAGACATTTATATGAAAATGGTTTGAGGGGCGCCTTGGCTCAGTTGGTTAAACATCCGACTTTGGCTTAGGTCATGATATCGCAGTTCATGGGTTCAAGCCCTGCGTTGGGCTCTGTGCTGACAGCTCAGAGCCTGGAGCCTGCTTTGGATTCTGTGTCTCCCTCTTTGCCCCTCCCCTGCTTGTGCACACTCTCTCCCTCAAAAAAATTAGTAAATGTTAAAAAAAAATTAAAAGAAGAAAAGAAAATGGTTTGAAAGATAAGACTACCTATTAAGATAAAACTACCTCCTTGGGATAAAACTGAGAACATACTAATGGCCACTTTACATATTTTATCCATATACACAGAAATACCTAAATAACTAAATAGGCTTTTCACCATGTTTTCCATGGAAACAATTCATAAAATAAACTTAAAATGCATTTAAAATAGAAACTGTATAAAATGGCAAAGTTTGATATATTTATATACACATGTATATTACTATAAAAATATAGATAGATATGCACACACATAGAATTTATATAAATATAAATATATACACACACACACACACACACTTATTTACTTCCTTATTCAAAATGGCACACATCTAAATGATAACTTACACCATCTGGACCAGGGAAGTGGACCTTACACACCCAGAGACCACCTGGGAAGTGTGAGGGGCCTGTCTCCCTAAGCTACAGCAGCTAAACCTAGAAGATTCCTCTCTTAGGATTTTTTAACTGGGGGTCAAATAAATGAAGAGACTCAGTTCCTTTCCTTTCATGTTGAGTTGCAAGTCTGGTAACTAACAAGCACAGAAAATTTTCAATTCATAATGTATCACCCAAATCATTAGGTGTTCCAATGTACAAAAGTAGTAATTAGGAATAACTGAAAGAGCACTGCATCACTGCTCTTAATTTTGTACTTTTGACAGGACAGTTATTATAAAGATCCAGATTTGCCTAGGCAGAAAGAAAAACCCTCCATCAGAATATTTTGGAAGAAGCATACCTTTTCATAAAAATTATACTCTCTACTACATAATTACTCTTCAGTATTGAATTCAGAATCCCAAAAGCACAATGATGGATGTATTTTCTTAACTGAAAATATTACACATATGCGTTCATGCTCCATGGATGTCAGGACCTCAAATAATTGTCTCTAATTGATATCAGCATTGTATTTGAACTTGTTTCCTTGCTTCCAACCTGAACCCCTTCTGAAAAAATCTCTATAACACCTGGCCCATACACATTAAGTACTCAATATATATTGTCAAACTAATACTTTTAAATTAAGTGACCCGGTCCTGAGTGATTACTCAATAAGTATTTCCAGAATAAATCTTAAGAAGTAGTGAATGTTTATGCTTTCGATGGCTAACTCAAAAATAAACAGGAGGAAGGTGTAGTGTGAAAATATCATCTATGAAACATTGATCCATTCATTTACTGATTCATTTAACAAATATTGACTATAAAAGAGGCACAATTTTCAAAGCCATGGATAAATATCACAAGAAAAAGCCTTACAGACCCCACAGTTTAAGAGAAAATAATGATATCTAACATTTTTTGAGTGCTTACTTTGTACAATAAAGGCACTAGTACTTGGTAAGCATCATTTCCTTTGATCTTCATTTCAACCCATAAAGCAAGTACTAATATTATGCCATTTAACAGACGTCAAAAGAGGTAAGCAGTTATAGACTTTTGTGTGTTCCAGCAAGGAGCCTGGGCTTGATCAAAGTTGATAGTGGGACACTGTGTTTTATAATATGGTGAACCTTATAAAGAGAAAAACATAAAGAATTGTGATGTGTCATTTTAGGAAGAAGAGATTCATGGCTAAAATAACCATGGATTAGTATTTCTGTTATAACTTCTATAATCACTGAAATAAAAACAATAATACTTAATTACCTTTAAAAGTAAAATTATATCTTAAATGGTTCTCAGCAAATGAAGACATTTTAAAATTGCTATTCTTTTCTGTTATTCAGAGAATACTTATTCAAACATTAAAAATTGTGGGGGTGACTGGGTAGCTCAGTTAGTTGAGTGACTGACTTCTGCTTAGGTCATGATCTCCCAGTCCGTGGCTTTGAGCCCCACATAGGGCTGTGTGCTGACAACTCAGAGCCTGGAGCCTGCTTCAGATTCCTTGTCTCCCTTGCTCTCTGCCCCTCCTTCACTCATGCTCTGTCTGTCTCTCTCTCGATCTCTCTCAAAAATAAACATTAAAAAAATTTTTTTAATGTTAAAAATTATGGAGGAGGGGCACCTGAGTGGCTCAGTCAGTTAAACGGTGGACTCTTGATTTCAGTTCAGGTCATGATCTCAGTTCAGGTCATGATCTCACGGTCGTGAGACAGAACCTATTTTGGGCTCACGCTGAGTGTGGAGCCTGCTTGGGATTCTCTCTCTTGCTCTCTCTGATCCTCCAGTGTGTGCTCTTTCTCTCTCCCTTTCTCAAAAAAAAAAAAATGTGGAGGAAAGGAATCCTCAAATCTATAGAGCACATTTCTAAATACCCAAATAAAAGTCTGTGTATTATTATCAAGTTTTACTACTTCATAAGATTCAAAATGTTCTGTTAGATTTAAAAATTGCATTGTTATTTTATAAATGATACTAGGAATATCACAAAAATTGTATTTACTTATCATTCAACCATAATCAGTTCTTATAGAAATAAGATAAGTATGCTAAGGCAGCTAAATGTATATATCTTAAATAACCATATTCCCAACCTCTTTACTTTCATTTCAAAATTCTCTTTTGAAATTATACTAAGAATTGTTAAAATAATAGTATTTTACGTTTTAAGTCTAGATTTTTTTTTACTCTCATTTGTATTATTACTTTGCCATAACTGCAGATTTCCACATTCCTTAAGACAAATTTAGCTAACTGGTGCAGTAGGAGACAAAGGAATAATTTATTTAAAAAATTAACCACTGAATATTAAAAGGCAGATTTATCAGGTTGCCAGGTCTTCCAGTTTATGAAACAATGTCTAATAAAATGGCAGTCATGATTTACTAAGGTTTTAAAATTCATAATTATATCTACCATATTTTACACTTTTGACTAGTCCTTTTCTCACATTTAAGCTTTCTGTATCATAGAAATTTATTTTTGCTCATTAAATAACCTTAATTCTGTCTTGTAAAAGTTTAATTGGAGAATTATGTGTCCACGTTCCAAAGAATATAAGTTTTGTTAATGTATTTTAAGAATATACATTTATTCTGGCAGTACTATCAGGATACTCGTTTGAATATGCCATGTTTTTTTTTATCCCCACAGCTCTGCTTTATAATAATAAAGACTATTTATTACACGATCTCACTGAAGTGCCCAGGAAAGAATAATTACAGAATGTTAAAAAGAGAAAGCTGTGGCTTTTTTGAATAAAAAAGAAAAAGATTAACTAATATCTTGATACACGTTCAAAACTTGCCCTCCTGGCAATTCCAAATAATATAGCATAAATATATGCAAAGTAAAGAACCAAATGCATTGGAAAATAACCATATTATGATCATTTTGATTAAAAATATTCCCATGTGAATAGGAGAATAAAGAGTATCTTATCTCTGGGTTTTCTAGTTTGGTTTGCTTTGGTTTCTTTTTGGTAATCATTATTTTCTATTTTTTTAATATTTGCTTTTTTTTACATATTGAGAAAAAATGCAAAAATTATCTAAGAGTATTCTCTGCTGGTTTTAGATGATGGGGAAACATTAAAAAGTCGGCTTCTCGGTCTTTAAGAAATGATGGACAAGAAATAATCCACTGGGGTAGAAATGAAAATTAAAAATCTGAATATAGCCCCTTTTGATTGCTACAGAATAAAGATATAAATTTCCTAATAGTATTTTTAACAAGTACCTCAAGCTGACTTTTTTCACCATGGTAAAATAAATGCAATTTCTCCATATAGAAGACATATAAAATAGAGTTTCCTTTAATAAGATAGCATTGATCAAACTGGTAAATTCCTTCTCTTTTGAGCACAGTACAAAACTTCAACATTTTTTTCCTCACAGAATATGAAAGATCTTTGAGTATATAACTTAATAGAAAGCAAATGTCTGTGATAGGTCCTTTCATTTGAATGGAGTCATTACATTCACTAGGACTTTAAATATGAATCAAGAGGTTTAAACACAGGCATCCTTTGCACTGGCTTTCTTTATTTCTGGTGAAGTCAGGCATCATCCTGGAGGACTTACAGTTCAAAACACCATTCTGAGTAGTTGTGAATTATATACTGAAAACTAAAATGGTGTATTTACTAACACACTGGGCTCTACTATTTCGGTAATGCATTAAGTGATACCTGCTGTCCTGAAAGAGCTAATGCACCTTCCCATAGCTGTAGGAAGTGACTTAGTCACTGGGGGAATCAAACTTAATATACCTTCCCACATGGCAGCAGGACAAAAAAAAGAGCTGTATCTCTTTTTTTTTTTTTCTTTACAAAGCTGTAAGTTTTCCCTTTGATGTAATGAAAGGCATATAAAGAATTTAAAAATAATTTTCGTTACCAATCTAGGAAAGTTTCACATATCAATGGAAAAGCTTCAAGTTTCTTGTACATTCACATATGTAATTTTGGGTGCTCTGAAAGTTGCATTAACTCTCACAAACATCCCGGACAGTTACAAGACACAGAATAGTAAGAGCACAGATTATGGCACCTACAGACATCTGTACAATGTTGTCATGCCCCCAAACTATTTATTCTCTTCCTTAGGCTAAACCATTTTTCTACATTTCTTTATATAATATGGTCTGCAACTTTTTCACCATCATAATTTTTTGTAAATAGGACCTCTAAGAATGGCTGTTATTCTTAAGTTTCTTTCTGTTCGATACTAAGCATAACTGCTTTATTCTGGATAAGATTCTGATGTCATTAATGACACCACCACAATGTCAAACTGTGGTAAGGTAACTGAGACTTTAAAATTCCAAAGTGATGCCCATGGTTAAAATGACTTTGGTTCTTTGCTTATGCAAACCTGCCACTTCTGACAGAGAAAATGCATAGGAAACGCAATATACTATTGAACTCCACTCATTTGTATATATCTGTTTCAGCTGGTACTGTAAGTTCCTTGCAGGCATAGAAGCACCTGAACTGTGCATGCAGTAAGCCCTCCATCAGACCTGCCAAATGAATAAAACCCACTCAGTCTTATCTACATGAGCAGCAATGAACCCACTTCATCTCAATATAGCAATTCCTCAGATGATTTCTTGAATCATAGAAATCAGATGCCATAAACCTCTTCTTCAACTCATGCAAATTTTATAGCCTGAAGAGAACAATTTTGGAATTTATTTCTGAAATGTACTATTTTGCTACCAAGTAAGTGTCCTCTGCAAATAAGAAGAAATTACATTTGATGTCATTCTTCAAATCATTAATAAAATGTTGAACATTTTATAGGAGGACAAAAGAGACACAAACTAGTATGCAACAGAAAACTTCCTGTCAGCAAGTACCAATAATGACAATCCTCTAGGCAGAGTTTTTGAATCTGTTAATGATAATAATAACTGCCCTTGTACTTAGACCACAGTTTTTATTCCTGGCCATGAAATTAACAGAGATTTCCTAATGCTATCGCATGGGCTTTTTGTTTGACTTAGAAAATGTTTTCTATAAAACAAAAATCAATAAATTAAATGAGAACTCAATCAACATCACAGCCGATAAAACAATTAATTTTTAGAAATAACAAAACATGTAATTATTTAATCATAACAGTTATCAAAATTAAACATAATTTAATTGCTTATTCAGAGTCATTAATTATGTAGAGTTGAAAAATTACACTATTGAAGCAATCACTTAATCATTAGAGCCAGAAAAATGTCTAAGTACTAATTCATTATTTCTGCTATGCTCTTGGGAAATTATATCCCATATTTATAATAAAACTAACATAATTATTTAAAAATGCATAACTAATAACATTGGCATAAACCTTTAATATGCTAAATTAATATATGAAAAAAGGTCAAATTTAGAAATATTTTCTAAAAAGATAAATTTAAGACAATGAAATGAGCAAACCAAAAAAGTGATGTATACAATTTATAGTTAACTGAAATGTAGTACACTTAGTTAACATAATTAAAAGCTAAATCTCTTTATTACTTAATGACCAGAAAAGGCTCAACTATTATTCTCACCAATTTCATGTTGCCTTAACTTGTAAAAGAAAATTTTAAAAAAAAGCTTTATAGCTCTGACTTTCATGATGCCAGGAAATACCTAAAATCTTCAAGGGAACAGTAGACAGAAGCAGGACTTTTGGCTGACCTTTTAGGGGACATTATTCAAGGATTCATATGCTGCAGAATTACAATTAGTCCCTGACAGTGACTTTTGTTAATCAAGTTTACATTTCCTTTGAACTTTACAATCCTGTACTTTCATGCATCTGTTTAACTTGAACTTACTCAAGCAACCTATCAGAATCACTATATTATGCAAAGCAACTATTGGCAATTCTTATATATACATGCATTTCAAAAAAATGCATCTTTTTCATTTAAGTGACTTTGAAGGAAGGTCTTAAAGAAACCTTCATTTTCCCTGAGTGATGACTGTAGAATAAGGGATTACTTGCCATGCTGTAGTTAATAAATCACAGGAATTGTTTCTCTCTCTCTCTCTCTCTGTCTCTGATATAGTATATAAAATACTGCTGATCTCAAAAGAATTCTTCTTAAAGAAGGACCACTGTCAATGCACTGTTTTATTTGTGGGTGATATGTAGCATAAATCCATCTCACTGAATTATGGAGATACTGAATTGTATCTATCCTAGACATTCTTGGTGACTGAACAAGAATATAAAGTGAATTACAGAATCATGAAATTAAAGATCAAAAATAGATAATGCCAAAGATAAACTGGACCAGCATTTTCCAAAGTGTGTTTAACTGAACCCAAGTTCTGAGGATATGAATTAAATATATGAGGCTCCATAGTCAAATAGGTTGAGAAATGCTAGGATAAACAATGTTAAATTGTTTTTTCTCCCTATAGGAATTCTCAGACTTTAAGATGTTATTATGCACTGTAAACTTGTAAGAGGAAATAATATGCTGTGTTTGCCAAACTCATTTGACTGTGAGATTCTTTTTTTATGTAACATCTGGGTCTAGCATCTATTATATTTTAGAAAATGATGATCTAGTCCAAACATTACAATTTATATAGCCTAGATTAGTGAAGTGACTTGGCAAGGCTCTAGTCAGCAAGAGAACAAGGACTAGAACCCAACATGGCCAGGGTCCTCCCAACACATCACTTTTGACACATAGTAGGCCATCTTGCCAGGCTGGTATGAGAGAGGGAGAAGAAACAAGGCTTTTGAGAATATTTGCAAACTATAAGGAAAATGATGATCTGGGATCTAACATGGAGAAGGGAAAAATATCAATGCATTAAAAGTATTGATGCTATGAGGGTATCTGAGAAAGAGACGAGAGGAGGGGAGAGGAGAGAAGGAGAGGGGAGGGGAGGGAAGGAGAGGGGAGGGGAGGGAAGGAGAGGGGAGGGGAGGGAAGGAGAGGGGAGGGGAAGGAAGGGGAGGGGAGGAGACTGTAGTCAGAAAGGCAGGTCTAATTTTTGTGGTTTTGAGAGTTGAACTATCCGGTGATGGTAAGATATAGGATAATCATAGCAGAGGGGTAAAGTAATTAAGAAATGGTTAAACCTCAAAACTGAGAGGTGTTAAGAGGCACCTGGGTGGCTCAGGATGTTTAGCATCAGACTCCTGATTTTGGCTCAGGTCATGATCTCATGGTTCATGAGATCGAGCCCCATATTGGGCTTTGTGCTGATAGCACAGAGCCTGCTTGGAATTCTCTCTCTCCCTCTCTCTCTGCCCATCCCCTACTCATGCTCACACGCGTGCTGTGCTCTCTCTCTCTCCCTCTCTCTCTCTCTTCTCTCAAAATAAATAAACATTTAAAGAAAAAACTGAGAGATGTTAAAATCACAAGTGTTTGAAGTTACTGAAAACAAGGTTAAGGATTTTGTGAGACTGACCCTTGAATGTTCCCTTAATGAAAAAATGACGAGATCCATCATTTCAGCAATAAGAAAGAAAGAAGGTGGTAAAGCCCAGAGACAAGAATCTCAAAAGAAAATGGCTTCTCACAAACAGAAGATAAATATGAAATAGAATATGATCAACAAGAAGACGGTGATCCCTTTTTTTCCTCACCCTGAGCTGTGTGGGGTGTGTCAGGTATGGATGCCCAAGACATATTCTCCTCTGGGGTTGCCCAGATATATACAAATTAGAAAAGAAATTTACATATACATGGCATTTCTCTGAAGAGAGAGTCTAAGTTTTCATTATCACCATTAAATATTTATATAATTCAATAGTTTATCATTGGTTATCCCAATAATGCAAGTAAAGCTACACAATAAATAAATAGTCATGAATTAATAATTTTGGTCAACTGACAGGTTCCAGAGGTTTGGCCCAAATTTTAAATTTAAGCCAAATCTATAAAGTGCCTATAACAAATAAGAAATAATACTCTGGGACTCCAAGAAGTGAAATGGATTGTATCCCTTCAAGCATCATAAAAACACTTTAGCAGCAGCATAGGAATGCTGTAATAGTCATATTTAATCCTACAGTAGGGAATGCAATTGGTACAGTCTACGTGGGAAATAATTTGGCAAAGGGCATCAATCCATTATAATATGACTACTATTTAACCCAATATTTATATAACTTCTAATATGCCCTGAGACCAATAATTAATACAGAGAAAACTTTACATGAAAGATTCTTCTTACCTTATTATTTAGGATTGCCAAAAATGGAGACATATTAAGTATCAAAATAAAGACATAAATTATAATAGTAATGCTATATGATAAACAGGGTAAGCAGCATATTGGTGTTTCAATGTTTCTAATGACGCAGGTATAAATGTCTATGTTATCATACCAAATAGGAAATTCAAAGATAAAATTGTGAGGCATTAACAGAGTAAAAATTATGCACAGGGGAATACAGACTGGAAGTAAATGTATCACAATAACAATAATGCTTGCTTCTAGATGGTAGGAATATAAACCTTTTCTTTTTAATTTTTTAACATTTCATAATTCTAAAATTTCTATAATGAATACTCATTATTTTATAATCAGAAATAAAAGTATTTGCCCTAAAATACCAAGATCCTAGTTTTAAAATAAGCATGTATAAGAAAAACCTCTACTTTAGAGTGGTTTGCAATGTTTAGCAAAACATTATTTATTTCATAATTCCCCCTATAATTCCATTTTACAACTATACTTTCTGAATATAATCACACCAAGACACCAATAAGTATGTCCATGATGTCTGCCTTAGTCATATTCAAAGCAGGAAAAAACTTAAAACAACCCAGAAGTCCAAGTATATATAAGTATATATAAGACCAAGTATATATGTAAAAGACTACCATAAAATTGATAAAAGAAAAGAAACCTACATACACTAACAGGACTATTTCTAAGATAAGTTTTGAAGTGGCAAAAACATCTGAGGGAACATTCTTCAGAACAGCTGTGTTTTAATTTTTAAACAAATGAGTATTTTATGTGCTTTATATGTAGATACCCTATTTATTCACAGAGATATAGCATTTATAAATACACTATCCCATATAGGACTCAGAGAAAAGTCTACAAAAATACATAATAAATCATTTACTTCATTTACTTATGGGCAACAGGATGAGGCTGGAGATTTATACTTTGACACATCTATAATACTTTTTTCTAAAAATTCATAAATTCCTATAGTAATAATATATTCAAATAAAATTTACCCAAATAGAAAATATTAATATTCCCATGTTAACAAATATCTCCATGGATTAAATTTTTGAAAATATGAAATACAGCTATTCCTCAAACTCCATTGATTTCAATAGATTATATATTTAATAAAACAGTTTTACATAAAACAAGAACAAAAGACCATCACTCATTATACCAAACATTAGACAAAATATGTATACTTTAAAAATCTCCATGTTATTTTGCTAAAGTTATCTCTCAGGGAGTGCATTTAAAGCAAACTATTTTAAAAGAATTATTAAATCCATTTTTGGCTTCAAGTTACTATGGTTACTCAAACTAATCTAACTGCCAGCATTGACACCCCACCCCACCTCCCATGCACCCAGACACAGTTCAAAGGAGAGGAGGAAAAAAAACTATAAAAAACAACAAACAAAGAAAGTCCTTTGGCTCCTGATGTATCATTATTTATTACTGCTGATGTTGCTAAATACTAGTGAAGAACAACTTCACAAAAAAGTCTTGAAAAGGAGAAAGTTCAACATAATTCTCCAGATGAGTAGTAATATTCCAGACAGAGCAAGATAAATACAATAAGAAAGATGAACTGGTATAAATTGCATTTAGTCAAACTGGACAAGAGCATTATTCAGTCACCACCAGTGACACCATATTAAAGTCTACAATAAAAAGGTATCCAAATGACACATTAATTCATTCCACTTTTATTAAGCACTTAGTATGTGCCTGACCTTATACTGGGGATTTGAAAAACATAAAGCTATACAGAAAGAGACCGTATGAAAATAAATGCCCATTGCACTCTCCCTGCCCCCCAAAAGTGAGACAAAAACAATCAGAAATTGTCCATGGCTTTAACAAGGACGAGCATGGAAGATATGGTAGGAATGAGGAAGGTGAGAAAGGATTCACTGAGAAGGTGATTTTTTGGACTGGACTTTCAAATGAGGATTAATAGAGCTAGTCAGGCTCCCCTCTGGTGAACAGCGAGCAGTCAGATGTGAGTAGGGCAGAATTATTCCCTAGAGCAGAATGTCCAATTGAGTTTGAATCTGAGTGATGATGGCTCTGATGCATGTCCTGTCTAAAATACAAGCCGAATCACCACATCGCAAGTGTCAAAGTAAAACATTGCATCTTCAGATGAAGTACTTTAGGAAGTGCAGAACAGACAGACTTAGATACCCTACCCCATCTCACACTCCTCTTTACACGGCAGCCATGGCCAGTTGAAAAAAAAAAAAAAAAAAAATATATATATATATATATATATATATAACCCGAACAAGGATTCCAATAATGTTGTTTTTCAGTTATTTGACCGACTGACTGCTTCTGTCTGCCTGAAGAGTTCCTGCCAGAGTACCTCCTCTGAGAATAAGCCAGCTGGCAGCAGACTGGCTCAAAAAAACCTGAGCTTCACAAACCCAAGGACCTAGAAATCTGAGATTATCCCCCAGGGCTCCATCATCATACAGAACCAATTCCAAACTATGGAACCATCTCTGCCAATTTATACTAATATACAAAGGGCAAGACAATTTTAGTTAGAAGACTATTTAAATATCTGTGTAGCTGTATGTTGTTACTAAAACAAATCCAAAAGAAGAAAAATATTTAAAAATGAAGTCTAAAATAATGTTCATATCCCCACTAATATTTAAAATACATTAAAAAAAACCTCTTACACGGTGTAAATGATAATCAAATGGTTGCTATTCAATAACAACGAATTCAACCTCTGTGAGTTAAGGCACCATAACTTAATTATCAAAAGGACAGTGAGGCTAGAAGGTGTGTATTTCATATCTTAATCAAATAAAACAATCCAATACTAGCTCATTCATTATTCTGTATCCATTTTCCTCAGTTACTAAAATGAAATATGGTGCCATGGGTGTTTACTTAAAAATCTCTCAGATCTCTTTTTAGTATAAAAGAAACAGATTTAACTGCATTGTTGAGTTTAACATCTAAATTACATCTAAATTAAACAAAACTGTGCTGAGGCCCACATTCAACAAGTCCGTAGAGTGTCTACATTTCTTTGACACTCCTGATCACCTAATTGAAGAGTTATGGAAGGTTGAGTATTTATGAAACATTGAACTAGGGGCTTGTGCCCATATGTTTTCACCAAGTCTCAAAATAAATATCTATGAGTTATGACTATTCTTATAATTATTTAAAAGGAAGTACTGAGAAATGAAGTTTCCTGAGCAAAGACTAGAATAAAGAGTAGTTTGGATCAATCACTGTTAGAGTTGGTCTGACCAGAAAGCATTTAAATACTATACTGGTGGGCTTATGAAGAGAATTTTAAAATCTCCCTAATACTACCATCAGTGCTCATTCATGAGAACAGTACCAGAGATTAGGAATTACTGTGCATGTGTGAAACATGGAATGATCATGAGTCAAGTTTGCTGGCATGGGGAAACAGTGTTACTTGATAAGATTTAATGTAAAATACACTTTCATAAAACTGTTACATTCTTTTAGTTTCCCTAAAATTTCTAAGACTAGAGTAATGCATTTACATTTATATAAAATGCCCATTATAGTTTATACACTGACTTTCACTTATTTATTAGTTATTCACTTATTAGTTATTCAATGGTTTTTATGATGAATAGAAAATACATGGTGCTATCTGTACATTATTTTAAAATATACAAAAATTGAATATATATATAAAGTGTTCTTCTGGTGATCAAATTTAGAAATGTATAATTAAATCAGCTCACTTGATGAACAGAGCTGCATAGAGAATGATTTCTAACATTAGATGCCACACATGACCATCTTTCTCAGTGATCTTCAGCTATGGTTTTTGAGCTTCTTGTATGAAAACCAAACTGCCTACTTAACATACAAATATCTGTGCCATGACAGTACCTGATAAATCCAGCCAATCTCTTCTCTGTCTCACACACACACAAATACCAGTGAATCAGAGGCACACTATATTTTGAGAACCACCTACAAACATAATGAACAGAAAGGCATATTCTGCATTGCATGGAAGTCTTGAAGTACTTCTCAGAAGAGGTTTTAAAACTATTTTTTAAAAATTAACATTTATTTATTTTTGAGAGACAGAGAGAGAGCATTAGCAGAGGAGGGGGAGAGAGAGAGGGAGATACAGAATCAGAAGCAGCCTCCAGGCTCTGAGCTGTTTGTGCGGGACTCAAAATCACAAACTGTGAGACCATAACCTGAGCTAAAGTTGGATGCTCAGCTGACTGAGCTGCCCAGGTGCCCCTAAAACTCACTATTAAGGGGCACTTGGCTGGCTCAGTCAGTTGAGCATGCCACCCTTAATCGTGAAGTCAAGAGTTCAAGCCCCATGTTGGGCAGGGAGCTTACCAAAAAACTCAGTGTTAAAGAGATCATGATATAATTTTTTTTTTCTTTGAGAGAGAGAGAGAGAGAGCACACGCTGGGGAGAGCAAGAGAGAATCTGTAGGCTCCACGCTCAGCAAGGAGCCTGATGCGAAGCTCAATCCCACAACTGTGAGATCATAACCTGAGTCAAAATCAAGAGTCGGACAGTTAACCAACTGAGTCATTCAGGTGTCTTTCTTTTGATTATAGTACTAAAAGACCTAGGAGCTGCCTTGTATCTATCTACATTTATGAAAATATCAACAGGCATTGCTATCTTTTTAGTGTGTGTATGTGTTTAGATAAGAGTTTTCTTAGGAATTTATGCAGGTCAATGCTCTATATAAACAACCAAGGTACAATAATATGAATAGACTTATGGGTCTTAAAAAACCAAAGAATCTCCAAGGAAGCACTGACTGTCATGATCATACATTAAGTTGATTAGTTAAATGAGAAAACACATGTGAAGGAGAGTACTAGGCACGTGCTCAATACTTTAAGGTGTTAACTCAAGTATCAGCTTACACTGTTTTTTGTTTTTTTTTTTTTTACAAAAAGAATGAATGCACCATTTCCATCTAAGTCAAGATTTCAACAAAACAGAAAAGAGGGAGAAAGGAAGAAAGTAGCTGGAACTTTACAAAGCCTCTGCAAATTCCCTAGGAGGGGCTGGGAATGATAAAAGGCAGAGAGGCACAGTATTTCCTTAGTTTGCTGTAATGTCCCAATGGTGTTGCTTTTCTTCATAACTCAGGGTTTTAATTCTGTCTCTAAAGTAATGGGTGAGGGTGTAAGGAAAACAAACCTGTTTAATTTGGGATTGTCACTTATCTGCTGAAGTTTCTGTCATTTTTCATTCTCAAAAACACCTCAGACACCCACAGACGATAGAATCAACCAGAGGCTCAAAGGAGGAAACCATATAACCATAAAGAGGTCAAAGGCACTTCTTTCTTTGAGAAGACACTTCAGGGGTAAGAATTCTAAAGGACTGCTGTGGACAAAGCAGGAGCTGACAAGGATCAGAGAGGCACTTCTAGAGCAGAAGCCAAGAATAATCAATGTGGACACCTACCAGGTAAGGTAACTGCAGGAAAACAAAGGCCAATTCACCCACACCTCCTCAGGTAGAAAATTAGCCTCAAATGTAGCCCACTTTAGCCTAAGAAATGAATCAGATTTTAAAACTAGGAATTTCCCTCCTCCCCCAAACACACCACATTATGAAAGTATGGAACAGAGTGGGTAACTTGCATGTATTTGCTTCCCCATTTCCAGAAAATCCTGTCTTCAAAGCTATTTTTAAGGGATTATAAGAAGACTAAGAAATACAAAGAATGCCTTTGTGGCTCAGCACACTGTTTATATCCAGATATCATGAAGCTTTGCATTCAAACCCCAGTGGTAATGGAGTTCCACAGTAGAATGGGTACAGTGAATGCAACCACCATGAATGTTGGCAGATTATTATACAAAGGGCAGTTATCCCACAGAGAGGGCTGGCAGGTTGACAGGGGACCAACAAACGAATAAACTGAAAGGCATAATGAGCCCGATTTCCACCCTAACACACTCTCACCCTTTCTCTCTCTCTCTCTCTCACTCTGAGAAAAACAAGCCACCAAAATAACCTGCTACCTTCCATGCCCCTTACATTGCTTTTAGAGGGGGAAATTAAAACTGGCAGACCTTCTCAATCAGCAGAGTCCAACCCAGAGAATGAAAATAAAAGAAAGCAACAGAGACTCAGCTTCACAGACCTTACAGGACTGCATAGATTTGATTGGATTCCACAACATGGGCATGTTGGAAGGTAATTTCAATCCATATGGAGTAAGGATAACAAACGAATCATTTCTCAGGTCCAACTCATTTTTGAAATGGAAAAGAAAAACAGCTATCCCAAACCATTTGCTCACAAAAGGAGAATTTTCAGAGATTTGAGGGAAGCTGTTTGTTTGGATTTGACTGCCAATATGATAACATAGCTTGTGTAGTCTTGCACTGATCTAAATACCATTCACAGTATTTTTATTTCTAAGGTGTACAATGTGATATATACATTGTGAAATGATTACCACAATTAAATTAATTAACACTGTCATTTGCACATTTTTAAAGGCAAGTTCAATGTTGTATATATTATGCATTTTATATATTACAATTAAGTTCTTATAGAATACATCTGATATTATTATTACCAGTATCTATATTTATCTATCCAACCTATTTTCCACATATATATAACATCCTTGGTTTCCTTATTACTAAATCTTACAATAAATAAAATTCTAATTATCAGTGAAAAACATTTAATCACAGTTTACATTAGATATTTAGATGTAAACAATAGTTAACTGAAAATGTCTCTACTTCCATGAAGTATCAATGATACATCAGGTTGGAACACAGAAGTCCCTTGAGAGTTTGAAATAAAGAATTTACAGGAGGGCCACCTGGGTGGCTCAGTTGGTTAAGCATCTGACTTCAGCTCAGGTTATGATCTCACGGTTTGTGAGTTCAAACCCCACATCAGGCTCTGTGCTGGCAGCTCAGAGCCTGGAGCCTGCTTCTGATTCTGTCCTCCACCCCCCCCCACCCACCATGCTCATGCTCTATCTCTCTCTGTCTGTCAATAATAAATAATGTTAAAAAATTGAAAAAAAAGTTTACAGGAAAATGAAGAAATATTTCTCAAAACTGAAATTTGGGAATCAGATGTTTCACACACATGCATGGATCTTTTCAATCTGCGCTTCCATTTTACCTTATGCATTGTCCTAGAAATATATACACTGTGGGAACTCTGATACATATTTGAACATTTACTCCTTTCAGCCAGTCTTTGCCCCATGGCTGCAACTGTCAAATCTCTTGCTTTTTTGCTGGGTAAATTGCTCTAAGTAAAAAAAGAAACTGACATTCCACTCTTAAAAAAATGAAGCTTTTGACATTTCAGGATGTTAATAGATGGATAAACTGCGTAACAGGAACATCAGTCCTGAAAGAGAATTTGACCTGAATAGCCATACATTCTACTCATGCATTTATAATTTGCACTAGGAGATGAATGAGAAAAGATGAAGTAGAACCATTTTTCAAGATGCATGCTGTGATTTCTCATTACAGGGATAATCTTAAACAGTCGTGATATTTCTTTAAAAGCTGAATAATTTTAAGAATGAAGCAGAATGAAAAGGAATCTATGCATTAAGCATTGCTTTTTAAGGTATCGCCCATTTACATGAGACAAGCCCATCCTCACAAACTGGATATAAATTTTCCATGAAGTGTTTTTAAAAGGTGTTTTCTTGAAATAAAAAATAAATAACTGGTTATTAACTGAACACTTTATTACTTTTTAATAAGCTAGTCCTATTATTTTAAGAAAGTTTTCCAAGAAAAAGGAAATAATTCTGTTTTTCGTAGTTTATAAATATATTTTTTAAATAAAGAGTTATTAATTAAATTTATAGAGATTATAGTTATTCTTTTGTGTTTAATGAGGAACCAAATAGTGTGCCTCCTATATGAATTTAGGAAATTTTATTCAATATCATAATAGAATACCACCTTAAGACTAGATTTAGTCCCTATTTAACCTATTAGGATGACAAATTTCTTTCTAAATCCAATTTGATGAATAGAAAAATCCTACCAAAGCTGTCTCACCAATCTAACTCAATGGAATTCAAAAAGACATATTTTATGGTCTTGTCAAGGAGGTTTTTTTTAAAATATGTAGTATTTAAAATTATATTCATGTTTATTGTTCCTAACCAAAATTAAAAAGATTAACATGGTCAAACCCAGCTAGCAACAGCTGCAGAAGGTTTTCCAGAGTCCCCAAATATGGTTCGAGAAACCCTGCTTCTAAAGCACATTTCTAGACCTGTGGAAACTGGTCACAGTTTAAGGAAAAGAAGGTTGCCCCAAAGGACATTTAGCGATAGTGACCAGTTTTCTCCTTTGAATACATCAGGTATTTAATTTTAGAATGCTTCCTTTTACTTTCATTTTATGCCAACATTCACTCTTCTAAACTTTGATACACATAATTAGTATTTCTCCAACACAGATTATTTTTCTCAGAGTTTCTTTCCTGATTATACCAGGAAGAGGAGAGATATTTACAAAATGTTCCAAGGGTAGAACTTCTTTCCTTCCTTCCTAATATTCCAGAAAATTGATTCTAATCCTCAGATAAAGAAATACATTTAAAGTATCTGCAAACAATGGAAAATGATTCTTAGTAATTTTTGCAAATGAAATTTTATATTGAATGGTGTTTTGGCAATACTAAGATCAGAAAGTTCAATAAAATTCAAAGTTTAAATAAGAACATAACCAGAATAAACACCATAGTAGCGACTGGCTCAAATAAAATTGAGGCAGCTCCTAATTTAGTACATTCCTAGGATATTATACTATATATTTTGTGACATTTTACCTGTACTCTGAACAACAGAACACTGAATAAAGTAGAATCCCATTAGTTTTTAATTATAAGAAGTCAAAAGTTCCAGAGTTCAAATAATGTCCCCTGAGTCATCACAGTGCTGTGATAAAGCCTTATAGAACATGCCTAATTATCACAAAGATATAGTTGTCAGCAATATTAGCATGCTTACACCAAAGTTAAAATATCCCCATGTATTCTCTTTCATTTACAAAAAAGAAGTAAAAAAAAAAAAAGCTTCAGTAAGTATTCTCATGTGCCTATTAGGACTTAGACTCAAAAAAGCCATTTTTATCTGTGGTTTATTGGTAAGGAAGACAGCTTTTTAAGTCAAGGTAGCCATATGCACTTGCCTCACTTCCCCATAGCAGAAGAAATAAATCTCATCATTTTACTTCTTTGTAAGAAGTATCACATAGGTGAGAAGTTCACCCATTAAAGCATTATGGATTTTTACCATGCCAGCAACCCAATGGTCAGAGCCATCAATGACAATAAATTCTTTAACCTTGACTTAACATATGATAGTGTTTTTTTTTTTCAAGACAAAAATCCACAAAATGTGAGGTGGCAATTTTATTTTCATTGAACTTTATTTTATGCATTTTTCAATTAATTATACAAAAAGGTAGAATATTTTTAAAGAATTGTGGAATACTTCAATTTTCCTTACTGCCATATATAAGTATATATATTTATTTATAAGCTAAAAGCAAGCTCAGATATATATCATAACAGGAAAGAGCCCTTCACTACTTTAAGTGACATTTTCAGTTATTCTGTCAACCTCTAACCATTTACTTATTTGAACTAATGTTCCGTAGTTCATTTTGGTCATTAGCATTGATCAGGAAAAGAGCTTATATTTCACAGACACATTAAAACCTTAATTATCAACAAACACCAGCTAAGTTAAATTCTATTTTTATTGTATATAATTTTTAAGAGAAAGAGATAAATCACCAGGAAACACATTATAAATTATTATTCTTAAAATGCTGTTACCCAGAGTAGGTCCTGGACTCAGGAGATATGTCACATAATTTCATTCATAACCCACAATTATAATTAGAAACTTCATATTTCAAAAAATGATCCTTAGGCACTAGAAGATCTCATATCAGAGAGGATATATCATTTCTATAATGCCCTACTTAAAAATTAATGTGCGAAAGCATTTTAGAAATATTTGTAATACTAATGAAAACTTGAGGTAACTAGTTCACACTTCATAAATTTGAAGCTCCTTTAACTTTTGAATTTTAACTGTTTGCATTCTTAATAGTGGCACGGACCCATTAAAGCTTTTCTTCTTAAGATTTAATCCACATAGAGTTTTTTTTTCTTCTTTTTTTTCTTTCCAAATTTTTATTTAAATGCCAGTTAGTTAACAAGCTGTGTAATATTAATTTCAGGTGTAGAATTTAGTGATTCGTCATTTACATACAACATACAGTGCTAGGTCTGTTTTTAAGTCAATTTATGATGATAGTTCGAAATAGAAATAGAAGTCACTAATAAATCTCTAAGCGTTCACTCCCATTCATGGGTTCTAATTCTTATTCCTACTTTACTTGCAAAGTATATGTGATTATCTCCTACTTTGATTAAATTGCTTATTCAAAGCAAATGATTTGATTTTTTTGGAATGAAGCTTTTGCAGAGAGTAAATTTTAATAAAAATTTAGCCTTATTAAGCCAAAAGTGTGTCTACTGCCAAACTTGATGACAGATTTAGAAATCCATGATGGATTTAAAGCCATATAAATATCTCTTTTGTGAAAAGGACATGTACTAAGATTCTACAATGTTCATTTCAATGAAAAGAAGGCCAAGACATAATCCAATGTTTGAATAGTTAGAATTGGTGCAAGGTCAGTTTACTCCAAAATCGCTCTCAAGGTTCTTACCTTGCTCATATATTCATCAAGAATAGCTCAAACATTCATTAAACTCCAATTTAGGGGAAATACTCTATAATCTCTTACCTACTAAAACAAACATAGTTCCTTATCTTTAGGAAACTTACAGGCTAGAGGGGAACCAAGAACAGGAAACTGAAATACAGTTTGTTGGTAAAGGCCTTAAAGCAAAATGAACAAGGTGTTCTAGAATTGCAGAGGACAAACATTTACCCCCTACACCTCCTGCTTCAGGGAAGGCTTCCAGGAGGAGAGTATACCTGAACTGAATAATAAAAAGTGGGTTAGATCCACAGAGGTTTAAAAAAAAATGGGAGAAAGGAACAAGCCCTGCGAGTATAGCAGAAAAGAGCATGAAAGCAGAGTTCTCCTGGTACCTCGCTCTTAACAGAAGAGAAGTGTGAGCAAGATATTCTGAGAGACAAAAATCAGATCACGGGAGCAGATGATGATGCACAATCTATTACACCATGAGGGCTTTGAGCAGTTGTTTACCAAACAAATGCGCCCAGTATCAAACTCTGGGTTAGATGGTAAATGGTGGTAAAAGCTGCTTTCCCAACAGTATGTCTGCTCCTTTTTGTGGCTATGATTCTAGAAAGGTTTCAGGACATGAAATGGAAGACTAAAGCTTAAAGGCACTTCACATTTTACTAGGAAGTAGTATAACACAACGAGAAGAAATGTCCCCTACCGTCATGTATGTCACAGGGAAAAACAGTGTCTCTTAATGGGGGCACCAAAAGCATATGTTGGGGGAAAGTTATTTGTTCTAGGAGCCTGAAGTAAGGCATTGCAAAATGTTTTAACATTCCTGTGTCCCAATGACTAAATGCCAATGGCAACTCCCATTCAATGTGACAAATGAAAATGTTCTTGTGTGTTTTCAAATGCTCCAGGGGTGATACCATTCTAGTGAAGGATGATTAGCCTGGATGGCAAATACCCATTAAATACATCCTCTTCCCAATTAGAAACCAAGTTTTTAGAGCATGGGTCTGTATCACTTTAATACACCATATAGTATAATATATATGATATAATCACAGAAAGGTAAGTTGAAAATTTTGGTAGAACTAAATTCACATTTCGGTTCTATCATATATGAACAGCATAAGAAAGTTGAGTCCAGGAGCACCTAGGTGGCTCAGTCGGTTAAGCGTCCGACTTTGGCTCAGGTCATGGTCTCATGGTTTGTGGGTTCGAGCCCTGCGTCGGGCTCTTTGCTGACAGCTCAGAGCCTGAAGCCTGCTTCAGATTCTGTGTCTCCCTCTCTCTCTGCCCCTCCCCCACCCATGCTCTGTTTCTGTCTCAATAATAAATAAACATTAAAAATTAAAAAAAAAAAAAGAAAGTTGAGTTCATTTCTCTGAACCTCAGATTCTCCATACATAAAAAGCAGGCGACAATACCTACCCTATGTAATTGAAATGCTGAATAAATAAAGAGCATATATAAATAGCCTGATAAATTATAGATGCTCAATACACAGTTCTAGAAATTACAGTTCCAAATGCCTTCTTTTACAGTTGATGAAATGAAACCACATTTTCTAAGAGACTTGGCCCACTCCCATAGAACAATGAATGTGCCCACCTTTTTATCAACAGTGCCATGAAAGAGGCTTACAGTTTGTTTCTAGTTCCACAAACCAGCAAAGAAAAGACTGATTTGAAATTATATGCATTCAAGTTAGAAAAATGACTACTAAATTCTGTGAGCAATTATATGCATTTTTGTATATTTATCTGCAACTTATACATAACAATGTTAAGTACTTAAGGCTAACAATTCCTCAAACCTAAAATTCCATAATGCTTAATAATGGACTAAATAAAACATTTTAATGCCTGTATAGCAGAACCATCATAAACAAGATAGAAAGTTTAAGTGGTAAAATAATTTATAATAAATGATAGATAAATTATTAATAGGCCAAATATTGAGAAAAAATTCCTACAAATTGAGCCAAAAATGACCACAGAAAAATTAATTTATGAAAATTTGAATAGGGTACCTATCTGTCTCAGTCAATGGAGCATTCAACTTCTTTTTAATGTTTATTTATTTTGAGAGGGAGAGGGAGAGAAAGAAAGGGAGGAAGTGGGGAAGAGAGAGAGAAAGAGAGAAGGAGTAGGGAAGGAGCAGAGAGAAGGGGACAGAAAAAAATCCCAAGCAGGCTCCATGCTGTTAGCACAGACCTTGATGTGGGTTCTCTCAAACCCAAGAACCGTGAGATCATGACCTGAGTTAAAATCAAGAGTCAGATGCTTAACTGACTGAACCACCCAGGGACCCCTAAAACAAATGTTATGGAAACATAATTGGTCATAGTTTTTGGCTATGATATAGGTTCAAAGTTAAAAGACTGACAACCAAGTACTGTCGGTGTAAGCACCAAGGAAAAGAGCATTTATTTCAGGTACTATTGGAAAGAGTGCCTCCTGGAACAACTTTTCTGCTAATCAAATTGGCTGGACATGTTAAAACTTACAATATGCATCTTTCTTTTATCCTGAAATTTTACTTCTAGGTAAAATTTATAGTAAGACAAACATAAAAATATATGCAGAAGTATTCTCTCCATCATCACTCCCTCTCTTCGGAAAGCCTGCATACACACTATCCCCACTGCTCCTGCTAAGTGCTCCACCTCTGGTACTCCTCCCCTGCCCCCAAATCTAACTGATTAGAAAAGCAAGAGCCCCTGGACCAGTACCAACCAGATACTGTTTCTCTCCTTGGAATTTGAAAATAAAAGTGAAAACTTTAAATAACCTCAGGTTGTGAAGGTATGTAATAATGAAACAATCATCTTCCACTAAATAATACCAACACGAAGACTGCCAGCAGATGCCGATGAGAAGCTAAGACAGTGAAATGTGCCCAAAAGTGACCCCAATTCATTTCTTCTTGATTCCAGGCCCTAAAGGAGGCCAAACTCTGCTGAACATCCCTAGGTTCTCTGAGGTACATCGATACCCTGCTAAAGCCATCTCCATGTGCTCAGACAGCTTAAATAGCTATATCCTGACACAAAACAATGAATCAGACATAGTTATTCCTCTGCCTTGTTTATAGTATTAGAAAACTGTAAACACCCCCATACGCCCACCATTAGAAAATAAGTTAAATATCTGAATCTTGTACAGCCATAAAAAGAGAACACAGATCTATATATTGTCTTAGAAAATAGTCATGAAATTGTTGAATAAAGAAAAACAGTTTAAAGAACATCATCAATTTAATATACATGCACAGAGAGATATCTGGAATAACAGTGATCTACATTTAACAAAATTTGGGGCACCTGGGTGGCTCAGTTGGCTAAGTGTTCAACTCTGGCTCAAGTCACGATCTCGTGGTTTGTGAGTCTGAGCCCTGTGACAGGCTCTGTGCTGACAGCTCAGAGCCTGCAGCCTACTTTGGATTCTGTGTCTACCTCTCTCTCTGCCCCTCTCCCACTCGCACTCTGTCTCTCTCTCAAAAAAGTAAATAAACATTAAGAAAATAATAATAAATTTAACAAAATTCATTTGTGTAGAAATATCAGGTAATTTATTATTTTCCAGAATTTTCTATGTTGTTGACTTTTCATTGAATATCCCTCTCCTTTTAAATAAATCAGTAAAAAAATCAAACTTCTACACTAAAATCAGAATAGAAACAAAAAAGAAAAGAAAGAACAAGAAGAAAAGGCTATGTGATCAATGGACTAATTTTTCAGTTCAAACAAAGGATGGTTTGATCCTTAAAGGAAGGAAACTCGGACATTACTATCAGCTTTCAAGACCAGGGACAAGCAATGATACCATACTGTTGAAGATTTGAGTTTCTAGTAGCCAGATCTCTTTTTTTTTTTTTTCTCAAGTACATAACTTATTTTATAAAGTTATTTGAAACCACAATAGGAAGACATGCAAGAGTAGAGGAGTCATTTTACTTAAATGGTAAGGGTATAGGTTTTAAATGTGTATCCTGTCCCCTAGTTGTTCAGCAGTAAGGGGGGAAAAGAAATCTATACACACCAGTCCTTCATCTCTGCTCAATTTAGCTCTTTTGGTGGGCAAAGAATTCTTTATGGCAAACATCCAAAGCATCCAACTTTCAGGCAGCTTGACAGCCCTTTCAACCAGGTCAGTCCTAACAGAGATAGTAATCAAGTCTCCCACTATGAATTTCATTCACATCATCAGAGCAGGACTGATCACGGAGTAGGCTGTATCACTGTACACTATTGACTGGAGATCAATTTTCAGCCTGACGGACTATGAAGAACAGCACACAATAAGGCAGGAAGAGGACCAAGAGATTTCAGTGTGTAACAAACCAAACCCATTGAGACCCTCTTTGTATACAGGTTGAAAACACTAATAATCACAGAAAATTTAGGATGTTTCTTACTTGGACTCTGCTAACCAGAAAGTACAAACAAGAAATATTCTCTCATCATTCATAAATCATTAAAAAATTGTTTTTCATTGACTATTGACAGAGTCACAAGGTTCTATAACTAAAACTATCACAAACTAAAATATACTACAGTCAATATCTGACCAATTAGCTTTCCAATAAGTCTGAATTTCTCTAAATCCATCACTTTAAAAAATGCAATGAAAAAGCACTTGAATGAGAAAACATGTACTTGTACAAAAATAGAAAAAGAAAACAAGCTAGGTGCAAAGTTACAAGGGAAGTTTATGTTCTTTGCCTCAACCAGCAAAATGAAGAAAAGAGGATGATAGAATTCAAGGTGTATCTTATGCTAGATATAATGTTTTTTGAAGACTTGGATGTACTTAGGTTAAAAATAAGGACAATAGAGAAAAAGAGGGAAGCTCTAAGAATCTTCCTAACATATGGCATTACATTAACAAATTCATTGGGTGCTTTCACTGTGCCATAGTGACTTTGTTTCAGAATCGTAGCACGGAGTAAAATGAAGTCAAAACAAAGCACAGCATCACTGTCTTGTTTGAAGTAAAATGTATAGTTTAGTTCATTAAACACCACTATTTTCAATATTAGGAGGTAGTGTATTAGATTTGAGCTCTTATATAACAATTCACATAACCCCATATCAAATAAATACGCTTAAAACTATATAAATATATATTTATACTGTGGACCATAATAACTTTATTTTAGCATCTATGATAGCCCAAAACTACTCAAACGTTAGGGGGTACATTTTCAACACAGCATGAGCAGATTTAGCCCAGAGATTCCCATTAACATCAATGAGAGTTACATGGTTCAATCTTAACACACACTGTGTGGAAAATTTACCCCAACGCATCAGTGCAAAAGCTCCCCCAAAGAAAGGAAATTTAAAATTTTCCAACACAACTCTGGCTTTTTCAGTATAATTACCCATTTACCATTTAAGAGAGAAAGAGAGAGAGAGAGAGAGAGAGATAGCATAAGAGCTGGGAAGAGGGCCAGAAGGAGAGAGAGAATCCTAAGCAGGCTCCATTTTCAGCACGGAACCTCATGTGGGGCTCAATCCCAAGATCCTGGGGTCACAACCTGAGCTAAAATCAAGAGTTGGATGCTTAACCAACTGAGCCACCCAGGTGCCTCCCCATTAACCATTCTTAAATCTATAATATAAATTGGTATTCTTCCCTTAACATGAATTAATCTTCAAACCAACAATGAAATAACTTAGTAGCAAATTTTAATAATGACAGTTCTGTTCCCCATCAGCCTCAAAGAGAAAGAGAAACTCCTCAAAACATTTTAAAGATTTCACTCAAAACTTTGCTGTTAGACGGCTAAATAGTTTTGTGCTTACCAAAATATAGCATGTTAACTATATAGCTTTCTATTTACTGTGGATAACCTTCAGTGCAAAGATAGTATTAAATATTTTTGCATCTTATTTCTTCAACTTTCTGTTTTACATATTTTCCAAAGTTTGGGCTCACAAATTTAAATTTGTGTTTAAATTTAGACCTTATTGTATAAAATATAAAAGTAGTTTGGCAAAAAATACCACTCTTGGACAATACCAATACTCACACAATTCTCAAACTAAATATAGTCTAATATCAAACTTTGAATTCTTTTTTTAATTACATTTTAACTGGAATAGTTGGATAGCTGGATATATAACAACACCACAAAAACAATTCTTAATTAGAATTAATTTTTTCTAAATAAAATCTCTTTAATAATGGTTTGTAGATTTTGCCACATAATTTGAGCTACTACTAGATTATTAGTTTACTAGTAAATTATTCTTGGTTTCTATCTTTTATAATAGTCTTAAAATAGTCATGATTATAGTTTATGAAAAATATCTAATAAAACATACCAAATGACCATACTTCCTTATGTGTCTCAGACAACATTTAAACAAAGTGAATGTATTGCCATATATTTAGCTCCTAACTAAAAAGACTGTCAAATTCATCCTCTTACACCCAACTCATAGCAAATGATTGCTACTCAAAAATGCTTCCTGTAAGATTTTGTTACATATGCAGCATTTTTTAGATTAACAAAATGTACTTTTTTTTACAATGACAAAAATTTTCCATGTATATGAAAATTATGGAGAAAAAGTTACAAGTAAATTTTCACTACAGAAAATGATTTCATGTTTATGGAGATTCTAAAGTAAATTTCTTGATTAAAAACAGTTTATAGAGGATCTATTTTTTCTGTAACAATGAAACAAGTTATAAATGTTTATTTTCCTATGCTATTCTCAAATAAGTGCTCATTTGAAACCTATAAGCAAATCACAGATTTCCTAAAATTCCGAGATGCAGACAAATGAATCTGTTTTATTACCTGCATGTGGATTCAAATGGTTCTGATGTCAGAGGACTCCTTCTGTGAGATAATACATACAAACAATGTGGCCAAAGAGACTTCAAATCCCTTTTAAAACAGTACATATTAACTACACACAAACACGAGAAATATCTCAGTCAAGAGAGGGAGTAACCTACAAACCAAGATGTCAGGTTTCATTTGGGTTAAGAGTATTTACGTTGGAATGAAATACACTTGGTTTCCAGTCCCAGCTGAGGGTCCTGCTTCCTTCTCATGTGTACAACCACAGGCAAACAATTTAACTCTCTAGGTCCTGGTTTCTTAATTTCCTATATGCAAGTTATACTTTTCAGTGTAATAGGTCCTAGTATTCCTAAAAGGACAAAATTCTCTGCAATATGTCAGTAATCAATATCTGTTTTCAGGGGCGCCTGGGTAGCTAGCTCAGTTCATTGAGCGTCAGACTTAGGATCAGGTCATGATCTCATGATTTGTGAGTTCAAGCCCCAAACTGGGTTCTGTGCTGACAGCTCAGAACCTGGAGCCTGCTTCAGATTCTGTGTCTCCCTCTCTCTACCCCTCCCCTGCTCACTCTCTATCTCTCACAACAATAAATAAACATTTAAAAAAAGTATATTTGTTTTCACTCACTGACCCCCTTCTCTCCCTATTTCACAGTAGTTGAAAATTAACTTTTTACATAATAATTTATTAGATATAGTTTTACTCCTCTAATTTATTTCATACATCTAGTAACAAAAGACGACCATTAAATTACCAAGAAAGGTAAAGAATTTTGTTAGAAAAAAAAAGGCTAGAATATAAGATGCATAGGGGCAGAATCTTTTCTATTTTAACTTGTCCTCAATACCCAGAATTAGTACTGGAACATGCTAAACAAATATCTGTTCAAAGAAAAAAAAATGGAAAAGCTAGTTAAGAAAATGGGAATTCACATACAACTTTCAAAGTGATAGTTTTTTTATTTAGCTACTAGAAAAGTTCTTTCTACTCACATTTCAATAGGACTTCTACCTTAGTATACGAGCATATCCAAATATTGCACTACAACATAAATAACAATACAAAATCTGTTATAAATTTTGTCTACACTATTTTTAAGGAATGCATTCAGTGAAATCATCTGTAAAGTCAGAGTTTCACACAATAAAAATTCTATTAGAACTATGAGAATAAGGTTATTATTTGAAGCTTTCAGAATTTAACATTCTATTTCATGTATGGTTTAATGGATTATATTACCCAGGTGCTTGGTTAAAATTTAGCTTCTCCCTAACTATGCCAATGTAAGTACTAAATTCACAGCATTTGTCACAGACAGGAATTGTGAGAGCTAAGACAGAAAAACACAAAGGCATTTAATATGCAGTCATTGCTATCAAAATCTGAAATCTAAAAAAGGCACACCAAAGTGTTCTGTAAATATTTTTGAATTCAGTATAAAACAGATATATTACCTGTGCTGTTTCCATACTTGGGTGTTGAGCTGCCAGGTCCTAACAGGTGAAATATTTGGGAGATTACTTTTCATTTCCAACAATAAAAGTTACAAACACACACAAATCTATGCCTGAAGTTGAATTTGTAATCTAATCTGGTTCTGCTTCTGATTTTCTGAGATGATTTAATGTTTGATTATAGGGCTATATATTCTTAAAAATAATAAGTCTACCTTACGATCTCTTTTTCTAAAATTCCCACCTCCTCCTTCCATTCAGGATAACATCAGAGCACAATTAACCCCTCCCTCAACCATTCTTATTTTAATATATATTCATTAACCTTTCTGGTGATGCTTTATCTATTTCCATTTCCAGGCATGAAACTTCTTTTATTAGTAGATACATGTGTATATAAAGAATATGTCATAGTGTCTCCAGATTGCAAGATAATGTAAAATAGGCAAAGTGATTTATCCTGGGTTGCACAAAACCTAAGGCAAAACTGTGGAACAAACTGATCAGTATTAGATCTATCTCCTTCCCCCTAATCAATTTACATTGCTTCATGTATTTATTTATTTTAAATATTTATTTATTTTGAGAGAGAGTGGATACGTACATGTGAGCAGGGGAGAAGCAGCAAGAGAGGAAGAGAGAGAATCCCAAGCAGGCTCTACCCTCAGTGCAGAGCCTGCAGCGGGGCTCAATCTCACCCTGAGACATGGCCTGAGCCAAAATCAAGAGCCAGATGCTTAACCGACCAAGCCACCCAGGTACCGCTACATTACTTTTAATTCTCTTAAACAACTACAGTTGAAATCTATAATCAAAAAGTAACAGACAAATGAGTAGATGTTTTGATATGTGCTAACCACACTTCTAGGTACTTTACTCAAAACCTATGAGTTCAATTTACAGATGGCCTGCTAGTTCAGGTGGTTTCACTTAAAGTTCTGGTCACAACAATTAGCATATGCTTCCTTGACCACATAGATCAGTTAATGAGGTAGGCAGAAGAATTGGCTCCCCACCTAAGATGTCCCTGCCCTAAACCTAAGAACATGTGAATATCTTATGTTACATAGCAAAGGGAAAATAAGGTTGCAAATGGATTTAAGGATGCTAACCTTCAGATCATTACATGAGGAGACTATCAGGATTATCTAAATGGACCAAGGTAAAGACAAGAGCCCTTATAAAGGGAACAAGAGGGTAAAAGAGAGGGAACTGGAGAAAAGGCAGTAAAACTTGGCTTTGAAGACAGAGTGAAACCATGAGCCAAATGTGGACAGACTCTAGAAACTGGAAAGAACAGGAAATGGATTTTCTCCTACATCCTCCAAAAAGAACTCACTCCTGCCAACATCTTGGCTTTATGCCAGTGAGAACAATGCAGACTTCTGACATCCAGACTATAAGGTAATAAGTCTGTGTTATTTTAAGCCACTAAATTTGTAGTAATTTGTTACAGCAGTGTAATGGTTAATTTTATACATTATCTTGGAGGACTATAAGGACCAATTACTTGGCCTAACACCAGTCTAAATGTTACTCTAAAGATGTTTCTTTACATGTGATTAACATTTACAATCTGTTGACTTTACGTTTTCTTTTTAAATGTTTATTTTAAATGTTTATTTTTGAGCGAGAGCGAGAGAGAGAGCGAGAGAGAGAGAGAGAGAGAGAGAGAGAGAGAGAGCAAGAGAAAAGGGGAGGGGCAGAGGGAGAGGGAGACAGAGGATCCAAAACAGGTGCTGTCAGCCCAGAGCCTAATGCAGGGCTCGAACTAACAAGTAGGGAGATCGTGACCTGAGCTGAAGTCGAACGCTTAACCTACTAAACCACCCAGGAGCCCCTACAATCTGCTGACTTTAAATAAAGCACATTACCCTTCATAATGTGGCGGAGGGGCCTCTTCCAATCAATTGAAGGCCTATAGAGAAAAGACCAAGGTTTTACAAGGAATAAAGAATTCTACCTCCAGGCTACAACACAGAATTCTACCTGAGTAACCAGCCTTCGGATTCAAGACTGCAATATCAACTCTGCACCTGACTCTCCAGCCTGAGCTAATTCCTTAATTAATCTCTGTGGGATGCCTGAGTGGCTCAGTCAGTTGCGTATCTCTTGATTTCAGCTCAGGTCATGATCTCACAGTCCTGGTCCTGGGATGGAGCCCCACGTTAGGAGACTGCTTGTGATTCTCTTTCTCCCTCTCTCTCTCTGTCCCTGCCCCACTCATGCATGCACTCCCTCTCTCTCAAAAAAAAAAAAAAAAAAAAACTCCCTTCTGTGTGTGTGTGTGCATGTATATAATTTATAACTAGTGACTTACTACTAGTTCTCGTTGTTACTACTATCCTTAGGTATATCAGTATATCAAAAAAAAAAAAAATGTCTTGGGCTGCCAGAAAAAAATACTACAGACTGGGTGGCTCAACTAGAAATCTCTTTCTCACAGTTTCAGATGCTGGGAAATCAATTAAGATGCTGGCCAGTTTGGTTCTTGGTGAGACTCTCTTCCTGGCTGATCACTGTATCTTCACATGGAGAACAGAGTTCTAATGTCCCTCTCTCTTCTTGTGGGGGCCGTTGTCCTACAGGATGAGGGCCCCACGCTTAGGACCTCACTAACCTTTATTACTTCTTCACAAATCCTATCTCCAAATTCAGTCACATCGAGGTTAGAGGTTCAAGACATGAGCTGGAGGAGGGGGCACCAAATTCAGTGTATAGCAGAAGAGAAATAATTCTGCAAAGCATATGCACAGATTTTAGTACTTTCATATTTAAAATTTAAGAGAATTATACAGAAATGAACCCCTTACCGTAAGCAATTGCTGGAGATCTGTGTTTATCACTTAATGAAGTAATTAATTAATTAATTATATGGCACTTGATAGTTTTTACAAAACACTTTCAAATACATTACAAAAACAATAGTTACTCCCATTTTATGTATGGTCAAATTTGAATTCAGTGCGATATACTAATTCTCAATATATGAGTCTCATAAATGGTGAACTGGGATTGAATCTACACCCTTTGATTCTAATTTCATAGGCTTTGTAGGCTCAGAACTGCTCATCAAAAGCAACAGATAGGAGAATGGGGGGAAATCTTCTAAACCAGCAAAATACAAGAAAGTCAGTTTTCAAGAATTAGCCAGATATTCCCATCCTTTTCTTACCTAAGTATAAACATGGAAGTATACTCAAGATTCATAACAGAATAAAACATAAAGAAAAACTTTAAATATCTTGGACATATACAACAGAAAGGAAAATTGTTGTACATATTTTTATCAAATTACTTAGCAATTTATTCCAAGTGATTGCAGAGAGGACCGAAATTTTCTTTCCCCATAATGAAACAAAAGTAAAAGATTGCATTTTCCTTGATTGGTGTTTTTTGAGTTTCCCAAAATGCCACATTTCTATCTAAAATTTTGTTTAGACTTTTTACCAAAAAATAATCCCAGAAAGGAAATATAAGGTAGTTTCAGTGCTTGTTCTAAAACCAGCCCGCCTGGTTCTTAATTACACCATTTACCAGTTGTCATGTGGACAACTTATTTAATATCTCTAAAGTTTCCATTTTCTTTTAACTAAAAGGAACATAATAATGTGTGACTGCTATCACAATTAAATTAGAGAAGTCATTTATGGAACCTGCCAAATATCTGATAACTAATAATTGCTAAATAAAGAGATTTCACTAGCATTGTGACTGTCAACATAATAAACCTATTTAAAATATCTTCAATTCTCTGGAATAATAAATTTGCCAAGGGGAAAAAACCTGGAAAATTTAACTGAAGAAGTTTTCATATTTGGACAACCCTTTTTAAAAAAAAAAATTGTAATGTTTATTTATTTTTGAGAGAGAGAGAGAGAGAGAGACAGAATGTGAGTGCGGGAAGGTCAGAGAGAGAGGGGGACACAGAATCTGAAGCAGGCTCCAGTCTCTGAGCTGTCAGCACAGAGCCTGACATGGTGCTCAAACCCACGAACTGTGAGATTATGACCTGAGCTGAGTCGGCCGCTTAACCAACTGAGCTACCCAGGTGCCCCCATATTTGGACAATCTTAGAGGTGCTATAACTGGGTTAGAGTGTGGTGTGGTGTGTGCTACAGTTGTAGGGTATTGGGTGGTGCGAAGCTACTATCCTGATGACACTCCCTGATGATACTTAACCTGAAGACTATTCAGAGCATCTTTGTCATTCTGGGAACTAGCAGGAGGCAACCCCACAGAACAGAGTGACGACATTGCAGCATACAGTGTGTGTGTTGTGAGTTCTTCCGGAAAGGAGTGATAGCTCAAATCATGAGCACTACAATGATATGATACTACTTCATGAGTCACAAACTTTTTCGAGCATTACCTCAATTGATCCTCTAAACAATCTTGACATGACAGCAAGGCAAATACAATGGCCCTTTGGCTGCTGGGTAATTGGAATTCTGAAATGGCAAAAAATGTGACCCATTAGCAAAACCAGAGTCTCCTTGTCCAGTGTTGCTTATAATAATCTTTTTCCAAAGTAGATTGAATCTGAAAAAATCATTTATTTTCACTAATATCCTAATTATCTTCTTTTTAGATGTCCCCAAATAGTAGCTTTCTTATGGAGGCTTTATATCAGGGTGAAGAAGAGTAAAAACGATTTTCAGAAAATATTTTGCTATTAAACCTGTTAGCATGACAGGCTGGAGGCTGACCTAGCCCCCGAATACTCTATAAGTAAAGAAGCCGCAATCTTCACTTTGCCTTTCTTTCTCCAACCAAATAACATGACCAGGAAACAAGCTACTGCACTCTCCACTAATCTGCATTCACATTTCACAATTCATACTTACTGTGCCCTTTAAAAAAGTACCAAACCCAATGCATAAAGAAAAGCCTACTAATGTCTCCCTTATGCAAGAAGAAAAAAACAAGTTAATAGCTTTTGATGTAGAGAGATCCATTTCCAGCCCTCCTATAAACCCCTTAAGGATCCTGGCAGTACATAATGAATGTACTCTAACCACTCTTTGAATAATGACATGGCAAAAGCCTTTGCGAGGTTCCTATTAATCTTTGGGTCAAAGTGCCTTCAATCTACTAGCATACCTGCAAATGGTTCCACCACAGATCTGCTATATATTTTTAAAAGTTAAAATAATTGCTACTTCTTTAGTGGTACCAGCAGCTTAGAGAGTAGTCTGCCAGATCCTCTCTCGAATTTAGCTCTAAGAAATACACTAATGTGGTTAAAAAACATACATTCTAGTTCAAGCCATATGGCTGATAACAAAACAATCATACAACCAGAAAGTGACCACAGTTTTCAGAGCGGTAAGGGAATTAATTTTTTTAATGTTTATTTATTTTTGAGAGAGGGAGAGAGAGAGAGAGAGAGAGAGAGAGCGAGAGCAAGCATGCAAAGAGACAGGGAGACACAGAATCTGAAGCAGGCTCCAGGCTCCGAGCTGTCAGCACAGAGCTGGACTCGGGGCTCAAACTAATGAACCATGAGATTATGACTTGAGCCAACGTTGGATGCTTAATTGACTGAGCCACCCAGGCACCCCTTCAAAGTTGTAAGGGAATTAGGAAGTCAACAGTGTTTTCATTTCTACAAGTTTCAGGGTTTAATACTTTTCCAAGTAATAAAATACCCCCAAAAGTTAAGTCTCAAAGCCTTAAGAAAAACACTTAAAAATGAATCCATTTACACTTTAAAATTTTTGTATTATCAGGAATTTAACTACTAATTATCTTTAACAAAATTTATCTTGGGTAAGAGACATTAGCGAAACAGCCTAAAACTGTCTACTTCCCTTTTCATATTTCAAAAGGAAGGAGGGGAAGGGGGTAGTGGGAAGAGGGAGGGAGAAAGAGAGAGAGACATCACATTATATATCAGACACTTGATACATTCACAAAAAATGCACTCAAATATTTAAAATGATCCCAAGGCGAACAGTCCTATAAACATGAAAATGACACAGGACCAAATGGAACAATTCCAAATGATTTCCTGAATCAAACTAACTCTTTTTATAGTTTACTACGATAATTCTAGAAACTTACCATTATCTTTCACCTGGAAAACTGTGAAACCATTGTAATTGGTTTCTCCTGCCTTCTACTCTTTGTAGAGTAATTGGTTTCTCCTGCCATTGTAATTGGTTTCTCCTGCCTTCTACTCTTACCCCCAATTCACCCCCAGTTCATTATCCATCTAGTAATCATAATTATTTTTTACAATGTAAATGAGATCTATCATTCCTCCTTTTTCTAACTATATAAACTTATTTAAAAGTACAAGAAAATCCAAATTTCTTACTATGGCAATTTAGGACCCTATGTAATTCAGACCTAGCCTATCTTTCTAACTTTATATTTTATTCCACTTGGCCTGTCATACTAAATGCCAACCAAATTGGCCTTTTCTTCCCTTGAAATAAACCAAATTTATTTCAAGGCTCTTGCATTTGCTATCCCCCCAGCTCCTCAAGAGGCTTCTTCTTTCTTATCATTTGAGTTTCATCCTACATCTCACTCCTTAATGGAACCTAGGGGAGCATTCCCAGATCACTCTACATTTCTTTACCCTGTACTATTTTGATTGTACTTAGCACCATCTGAAATCATTCTATTCAGTAAGTTATGTATAATTTTTTTCATAGTCCATCCCTCCCACCCACATCCACCCCAGCCAAATAGAATGAAATTTCCTGAGAGCAGAGATAAATTTTCATTTACTGCTATGTCTCAGTGCCTCAGTTCTGGCACATAGTAGACACTCTCAATAAATAACTACAAATGAAACAATAAAGTATGATACTTCAGAATGGAAGTTTTCACATGCTATGTATCTGGAAAATAGGGAGAAATGAGATAAACTTATTCTATAAGTTCACTGGACAGTGTACTTGCTAAAAAGTAGTGTCATCTTGAGGACTCATTACTAAGATTGAGAGCAATCTAAAAATGGTTTTATGGCATTTTAGAAAACACCAGTCAAAAGACCCATAAAGCCAATCAAGTCTGGCTCCTATTATGTTGTTTGGTCCTTAGTCTTCTTCCATGATTTCCAGAAGTTGCTGGTAAGAAGAGGAAGGGTCCTGTTAAATCTATATAGCCAAGACTTAAAACCAAGCTCATCCTGGTTCCTTGCCTTCGCAGTCCCTCCTTCAGGATTACTTGACCTATACTTTTTTTTAGGCTTATATTGAATTACTTTTTATGTATTTATCGTTTAAAAATTTTAATGCCAGGGGCGACTGGGTGGCTCAGTTGGTAAAGCGTCCGACTTGGGCTCATGTCGTGATCTTGAGGTTCGTGGGTTCGAGCCCCGCATCAGGCTCTGTGCTGACAGCTCAGAGCCTGGAGCCTGTTTCAGATTCTGTGTCTCCCTCTCTCTCTGCCGTTCCCCAACTCGAGCTGTCTCTCTCTGTCTCAAAAATAAACAAACATGAAAAAAAATTTTGTTAAACTTTAAACTCCAGTATAGTTAACATGCAGTAGTATATCAGTTTCAGGCTTACAATATAGTGATTCAACTATTCTATGCATTACTCAGTGCTCATTGTGATTGAACTACGCTTTTTAACACTGTCTTTGCAGGTTCAGTCCCTAACGTCACGGAAAACGGCTTTATACAGAGCCTTGACTAATATTCTGAGGCTCACCCCAAGGGTATTTGTGGCTAGTTTAGAACTTTTACTCAATTCTTCGAGTGGTTTGGGGTGACCTATAAAGTACAGTTATTAATTCTGTGTCTTGGAATTAGGGTAGAGAATCAAACACAGTCCACAATCAACGATGGACCAGATATCAAATCAGAAGTAAGGGCGTAAATCCAGGGACAAGGCACCTGTGAGTTACCTGTGAGGTAAGAACTGATCCGTTCCTCCTCTTGAGAAGGCAGACCTTCTCAAGTTGAATCACTATATTGTAAGCCTGAAACTGATATACTACTGCATGTTAACTATACTGGAGTTTAAAGTTTAACAAAATTTTTTTCATGTTTGTTTATTTTTGAGACAGAGAGAGATAGCTCGAGTTGGGGAAGGGCAGAGACAGAGGGAGACACAGAATCTGAAACAGGCTCCAGACTGACACTTTCTTATCGGTCTCAGAAAGTGTTAGTTCTGTTTTGAACATTCCTCCTTGTCCACATCTTCCCCAAGCCTCTCTTAAAACTTTCACTAGTCCATACCCTTGAAATACCAACGTAAAGAGACTTTTGTTAGGTAGACTGTCCTGATACCCTAGGTTGTATCAAGCCCCAAGGTATGTATTTGCACTTAAAAACATTAATTACAAGTTCTTATTATAGTAGCTACCTAGTAAGTACCCAATGACTGAATTAATGAGTGATGAATATGATTAGGTTAATAGATTCCATTTCCAACAAAGCATGAAAAATGGTAAGGCTAAGCAGAATTTCTTAACCATTGTACTACTGACATTTGGGAATGAATGCTTTTGTTAGTTGGTTGGTTGGTTGGTTGGTTGGTTTTGTTGGTTTTGCCATGAGAGGCTATCCTGTGCTTTACAGAATGTTTAGCATCATCCCTGACCTCTTCTTACTGGATCCCAATAGTACATATTGCCTCCCCACCTCAACCATAGCAACCAAGAAATGTTTGCAGACATTGACAAATATCTTCTGGAAAGCAAAACTGTCCCTAGTTGAGAACCATTGGATTTGAATAAACTGGAATCTGCTGGAAAATTAATACTTTGCAAGGCGCTAACAGTATAGGAAAGTCCTCACCTCCAGCAAGTGGAAAAGGTAAAGTGTCCAAGAGATTACTACATGGCAAAAGGTGGATACACTCAGAAAATACAAAGTTAGTGTGTGCTAGGGGTGGGTTCATGACCAATAAAGAAAAAGACACATTCATCCGTTAGAGAAGGAGAAATGACTTGTATTTAAACTATTTTTAACTAATTGACTTTAATTTTAGAGAAGTTTACCCAAAAAAATTGAGAAGAAACTATACAGTTCCCTTGTAACTACTTCACCCCATCCCCCAAAACACATGCAGTTTCCCCTACTACTACATCCTGTATTAGTGTGATATACTTGTTATAGTTAATGAGCAAATATTAATTATTAACTATAGGCCATAGTTCACATTACGGTTCATTCTGTGTATTGTGCATTCTATGGGTTTTAACAAGTTTATAGGGACATATATCAACATTATAGTGTACTACAGAATAGTGTCACTGCCCTCAAATCCATCTGTGTTCCACCTTTCCCTCCTTCTCCAATTCTCATGAGTTTTTGACAACCACTAATCTTTTTACTGTCTCTCAAATTTTCCCTTTTCAAAAATATCACACAGTTGGGCTCTTTTGGTCTCCAGCCATGGTAGTGAGAGGAACTGCTGCCATGTCTCCCCCCATGCAATTGATGGTCTTGTGCAACAGCTCCAGCTTCCTGATCAAGAGGTACAAGCAGACACACAGCACTGAACCCAATAGCCTGGAAGGCTAACATCCCCTTCTCCTGCAATGGGCAGACAGCAAAGTTGTAGTGGTGGTCATGAAGCAGAGATGAGGCCAGCGAAAACCAGCCACCTTCTACAAGTAGACCATGAATAAGAATGTCTGGGTCACCCTCACCATCATCAGGCTTATGATCTGCAAGAACAAGTACTGCCCAGATCTCCACACAGCTGCCATTCACAGTGTCAGTACCATCCTAAGCTGCCAGAAGCCTGTGATACCAAAGAGGCAGCTGCCCACCCAACCAAGACCTTCTGAGAACCTGCCCATTACCTCCAAGGCAATAAAGATGTCAACCACCACCACCACCACCACAACAACAACAAAATCATGTAGGTGGAATTCTAGAGTATGGAATCAGACTAGCTTCTTCACTAAGAAATACGCATCTAAGACCCCTCCGTGTCTTATAATGCCCTGATAGCTCATTTCTTTCTATCTGTGAATAGTAGAATAATATACTATTGTCTGAATATACCACAGTCTGTTTATCCATACACCTATTGAAGGACAGCTTCCAAATTTTGGCAGTTATGAATGAAATTTCTATAAACCTTCATGTACAGATTTTTGTGTAGACCTATGTTTTCAACTCATTTGGATAAATACCAATGAGCATCATTGCTAAATTATATGTAAGAGTATTGTTTTTATATTTATTTTTTTAATGTTTGTTTATTTTTGAGAGAGAGAAAGGGAGAGAGAGTAGGTGCGAGCAGGGGGCTGGGGTGGGGGGGGCAGAGACAGGGAGACATAGAATCCAAAGCAGTTTCCAGACTCTGAGTTCTCAGCACAGAGCCTGGCACAGGCTCGAACTCATGAACCACGAGATCATGATCTGAGTCAAAGTCGGATGCTTAACTGAGCCACCCAGGCACCCCAAGAGTATTATTTTTCAAAAACTGCCATACTGGGGTGCCTGGCTGGCTCAGTTGGAGGATCATGAGATTCTTGATCATGAGGTCCTGAATTTGAGCCTCCGGTTGGGTGTAGATATTATTAAAAATAAATACAACTTTTAAAAATAAAGTAAATCCCTTAAAAACAAAAACAAAACCTGTCCTACTGTCTTCCAAAGTGGCTGTATCATTATGCATTCTCATCAGCAATGAATGGGAGTTGCTGTTGCTCCATATCCTTGCCAACATTGGCTGGTGGTAGTGTTTTGGATTTTAGTCATTCTAATAAGTGTGCGGTGGTATCTCATTTTAATTTACCATTTTCTAATGACCAATGATGCTATGCATATTTTCATATCCTTCCTTGCTATCTGCATATCTTCCTTTGTAAGTTATCTGTTCAGATCCTTTGCCCACTTTTTAAGTGCATTGTTTTTTCTTCCTATGTCCTTTAAGAATTCTTTGTATATACTGGATACCAATCTTTTATCAGATTGGTGTTTTGGGAGTTTTATACAAGATGATGACTTCTCTTTTCATTCCTCTTACCAGTCTCTTTCACAGAGCAGAAATTTTTAATTTTAATGAAGTCCTATTTATCAGTGCTTTCTTTCATAGACCGTCTCTTAGTTGTTATATAAAAAGTCTTCACCATACTCAAGTTCAACCAGACTTTATCCTACATTGTCTTCTAGGAGTTTTATACTTTTGAGTTTTGCATTAGGTCTTTGATCCATTTACTGAGTTAATTTTGTGTGAAAGATTTAAGTGTTTCTTGCTTCATATGTTTTGCATGTGGATACCCAGTTGTTGCAATACTATTTGTTGAAGAGACTCTCTTCTTCACCAAGTTGCCTTTGCTCCTTTGTGGATTATAAGTTGATTTTATTTGTGAAGGTATATTTCTGGACTCTTTTCTCTTCCATTATCTTTTAACAAAAAAAATTATTCTTTCACCAATACCATACTGTCTTAATTACTGTAGTTTTATAGTAAATCTTGAAGTCTGATAGTGTCATTCTTTCAGCTTTGTTCTTCTCTTTCTATATTTCTCATAATGTTTTATGAACACTAAGACACCTAAAGTATCTTGGTGTGCATAATATGATTTGAAAGTGGCTCTTAGGGCAAAAGCATAGGTTTTGGTAAATGAGTTGATAGGAGCGCTAACTACGGGCAGACAATGAAACTCATTCACCACATTATAAAATGTGGGCAGACATGGCCCTCAAAATATAGCTTCTGGTCTTCTAGATCTTTTAGTACTACAACAGCGACATTAGGGGCCATATATTCGAGAAGGAATAACCATAAAATAGCAACTGGGTCTACAAATCTTGATTTAGGGAAGAAGTACCCCAAGAAAATCTCTTATGTACTGAATAGAACCATGAAACAAATCTTTATTGCATTAAAACTTATTTTTAACTGCAATATAACCTATATTATCCTGAACAATACCCTAGAAATAGTAGTTGTTTTCTGGTTTTGTTTTTGTTTACTGTTTTTGTGTTCTGTTTTGTTTTTGTCAGCCTCATTCAATCAACAGCCAGGGTAAAGAGCTCAGGAAACAGAAAATGTACCTAGTGTTGAAATTTGGCACAAAGTAGAATGTCCTTACTTAAGATCTAGATATCCTTCATCCTTTGTCTATCAAAATAATATAAGACATCTAAGATATTAACTATTCATCTCTAGTCACAACCTAGACTAGAATATACCCATTCCACTCTTTCTAACTCCTGTGGAACATGCATAATTTATTTAGAGGCATTAAATTTGTAGGGTCCACAAGCACTCAGCCTGAGGTGATTCAATTATCTTCCCCTGAAGTGGGACAAGTAAAAAGGAGCAGATGAAAGAAAAGGGAACAAAGGAATTCTAAAAAAAATAAATAAATAAGCTGATCTTAGAGGGCATGGAAAAAGCGTTTCTTAGAAAGTAGTAATTGTAATGAGATGCTCATCATTTTCACATGCTATCTTCATTCCAAAAGAGCTCAAAGGATTTTGGATTTGATCTTGCAATTTCAATACATGTGTGACTGCTTAAGAAAACTAATAATTCTCACAAGATATTCTCTTTGAAGGCACCAAAGTGAAGGATATAATTATGTGTCCGGATGGATTGATCACTTGACTATACCCTGGAATAACCCATGCCCTTGGCAAAGAATGGAAAATTGGTATTCTTCATGGAGAGAAAGCAGATTCTTCCTTTAAGCAGCCATTGTATAAAGTCAAGAGAGATGGCAAAACTATCTATACATATATCATAAGCTGATACTTTTGGTATAATTTACAAAGAGCCTAAGCACTCTATTCTTCTATAAACCTATCATTTAATAAATAATCTTCGAATGGTTAATTGGTATAAGAATTGGTCCATTTTTTATTTTTTTTCTATTTATTAGGTTTTATCCAGGAGAAAGAAAGGCTCTACTTTTCTAAGAGCTCTCATAATCTGCACATGATCTTAGAAACTGGGCAGTGAGACTACTTAGAATGTTTTCTAGACCTTAACCTTCCCATGTCTTTTTGAAATTCAACAAGCAGAAGACCCTTTAACAGTATATTGCATTCATATCTAATGTCTAAAGGTTAAACAGTATATATACATTCAGCACACAATTTGTGCCAAATGCCATAAAATAATAATTCAGATCCCAAAATGAGTTCCTGATATATGTAAAGTTGCTTGCAAAGGAGAAAAACAGAAAATTTGCATAATTCCTTCTTTCCTCAATATCCTTGGCAGCAAAGAACAAAACCCCCTACTGGTAAAAATCTGCTCCATCTGCCATCATATTGCAAGAACAGCTTGCTTTCTTGAAAAGATGATTTATGGGACAACCAAATCAGATCTCTCATTTTGGGGTGTGGAAGGAAGACTGTGGTAGGGAGGTTTCTGTGGAGAATGTCCATCTATTGTAGGTCTAATGGCATAAATACCTAAAAAGCAATACTCTGACCTAAAGAAATTACCAGCAACCAATCTTCCCTTTCCTTTGAACCTCTTTAAAGCATGAGGTTGTTATTCTTATCTAAAGACATTGCTATGTGTACATGATTTATTAAGAAAATTGTGCACAGAAGGATGAGATTTTTTAGCACGATAAATGATCGTTGCTACATTGCAATATGGAACTGTTATGGTGGAGCAAATCTCTTGCTAATCTTCACATATAGACAATGAGTAGATAAGATGCTAGTAACATACCCCAGCAGGGACTCTTCTGTATTTTAATCTGTAGATGTAAAAGGGGAGGGGCATAAATGATTTGACTCAAGTCCCCACCATAAAACTGTGGCAGAGTCAAATTAGAGTACCAGAAGTGTTGACCTGGTGTACTGAACCATATAGTAGACCAAACTGTCTCTTACTTTACTGAATTCAAAAAGGTTTCCAGAAAAGTAATAGACAGATACAAGTTCCTTTCTTCCTCCACATTTTTCCCTCTAGAAAATCAATTAGAAATGAGCAACATTTAAAGCTTTACATTTTCATGACTCAAAATAAATTCTGATCTCTTGAAATTTTCTTTGGAGCCACATAATTTGAAGGAGTATTCTTGTGGCTACATATGTAGCAAAAGTATAACTGAAGAATATTTTACTTTATTATAGACAAAGGAAACATAAGATAGAAAGGCAAAGTGGTATTGCTTTCCACTATGTTGTCTTTTTAAATAAGATAGTAAACTATAATACTCCAATCAATTCAATAATGTTGATTGTGCAAATTCCTCCTTCCTTGGCTTCATGACCTTCAGAATTGTAATTTAATGATGAGAGGAAGATTTCATACACCCTTTTAAGACAGTCAACTATTCAGATCTATTATTCCATTCCGTTTTACATATGCATTTTCATTTTTCTACTTTATGACTCCATTAATCTCTCATTTTCAACAGCCTCCATTTTTAATTAAAGTACAAGTTTTGTAGACCTTATTTTTATTACCGACTGATGCCTTCACTAATGGTTTTTATTTTATTGTGAATCTCAAATGCAGTTATGGTGCCAGGTTGAATTAACACGCTAGCAGCAGTCTTAAGTGAGTGAACGGGTTAAGCAGAGGTAAGTGTCCCCTGTGGAAGTCTTAAAAATTCTAGAGCATAAATATGCAAACATGTTAAGGTCACTCACATTGAAATCTCAACGTATATGAAAGCCATGAGCAGCAATGAACATACATGAGCCCCTTTCTCCCTCCTTCTTCTCAATACACCTTCTTGGGCAGTGCTGATGTTCTGCCATAATCTTTCCACACTTAGGAGCAGGTCAGAGAGGAGATCCTGCTCTCTCTATCCCATAGTTGTTCCCCTCAAAGGAGTGGGATAATTGGTATAAAGCTAGTTTTCAGTGAATCTTACTCCACTGGAGCAGAGTTTATATACCAGGGTCCTTTCCATTCTTTCCGGGCCCTTTTCCTTTTTCACAGACCTGCAAGCCCAGGAGTATCTTTTCCTTCCCACTACAAATTCACTAGGACAAGTCTCATGCTAGCTTTCAGATATAGCTAGATTCTCCAGCTTCTGACTCTACAAATATGTAGGTAAGACCAGTTCACAGGGATGCAGCTGGAAATCTTTCTTTTTCATCGAAGCTACATTATTTAAATTAGCTTTGATGATTCTAAAAGTAACAGTTTGATCTTAATGTCCAATTAATTCAGGAATGAAACAAAAGGGTATGATTAATTTGTACTAAACATTCAACCAATGGGATTAAAAATTAAATGGCTAATTATCCAGTGTCCGGACTATAGAACTCACTTTTAAGTACAATATGTTATATACCTTAAATATTATGTTTACATACAAAATATATCCTTTCAACCACATTGTTTCCATACTTTTATAAACACCTGTATTATTTGCATTCTTTCATATTCCTTGTTCATCAATTGATATCTGTAATTCATAAACTTATTTGTTATAGAATGAGTAACTCATCAAAAATAGTTTTGTCAAAATAAAAATCAGTAACACTGGGGTGCCTGGGTGGTTCAGTTAATTAGGCATCCAACTTCGACTCAGGTCATGATCTCATGGTTCATGGGTTCGAGCCCCGCATCGAGTTCTGTGCTGACAGCCCAGAGCCTGGAGCATGTCTTTCAATTCTGTGTCTCCTTCTCTCTCTGACCCTCCCCTGCCCACACTGTCTCTCTCTCTCTCAAAAATGAATAAAAAACATTAAAAAATTTTTTAAAAATCAGTAACATTAAAACATTAAAATAAAACAAGTATAATAGTTTTACAGCCCACTATTTAAATTCCAGCTCCAAGATTCACTGGATGTGTGAATTTGTGCAAGTCACTTAATATCTCTAATCCCTAGTTTCCTGATCTGTGAAATAGGAATGACAATATTGCCTCATAAATTTGAGTGTGAGGTTAAAAACAATATCTCAGAATGGTGTTAGGCAATTAATAAATGATCAAGAGCTTTTAGATATTGTCAATATCATATGGTAATCTTATCATATAAAACCATTTTATATTTTATATTAATTTCCAAAAAGTACATTTCCAGGCTTATAGCAGTAGAAAAATATTCTTTAAAACCATGATTCTGGTTTTTCATTCTCACCTTGCCCACTAATTGTTTGACATTGGGTAAGTCATCTTTTCATTATAAGCCTCAGTTCCTGCATTTAGAAAATGATGCTTTAGAAACAGCAGATTTTTTTACATGGGAATTTAATAATGGATATGTAGTGGTTAGCACAGAAATAGCGTTAAACAAATATTATTTCCCTTCCCCTCTTCACTTGACCAAAGGAATGAGTTCATTTTTTTTTCTTTCTAGCAAAAGATTGCCAATGGTAGTTGTAGCCTTTGGGCTTCATCTGTTATAAAGACAGAATTTCTTTGCCCTTTAACATAAAGTTCTAGGGGCACCTGGGTGGCTCAGTCAGTTGAGCGTCCAACTCTTGATTTCGGTTTAGGTCATGATCTGTCTCTTACTCTCAAAAATAAAGAAACATTAAAAAAAAAAGAATATTCTCACCACCACCACCCCGCTACCGGCAAGTTTCCTAAGTGCCCCTTTCCAGTCAATTTTCCATACTTCCCTTTTTCCCCCATTTTCTAGAATTTTATTTTTTAAGTTTACTTTGAGAGAGAGGCAGAGAGAGAGAGGCAGAGAGAGGGGAAGAATCCCAACCAGGCTCTACACTGTCAGCACAGAGACTGACGTAAGGCTTGAACTTTGGAAGTGAGATCATGACCTAAGCTGAAGTCGGATGCTTAACCAGCTGAGATACCCAGGCGCCCTGAGAATGTTCTAAATCTTGTTTTAGGTGCTAGCTACACAGTTTTATGTAACTGTCAAAAATAATTTAAGTGAACACTTAAGAGGTCTACGTATTATTTAACGTTAATCAAATCTCAATGTTTTTAAACTCAAGCTAATCGGAGAGTTAGAAAAACAAAAGCCTTTATGAAAAGATATTGTCCATCTTCTTTCCAGGAACCATTATTAAATAATCATAGGAAAGATATTTGAAATAGTAGGCAATATTTAAAAACTAGTAAAAATCACAGGGAAACCTAGATATCCTACTTCTCTTTAAAAATCACAAAACCTGGTAAGAGTGAATATACATTTTCTCAAGGTTAACAGTCACTAAAAATTAACCATTTAGAAAAATTTGCCCCAGGCCCTCCCAACACTAGTGTTTTCTTACATCAACTACCCATATTTACGAAAACAGAAATCTCACTGATACTGTAACCCATTTTACAAAACCATATGTAACATCGTTCTTGGTACTTCAAACTGAAACTCTCCTTAGGAGAGATACAAGATGCTACATAAGTTATGTAAGGATATAATAATGTAGAAATTCTAATACGTATGTCCTACTACCAAAAGCCCAAATGTAGTCTAAAAAAGGAAGATATTCACAACTGAAGTATTCTAACAAAAGTATATCTTGTTTATTATAGACATAAAATGGTTGAAAAAAATCACTTACATCTGTTGTTTCAATGAATTAAGTGCCTTAAATTATTCTTGCAAATGTTTTACAAAAGGCACAAGTCTTATGACTGATAAGAAACACTAGCTTTTTAAATTTTTGAATACAATCATCTTCATAATTTAATAATTCAACCTTGTCTCATAATTTAATGAGTTATTAATATAATCCAGAACTCTTTCTTTGCCTAAATTTGAGCAGCAGTACGCAAAGACTCAGGACTCTAAGGCAGGTATCACCAATGTGCTACACTGTCAAAAGTGATTCACTTCTAGGACTGCAGAATCATTTCAGATGATTCTTCTCTTAAGATGGAAAGGACCTTCCTTGTCAAAGGTTCATAAATGTTCTGGGATCTCAGTAAGCAGTCACTGTATTAGTAATACTCACTTATGAGATTTAAATCAATGAGAACGCACCCAGGAGAAGTTATACCAAGGCCCTTTAGAGCTGATTAAAACCGACACAATCAGAACCACGGAAACATGTTATTATAAAAAAGCCGCACATACACCCAGGACACACACATAACGTTAACACACAATTAACTTCTCCTAAATGAAAATCTGAAAATTATAAAAAAGTAATAAAGGAATAATAAGCATATAGAAGCTAAAAAATATTCATATGCTATAAAACGGAGTGGGAATACACAAAGTAAAAAAACCTCAGGTATTAAGCTTAAAAGAACTTTTTTTTCAAGGGACTCCTCATTGCTTGCTGCCATTTAAGAGCTGGTTTTTCAATGGCATAACCCAAAGACAGAGTGGAGTATTCAATCACTTTATCCAATAATATGAACAACTAAGCTGGAATCATCATGATCTGAAGTGCACAGAGAGGATTCCAACTCAACAGTACACTGGATATTCCCTTGAGAGTTGCACAACTATTGGATTAAAATCCAATGTATTTCCCTACAAAATGAGAAATAAGGATGGAGTCAGTTACCTGAAGGCAAACCCAATCAACCAATGGAGTCTTTACTACTACGAATGCAGCAGAAGAGCAAGGTAGGAGGGCCAGTGCACAGATATTCTACAATTATCAGCAGCGGCTCCACAAACAACATTGTCGCTCTCAGTTACCTGGAGGGACTGTCACATCTGTGCACAGCAGCCACAGCTGCTACCCCAGGCACAGAACTAACGTGTTCACACCCTTGAAAAAACAACCTATTGATTATCATCTACTAATGCTGAACACAGTGACAGAAAGAGTGCCAAGATTCTGCATTGTGTTTAAATACATGTCTTTACACTGTGATTTCTGCAATGTTTAATATATCTTTATTTTTTTAATAAGATGCATGTTTTATTTAACCATCCAAAACTAGTATGCATTCTTTAGTATTTATTAAATGAGAAAACCAAACAATAGATACAAAGTAGTCTGCGGAACCATTTATAAAATTCACCACTATGTTTAAGAATCGCTTACTTCAGGGGTGCCTGAGTGGCTGTCAGTTAAGCATCTGAATCTGGATGTCAGCTCAGCTCATGATCACACAGTTGGTGGGCTGGAGCTCTGCATAGGGCTCTGTGCTGACAGCGAGGAGCCGACTTGGGATTCTCTCTCTCTCTCTGTCCCTCCCCCACTCAATCTCTCTCTTAATAAACTTTTTAAAAAATTACTTATTTCAAAACTCTGAGAAAGAAAGCCATACTAACTTTAAAAATCTCACATTTGAGACACTTATTGCTGCTGAAATGTAAAAGTAACATACATCTAATTAATTGGTCTTCAGTATAAAAGTATAAAATTCCAAGCAATCAATCAAAGAAAATGACAGATTCAGTCTTGTAACAGTACTTTTCCAGAAACAGTTTATGTCACACCTACTTTCAGGTGCAAATTCCAGAACCATTTAATATTAAATCCACTAGGTGAGGAAAAAAGATTGGATAAATTCAAATCTATCATTATCTCCTTACTAACTGTTAGTAAGGAGTACTAACAGTTATGTTTAGGTACTAAAGTACTGTTACCTTTAGGTAACATCTTCCATGTGCAGGGTACTGTTCTAAATACTTCATATGCACTAAATTATTAATTTGTAAAACAACCTATAAGAAAGACATTCTTTTTTTTTAGTTTATTTGTTTATTGTGTGTGTGTGTGTGTGAGAGAGAGAGAGAGAGAGAGAGAGAGAGGGAGAGAGGGAGGGAGAGAGAGAGGAAAAGAGAGGGGCAGGGGGGGAGGGGTAAAGAGAGACTCCCAAGCAGGCTCTTCACTGTCAGCACAGAGCCCACCACGGGGCTCAGTCTCATGAACAATGACATCATGACCAGAGCAGAAATCAAGAGTTGGTTGTTTGTCTGAACCACCTATGCACCTCAAGACACTATTATTATTCCCAATTTACAGATGAGGAAACTGAATTACATGTAAATGAGGTGACTTTTTCCCCCTAAGACCACACAGCTAGGAAAGGCTAAAGCTTGGCTTTCAAAGAAGGCATCAGTCTCCCAGGCTCTGAAGTCTACTACGCAACTAGTATCTAAGCTATTTTCCCAAGAAGCAAATGTTTGGAGTGTTATCTCCATAATGAAAAGTTATAGTGGCACCTGGGTGACTCAGTTGGTTAAGCATCCAACTTTGGCTTAGGTCATAATCTCACAGTTTGTGAGTTCGAGCCCCACATCAGGCTCTGTGCTGACAGCTGAGAGCCTGGAGCCTGCCTCGGATTCTGTGTCTCCCTCTCTCTCTGCCCCTCTCCTGCTCATGCTCTGTCTCCCTCTTTCTCTCAAAAATAAACATTAAAAAAATAATAATTAAAATGTTAAAAAAATAGTTATAAATCTGGATAATAACATGAGTTGATGTTATAAAATAATCTAACTTATTTTTAAAAATTTATTAGAATGTATACATACTAAGGAATGTGATTCCCTTTATAAGTTGCCTTTAAAAAATTTATGCAGTGTAGCAAATTTTTTTATTAATTTAAAAAGAGATACACTGGGACTCCTCTTTGAATTTAGCACCTCTGTTAGAATTTATTTTTGTATTCATTAATCACTAATGTTTGGGGGTACCAATGAGATCCATAGCATATTTAATATTATACTGCTGTCTTTTGGGAGTGGATTTCATTTTTTGAAAATTCAAAATGTATTTTGAGCCAAGCCAGGTGAGTGAAGTGATAGGAAGAAATAGTTCATGTAGTTTTTGGCAAAACAGTATTACTTACATTCTTATCCATTACTGATTATAAAGACAATTCCAGGGAGAAGTTTCAAAAATGATTCAGCAATATTGTCACCACTAGAATGTGTATAGTTTTCCAAAATGACTACTTTAAAAGATTGCCTTATTTGCATTAATTGCACTAATTCTGAAAGTTTGGTTTTAAAAATCACATTACCTTGTAGTTCTATGTCATAATCTAACATGAATAATGAATTAGGATTTCTTATGGTATTCAAAAATTATGAATATGCATTATGATATATATTAAATTTTGGAACCTGAATAATAAAAAAAAATCCACAATACTTTAGAGGTGAAATTAAATCTTTTTAAAAATATTGATGACTGGGGGCACCTGGGTGGCCCAGTTGGTTAAGCATCCAACTTCAGCTCAAGTCAGGATCTCATGGTTTGTGGGCTCAAACCTCACATCGGTCTCTGTGCTGACAGCTCAGAGCCTGGAGTCTGCTTCAGATTCTGTGTCTTCCTCTCTCCCTTCCCCTCCCCAGCTTGTACTCTGTCTCTCTCCCTCTCTTAAAAATAAATAAACAGTAAAAATTTTTTTTTAAAAAATCCATGTCTGAAGGAATTTGTTTTCAGCACTCAACAAAAATTTTAAAAAAGAAGGGGCGCCTGGGTGGCTCAGTCGGTTAAGCCTCCGACTTTGGCTGAGGTCATGATCTCACGCTCGTGGGTTCAAGCCCCTCGTCAGGTTCTGGGCTGACAGGTCAGAGCCTGGGGCCTGCTTCAGATTCTGTGTCTCCCTCTCTCTCTGCCCCTCCCCTACTCATGCTCTGTTTGTCTCTGTCTCAATAATAAATAAAAACATTAAAAAAATTGTTTTTAATTTTTTAAAAGAAGAAAAAGAAAGTGAAAGATTGTTCAAAAAGAATTAAATATGCTCAGTTCCACAAATTGTTCAAATTTTAATAAAAATTCTCAATACCTATTTGTCAGATAAAAATACTCAACAACATGACAGATTTTGAAACACCTGCTTCGAAGTGTCCACTAGCAAGTAGCCTCCACTTTATCATCTTTAGCTCGGGGCAAATTCTCACTCTCCCAACAAATGAGTAGCTCTTACACATCACCCTCATCTTACTCTACATTCAGTGCTTCCCCTCATCATTCTCTCCCCACTAGTACCTATTATCACTCTTGAAATAAAATCCTCCTAGTGCAGGAAAGGAAAATTCATCCAGTGTGGTTTCAGGCACAATCTTCTGCCAATTGTTTCCTCTCAATTTACGTCTGCAGTAATACCATGCACTAGTGAGTCTCAAGTACCTCAAAGAAAATTTCTTTAGAGCATGGATCATGATATAATCTTTATAATGTAATCTAAGACTCAAACAGATAATTGTTCTCCAGTATTTAATAAATACCTTCAAACTCATTTCTAGGCATTTATTTCTTGCCTTTGCCAATCTTGATCTGTATGTTTCTGAAGGTCAAATTCTGGACTTTCCTTCCTTCTTTTAAACAAAACACACATAGGCGCTCACACACACACACTCTAGCAATAAGCTCTAAGTAAATAAACTCATTACCTAGGTATCTGCTGAACTACTTATAGATAACATTTTTTTTACTTTTTTCCTATTGTTGTTATTGGTTTTATTATTGCAGATTTGTCCTCACCAACAGACAAGATGAGATTTGTTCTTACTCCTAATACTCAGAGAAATCTCTCTTCCTACCAAAATTGCTTATTTGGTTATTTCACCACTAGGGGAGTAAAACGAGGCAACGCAACAAACAGAGTTATCTGTTGGCCCTTTTGGGGGGAAAGAGAAATTTTTACACCAGTTAAGATGGTTGTAAGTGAATTTAAAATATTGACACAAGATTGGCAGCTGCTCAGAGTCTGCCTGAAAGGTTTACTACTGGCAGGAACTCCCAGCAGCTGCTTGTTTGAAACGTGAGAAAACATTTGGACAGTTAGGATAGCCTGATTTTCCCCCTTAAAATCTGTTTGGCAAAACTTCCTGGCAGTTCATATGATCCTATGAAAGGCTTTTTTAAAAAAGTGTTCACATCTCAACACAAAACTTGTTCTGCCAGTGTAGACGGGTATTTTAAAAAGCGATATTTTAAACTCGCAATCTTTTTACTGGTAGCTAATATTTTTCCTTTAGCCAATAAACATGTAAAATGGATAGCAAGGCCTGTTTTTATAAGAAAATGACTGAATGATCCATAGTGCAATATTTAAGAGATGACCGGTGCCCTCCATGAAAGATAATTTCTTATCCCAAGTTGAGATTACAACAGAGACCATGATGCACATCTTATCAATGAGTTCAAACTCTTTATTAAGAAACTACTCTAACAATGCTATAATTTGCAGGACTCGTTCTTAAGCATTAAGGTCAATTTGCAGGGACAGTTCAAACATCTTAACTTAGTTCTGCAACAGTCAATGGTAAAAACCAGCATGAGCCTTATTCATCCATGTAGTCTGCATAAAATAACCACTGCCCAATGATGTATAATTTGTGTGCTCAACTTTTATAATAATTTTCTGAGCATTTCCTTTCCTTAATGGGTGTTCCTCTCTCACTTTAACTGCTTTCCTCTCATCCACTTTCAAGCATACCATGGCCTCAGCATTGCTACCCCTTATCTAAGGCAAAGCAATCTAAAGGATATTGATTTATGACGGCTATGTAATTTACACACTCTGCAATTTTCCTGTATAATTTATTCAAAGAATAGATTGTACATTAAGCGTGGCATTCATTAAGGTGGCCCATTCCAGTTTCATATTAATCCTGTATCAGATATGTTTGGAAGTGTTATGCATTTAGAGCATGTACAGTCATTTGGCAGATTTTAAAGTATATGCAAAATCATAGCAACCCTTTAGAAACATTTCCATTGAAACACTGAATGAAGGCCATGACACCAGTAGGATGGCATTAAAAGGAGATAAAATACTGCCATTGTATATGAGAATGAGTTACTCAGTGAATATGACTTTTAAGAGGTTGATAAATTTTGACTACATTTTTTCTTTCATTAACATAATCATAAGAAAACTGTATGACCTATCAATTATTAATAAATACAAGCTAAATATAGTTTTAAATCTATAAAAAATCTACTTTTCAGCATTCTGCTATGCTTCTTTGAAAAAAAGAAATCTGGATCACAATATTTGATGTTAAATAAGACAGTTGAAAACTTGAAAGATAATAATAATAATAAAGGATACCATATACATTTCTACTATCAACATATTCTGGTAACCTTTTAAGAAATCATCTCTATTATTTTGGATTTGCTAATGAATAGGGAATTATTATTTATTAACCTTTTGTCAATAACTGAGAAAATAAACAACATAAACCTTTAAAGGGATTATCCAGATTCTTAACAATAGCCCTCATATACATCAAAGAAAAAGAAAATGAGTCTTCAGGTCACCTCACATATGCATCTTCTTTCATCTAACCAAAACTGAATTCAAATTCATATAAAGCTCCTCATTTGTTCAAGTCCATACTCGAAAAGTAAAGCAAATCTTTTCAAAGATGTAGTGTTCAGCAGAAGGTGGCATCATTGTGCATAGATTGATGCCTCTAATTCCATATGTGACTTAAAAGGAAATTGCCAGCAAACTGACAACCTGAGTCAGCATTTCATCTCATTTCCTTTATTTTTAGAATGAGAAGGAAATTAAGTGAAGATGCAGACAAAAACACAGGCTTTCGTTTAAGACATCGGTAGAAAGGAACATGATCAAGGGCATTTAAAATAATGAGAACCTGACATCACACAAATGAGTTCTATGAAAGTGTCCCTGACACAGGCTCATGATGATGTTATACAAGTTAATATTTATATTTATGCTTTGACTTCAACACATAGAGTTTTATTTCAGTGTTCTGAATAGTGCTGTGCCATGGAATGCCATAGAAAAAAGGGGGGAAAGAAAGGCAAGGCAAATGGTGTGGGAGAAGGATGGAGGGGACCACTCAAGTTGTAACTGAAAATATTATTTTCTAATTTAATCACAAATATATTGTATCACATATTCAAGAGCTGGCTAAAGGTTCAATAAGGCAATGTGCTTATTGTTTCTAATGTAGAAAAGACTCACGCTAATTCTGGACATTAAAATTATTTCATAATTTATAATAATTCAAATAGTCACAGAGTTTTGATTGCTCACTCACTGAACTACAAAAACAAAAGCTGACATCTGATGAAGTTATGGTAGCCTACAATAAATCATTTGAAGTCATTTATTTGGAAATGGAACCCTTTATAACCTTTTCTATTTTTAAAACATATCAATCTAATCAATTTAATTGTCAGCACAGATATTGCTTTTCCCTCCCTGTCAAAAGGTACAATGGGATTTCTGCTAAATAGAAGTAATTAATTTTTAACTACTGAGGTAAAGAACTCTGCTATTTAAAGATTTAATTTTATTATTATTTTTAATGTAGCAATGTCCTGATGGTTATTATTTGGCTTAGTGAATTGAAGTGAGGCTCCCTGGGCAGCTGCTGACATAATGACTGATTGTGTGCAGAGCTGAGAATGTGAATGATAAATTTTGAAAGGCTCTGGAATTTGTGAATAACAAAAGTAGCTACAGTTCCTAAAATCTAACCATTTGTTCTTGGCAACAAAAGAAGACTCAAAGGCTTTTGTTTAATGAAATGATTCAAAAACAGGATACACTGGAATTAAGGGTTATCTCTACCAGCACAATTCAGCAAGCAGCTTGTGTGCCCAAGTAGATGGATCACAAATGTAGGCTGGTTAACATGATATAAATGGAATTAGTCTGATTCTATTCCCCTTACTATTATTATGATAGTCTCATGACAGCTTGCTTAATGTCTTCATGCTTTTGTGTAAGGCAAAAAAAAAAAAAAAAAAAAAGAGCACACAGAAATAGGAACCATTAAATAACTTTTGCATGGACAGGTTAATGATTAATTCAAGAATATTCAATCATTAAAATAGACTCAGGGGTACCTGGGTGGCTCAGTCAGTTAAGTGTCTGACTTTTGGTTTCAGCCCTGGTCATGATTTCACAGTTCATGAGATCGAGCCCTGAATTGGGCTCTGCGCTGACAGCACAGAGTCTGCTTACGAATCTCTCTCTCCGCCCCCCCCTCTGCCTCTGCCCTGCTTGCATGCTCTTTCTCTCTCAAAATAAATCTAAAATCATTTAAAAAAAACCCATACACTCAAATTAGTTTGTAATGAAAGTATCATAAGTTGTGAAAAAAAAATTTTTTAGGGGCGTCTGGGTGGCTCAGTCGGTTAAGCATCCGACTTCAGCTCAGGTCATAATCTCGCAGTTCATGGGTTCCAGCCCCCCGTAGGGCTCTGTGCTGACAGCTCAGAGCCTGAAGTCTGTCTTTGGATTCTGTGTCTCCCTCTCTCTCTGATCCTCCCCTGCTCATGCTGTCTCTCTCTCTCTCAAAAATAAATAAAACATTAAAAAAAATTTTTTAATAAGAAAAAGATTTTTTTAAAAAAAGAACTGAAATTCTTAGGTATAATATGTACTAGCTATATGATCTTGAGGTGCTGCTTCTTCTCAGACCTCAGTTTCCATACATGTAAAATGACTATCTGGAGAATTAAACAAGCCTCTCCAAGTAAAACACAAAGCAGAAAGCCTGACAAACGAGAAGTGTATTAATGTTGGTCTTTGGTCATGGAGGTGGTGTGGTAACAGTGGTAAAAGTGCCATTCCAGAGGGTATCTTATTTAAGTCTCATAAGAATCTCCTGAGATAATTAAAACAAACCCTTGAAGGGTAGCAGAATATGCCACCCTAAAATATGACTGTAGGAGTTTAGGACATCTCACTCCAAAATATGCTGCTTTGGAATACTAATTATTTTGAGCTGCAGGCACATGAAAAACAGCAAATGCAGGGAGAGGCTTTCTCTGAACCCGTTACCTATCTAAAGACAGATTCTCCAGAAGGAACTCATTGTCCCCTCCTGGGGAGTTCCATCAACTAGGGAAGACTGGCCATTATCATAAGAAGTGAAAAGTGGACACCACACCCAGACAAACTTTGTCACAAACTATCACACCTCCCAACTATTCTTCTAAGGGCCCATTCATCTGTCCAAAAAATCATTTACTTTTCCTTTGCCCTGTGGTCCTTCTAGCTGGATTTAGAATCAAACTGACATGAGACAGATTAATAGGAGAAAATCAAATGAAATAGGTATATGTACGAGGAATTCACACAGAAATGAAGTTCTGAAGGTAATGAGGCAACATGAGCTTATATGAGCTAAGGAAATGAGCAGGGTATGAAGATACATAGAGAAAGCTCACTAGCAAGAAGGTGAAAGGAGATGTTTGGAAAAACAAGGTTGCCCTATTATGCAGATAAGGTTCCCAGGCAAAGGGGAGTCTCCATTAATAGCTCTCTTTCTGGTACAGGCTCTCCTTTTCAATGTAAATTTAGTCAGTTGAGGGGGAGGCAAAGAGCTTTTCCTGCATCTGCCACGTTTTGATTACTTTTAACTCAAAATAATCTTTATGTCAAAGGTGCCCATCTTGGGGCAGTCTTCCCTAGACTCCTACACCTCTAATGAGGCCTACATCCCTCTAACCTCTCTATTCAGATGGTATTGAAGACTGAATTAGCCCCCTCATGAAGTTACTCATTTTTCCCTGGGTATTGCCCATGTATAAATTAGGTATATGTCTTAATAAACTGCATTTATCTTGTTGACCTGTCTTTTATCACATGGGTCTCAGGTATGAACTCAGAAGAGTAGAGGCAAAATTATTTTTCCTCTCTTATACCCCACATCAGAAATGAGACAATGGGGTAATCTAAGGTAAAAAATAATAAATAAATAAGATGGGAATTTAGTGAGTTTGTGACACCCAAACCCCACTTTTTCTCCAGGATACCCTTGTGTCTTCAATTAAGGGGATATGACACAAATTAAAAAAAGAAGGGGAAAAAAATCTTTTGGTATGAATAAAAACTAAAAGCTTAAAAAACCTTCATAAAAATAGAAAAAATTTTTGAATTTATAAAAATTCAAGGTAGAAATGAAAAATGTGGCAAATTTTTATCATCACTATTAATAAATTAGAAATTAACTCAAATATTTTTGTTTTTCCCACAGTTTTTCAAAGTACATATAAACATTCCCATTCCACTGACAAAGGCTTAAAAATAAGCAATTTTTCATATATTATATAAGGCATAGAGCCAAACTTGGAAATTGATTAGGTGACAGTACATTCAATTCAATTAAAGGAACACACAGACACACACACACACACACACACCCTCTCCTTTCCAAAAACACCTCTGGGATCTCTTCAGTAATGGTTTTCAATACAGCCACTCAGAGATCAAAATTATCCATCTTATCTAGGAAGTAAAACAGAATAGCTTTAAAAATAAACTGTTAGCTATGCAATCAAAAAGTATGACAGATAACATCAACTTCAAAGAGACTCAATAATTATGAATAAAAAATCAATAGTAATTTGGATAACGGTGCAATTCTCAATTACAGCACTATACACTGTTCTATTGTTTTGATGTTGTTTATAGTTTCTTAAGGAGGTATAGGGAGAATGCCAACTACTATAAAAGTGATACTACCTTCTGAGATATCTTGCTTATAGTTTTCAAATAGTATCAGTATCCTAAATATACCATAATGTGTTTGTAATTGCATAGATTTAATTAAAGTAACTTTGAAGTAATGAGTCAAAGAATAGACATATAAATTATATATTTGAGCACTGCTACTTTCATAAAGTAATATTTTATAAACAATTCAACAAGTTTTGCTTTGTGAAAAGCAAGCTACTTACTTTCAAAAATAAAGATACACAAAATCTTATCTTATAATGATAATATATTTTGGAAATATGAGAGTGTTAGTTTCCAAATGAAGTTTCAAATAAAGACTTTTGCTATTTACATTTTCTCTGTTTTGATGTAAAGTAATTTTGGTTTTCTGGAAAAAGAAGATGAAATAAATCCCTTAATTCTAATCCAGTATGTATCATCCTTACTGTGGATAGATCTTAAATCCTTAAGTAATTTATCTATCAAAATATAAAGCAAGATACTAACTTCAAACTGCTGATTTTTATTTCATGTATCTGCTGAATTTATAAACCTGCTGAAAAGCACACCAGGTCATCAAAAGCTCCCTGGAGGCTAGGTTTGCAGGCATTTACCAGGAAAGAGCAGTTGAGTTTGTCTTTGTTCCCAGCCCCAGACTTTCAGTTAACCTGAGAGATTTGTTAAAAAAAAAAAAAAAAAGTAAAGCATCACTTTACCTTCTGTATCTTTTCCTATGACTCTCAACCTGTCATGTTCTGGTTCTGATCTTTCATTGCTGCACTCCAACACAAGTCTACCTCATCACATAATTTGGTGACTAGTTTTTGAAATCTATTCATTATATGGCAATCAAATGTTTAACAGGAAACTTGGTGAGGTATGAAAATAGATTTGGTGGGGCATCCGAGTGGCTCAGTCAGTTAAGCATCCTACTCTTGATTTCAGCTCAGGTAATGATCTCATGTTCCGTGGATGGAGTCCCATATCGGGATCCATGCTGACAGTGCAGAGCCTGCTTGAGATTCACTCTCCCTCTCTCTCTGCCTCTCCCCAGCTGATGCGCATGTGCTCTCTCTCTCTCTCTCTCTCTCTTTCAAAATAATTAAATAAATATTTTAAAAAGACCTCATCTCTTTTAAAAAAGAAAATAGATTTAGCAGAATCATAGTAATTACTAACTTGATGTTCAGTCACAAAAATTTCAGTACGTTTATTATTTGCTATATATTTATGAGGTCTATATTTTATTAATCAAAAATAAAGCATGTATGTATTCATATATATATGTATACACTTACAAATATGTTTATTGTTTATTTTTCAATTTGAAAAACACAAAAAGAGCCTAGATTTAGACTTAGGTAGCCATTAATATTAGACATTGTCTGATAATACCAAATACTAGCTACACAGAAAAGGAAAGGGGATGAAAAGAGTTATGGTACATATTTTCCCATATTCAAAGAGATTAAGACACCTCTCATTAAAGGCTAGAATATATTTTAAATGCCCCTTTATGAACCATATTTCAACAAATATAAGATGCCTATGATTGTAGGACAGAACATAATTTTATGTATCGTTAAGGAAAAAATATGTTGCCAATTAAACTGATGGACTATTATGATGCATCCAATTTCAGATACACTAAACTATAAATAGAATGTAGGTCCTGAAATGGTTAATTTACAATATGTTCCAGTCATTATCTATTTTATTCTTAAAAACCACAAGAGAGCTTTCCATATCCACAAGGTGGAGAAACTGGTGGAAAGAAATTTAGTTACTTGCTCTTAACACAACTAGGAAGGTCACACTAGGAGTTAAAATTAATCCCACATTGGCTGACCCCTCGTCAATGCTAACTACTTCTTAGATCTATTAACAGATTTGAAATCAGATTCACCTATTTAAAACTTAGTAAACAAATATTTGGGACCAACAGATGTTTCTCTACTTTCTTCAAGGATTATCAACCAATATGGTATTAATCAGAACATTCTTATTGGAATCTAATAATTTCTGATTAATACCGTTGTGATGTATAAAACATGGTAAGGTGTTTGTTAATATTATATTCAGCACAATTGTGTATATCATAACAAGTAAAATAAGTCAGTAAGTCTGAATTCTGAGTACCTCAGCTCTTCATTTACTTCCATTTACAGGAAGAAGAGTTTAACATCACTATGAAGAAATGGAAATAAATCCATTGTAGAAATGTCAGAGCAACTGCTTTAAATCATATGGTTTGCAGGTGAAATCAAGAAGGTTTTATTCAACATATTTAATACAAACCCAGTATTATGTTTGATGCAGACCCCTTCCAAAGTGCTATGGTAATAGTGGTTTAAAGGACAAAAGAGAAAAGGGAACACAACTATTCTCTCCACTCCAATTATCTGCACTCTTCCTTCTGATGAGTCAGCTCCATGGCCCTTTTCCCCTCAATACTACCAGCACTTGAGTTTGACTTTGGTGTCTTTTATTTCATAGAACCTCCAGCTGCTACACAATGTGTCTCAGCAGTTAACCAACTCTGTTTCTTGTTCATGGCTGCTCTGCTGAGGCAAGTGTTCAGTGTCCGATAACCAGCTATAGATGGGATGGAAACAGAAAGCCAAGAAAATGGTTCACCTGAGTAGCCTGTGATGTTCCCCCAATACTGTTCCACTGGAGCCTCAAATTGGACAGGTGATCTTAGGAAATTACAGGTCAGAAGACATAGTCAAGCCATTCAGGTACACATTTTGTTAAAATTATTCTTGGTTTGTTGGTCAAGAAGGTTCTATTTGCCTTCCTAGCGGTGCAATCTGAAGTACAATCTGAAGACGGGAGTGTTTTGAAAATGAGCATTAAAGAGGCCATAAAAAAGCATCTAAAACTCTCCCCCTTTGTAAACCAGATTATTTCCTGCCTTCCAGCTACCATCAGCTTCCAGGATTTTCTCTTTGACTCAGGTTGCTAACTTTGGTATTTAACAAAATACCCCCAAGGCATACCCTCTGTTATTTCTGTTATTCACTCCAACACCACTATGCATGGGATGTATAGCATAGTCATGAATGACTATGTTGCAGGCTATCTTGAAATTCATGTTTTATTTTTATATGTTCAAATATGGATACACAGTTACACATACACACACAGGCATGTTTTTACATAAACAAAAGATAATTACAAACATGTGCACGCTTGCCATCTAGTTAAACCATAATCTGATTCCCAAATCTTAGTGGTGCTTTCCAGATAAGCCGTGGTAAATGTTACTAGTTTTATAACTATAACCTCAAAACTCCCAGAGACTGTTTTGTGTTATTATATTTTTTGTCATCAAATTTAGAAGACTTTCTCACTGAAATAAACAAACTAGATAAAAGTTTCTTTCTTTCTCAGAATGATATTTTATACTTCAGCTATAATGAAAAATGAGTATATATCAGCAAACCTTAAGGTCATTTTAATTATGAAGAGATTTTGGCCTCCCTAGAAGTTATACCTTTTTATTTACATGGAGGTTCATGCTGACTTCAGTATTAATTGTGGCTCTATACTTTTGACCCTACAAATTTATACCAGTTAACAGACACTGAAGAAACGCCATTGCCATCTCATTTATACAACTCTGATGGGTGTTAATATTTGCTCCTCCTCTCTCAGTTGCATGATTTAAAAATTAATGATAATAAAAACTACCTCTTTTTTTACATCAGAGCTTAAAACTGGTGCTTTCAACAAAGCAGTGTACTTCAAACTACCAAAAATTATTATACTATAAAACATAAAGACTTATGCTAAAAAATGCAGATTAGATGTAAAAGAAACAAAATCTTCTCCTAAATAATTTGAAAATGGTCATTATGTTATTCTCATCATGTCTCCATTTCAAATCCCTGTCTCAATAGTAGTCATTTTCTTAATATACTGAAAATGGTATAAGGACTTAAACATCTTCCAAGAGAAGTTATTGTTGGCCTCTGTAGTAAAACATTCATTCCTTTACTCAAATACACACACACACACACACACACACATTTATTAACTCAGATGAAATACTAATACTTTGAAATTCAAAATACATATAGCAGTTTCTGTTTACAAAGGAATATGGGCAATGACCTTTTTTTAATAAATTTTTTTAAGTTTACTTATTTATCTTTGAGAAAGGGTGAGCATAAGCAAAGGGGCAGAGAGAGAGAGAGAGAGAGAATTTCATGCAGGCTCCACACTGTCAGCAAAGAGCCTGATGCAGGGCTTGAACCCACTAACTGTGAGATCATGACCTGACATCAAACCAAGAATCGGACACTTAACCGACTGAGCTACCCAGATGCCGTGGGCAATGATCTTTATTTCACCAATTTCTAACTTCTTTCAGTCAAGATCAGTATTTTCACTAGTGACCCTAAGTGACTTAAAGAAAAAGTAGCAGTCCATTCTTAAGAAATCATTTTTAAAAGTTCATTCATTTATTAAACTTTTCATTTATATTATGTTGTGCTCATAATATGATGTTTTTTATATGTATAAATATAACTTCTGGAACTAAAACAATAATAATGTGCTACAGATTTACAACTGAGGAACATGAAATTAATCAATGGTCAACTTGGTCAAGGCCCAATTCATTGTTAATAAAGTCACATACCAGGATAAAAATAACTTAAATATAGTCCTATATTCCTTAACATTGTGTGTGTGTGTGAACAAACAGATAATGGGATAAATAACAGGAGAGACAAAATATGTCAATAAGCTTTTAATTATATGACAATGCCATCTAATTAGAATACTGAATTTTATAAATAACTATTTAGATTTTGTTAGCCAAACCAACTGATATCCTTCTAATAATATGAAGGACAACTCCAAGAGGTCATCTATGATAAATTAATCTCAGATGAACTTCATAAAAATTACAAATGTTGTGGCTGATCAGAATGGGCACATTCAAGAAACGTGGTAATAATCAATGTAATTTGATGACCATATACAATTATGGAACCTAAGAGTGTTCAAATCCTTTTATAAGTAGATCTAATATTTAATGGACAAATGAAGACCCACAGTACGTTGGTAACTAAAATGGAGGTAAGCTTTGCTGTTTTCCTTTTTTCAAAATAGAAGTCTAAGTATCACTACTACAAGTTTTACAAATTAAATGATAGTGACAGTAGGTAACATTACTAAATGCTTGCCATATTTTAAGCACTATGCTAAGTGCTTATGTGGATAATTTCATTTAATCTTCATAACAGCCATTTAACAGTAAAGTAACCCAAGGAACAAAGAGCTAAAGTAAGTGTCCCAGGGTCACTGAGCTCATAAGCAGTAAGCTGAGTTATTAAGCCCTGACATTTTGTCTTCAGCACCCTTTACTATCTCCTAACATTATATTGGAATTATGAAATTGGCCTTTATTCTTTTTTTTATTTAATCTAATCTGGACAAAAACAACAGTCATGAAGACAATCTTTGGTATATCAACATCCAAGGATTTGCCTGGTTCAAAAGTTTGAAAAAATTGATTTAGAAGTTCTGATTCTCACAGCATGAGAAAAAAACTGTTATGTTAGAACTTATCTCTAAATGGATATCTTAGTGTAAGTTATGATCAGGCCATAAAGATAATTATTGCCATAATATATATCCCTATAATTTACTATTCAGCATGTTCAACATTAACAGTCTTCTAATGTTGGAAGTGACCAATGAAACAAAATTATCTATGTCATAATTCCTTAAGTCTGGTATATAATGATAAGTATCTTAATAGACACAAAGTGACAGAAAGAGAAACATGGAATGAAATGTAAACATTTCTCTGGGAAGATGCTAATATTTTCCATGGGTAAAAATATATATAAAGTATTTCTTCCTAAAAGACTACGCTGATCATGTAATTGGAATAGAAAGATATAGAAAGTGGTGCCCATTTAAGCCCATAAAAGGAGAAAAGTTTGACAAATAGGAAGTGAAAGAAAAATATGATGAGTTTTTTTTTTTAATTACTAGAATTCCTCAGTTGGGCTACATCATAAAAATGTATCCTTCCACAATACATCAAAGTATGTACACATCTCTAGGTGCATGTAATATTCCATGGGTGTATTGTGCATATAAATGTATAATTTTACTTTAATTTTTTGCATTTTTTATTCATTTTGACCCAACCTGTTTTCACTATTAGTGCCCTGATTAAAGAAGCACACAAATATAACAAGTTTAGCATCATGGGCTTTTATTATATAAAATATTTTATTAAAATGGCACTCTCCTAAAAATTCAGAACCACTGAAAAAGCACAAGAACTAAATCAGAAAAGGTGGCTCTCAATACGAAGTCTTCAGTATGGGCCTGGCCTCTTACGTCCATGCATCTACACAAAACAGAAGGAGCTGTCTCTTCCTAATATTCGGCAGTAGTTGGAGAGACTGGCCACCCAACTATTTTCAGTCACATTCTACCTGGCACAATACCCACTATAGGCATTGGAAACCTACTTACTTACTCATCTGCCCTACAGATAGGAATTATTACATATCCTAGTTCTAGCTAATGATATGGAAATTGAGTTTGCTGGGTGAATTCAGAAAAATGTAAAAACCACCATACGTCCGTATTTGAATGCTATTAATCAGGACCTGATGTCAAGATATCTGAAAATCATCCTCTTACCTAGAGTTAACAAAACTACACAGCAAGGATGTTGAAAAGAGACTGGATCCTTGATGATTCAGTGGCAAGGCCAAACCATCACAGGTACTCCTTTATTTTGGAATTCTTATTAAGTAAGCAAATGTCCTTTTTTAAAAATATTTATACTTTTTTTAGAGAGAGAGCATGTGTGTGAGGAGGGAAGGGGCAGAGAGAGAGAGAGAGAGAGAGAATCCTAAGCAGACTCTGCACTGTCAGTGGAAAGCCTGATGCAGGGCTTGATCCCACAAACCATGAGACCATGACCTAAGACAAAATCAAGGGTCAGACACTTAACCAACCAGGCACCCCTACAAGTATTCTTTTATTTATGGCCACTGCTAGCTTGGTCTTCAGGTGTGCAGAGTCAAAAGCCCCTAAATGATTCAATCAAAGAGAACTATTTGCTTGGTTCTCTTGGAAATAAATATATCGTAGGAACCAGGTAAAAAAAAAAAAAGTCCTTTGGTGAGGGGAGAGACATGGCAGCTAAAAAGCACAGAGCAAGGATTTCTCCAAGCAAAACCCACTCACACTATTAATAACAGAAAACTAAGAAAGTGATCCTCTCCAAAGCAGTCCTGTGTTAGGGGGTGGTCTAAAAGAATTATATCATATTCTGCTCTAGTTACAGTGTTCTACTTACTTTTCCCAACACACTGGATGGGTGAAATCATAGTAACAACAACAACAACAAACAAATCCTAAAACTAAGTGGGAGAGTGTGAATGTCAGTCTCCAAAAGGATAAAAACTTATGCTAAGCCCTCTCAACCTATCAATATTCTTAATGTCCATGAACTCCAAAACATGAAACACACTTTGTATCACAAGGAGCATCTATTAGCTACCACCCCTTCATCCATTATCTTTTTTAAATAGTACCCCAAATTTCCTAACAATGAGAAATTGGTCTCAACTCCATCTAGGTATCAGCCAATTAATACATGCCATCCTCATTGCCATACAGATGGATTAGGATAGGCACACTCTCCAAATCAAGCCAGTTTGAGCAAACGGCATTAATCCTAAGACATTTATAAAACAGTATGGGAACGAATTTTCCTCTTTCCTATCAGAATTTTAAAGAAAAAGCATGTAGTCCTTTGTGGCCACCTATCTTTGAATCACTAAATTAGAGTGAACACTAAGGAAGCAGGACCAAGAAATGGAGAAAGATGATTCTGGTCCTGATCATACCTCTTGATTCCTATTTAAAGTTGCTGCTCAAAGCCAGACATAAAATTGCAACTCACTAGTTTCATCGATGCACTCACATATTTTATTAAGTCATCTAGGTCAGATTTTCATCATCACTGTTTAACTATAGTATTTCAAATCTTACCTGAACCATTTAACAAATATTAAATAATTTGTTCTAGCTTACTAAAATTATACATCAAAAGATAGATTCCTCAAGGAGAACAAGTTTTTCTCAAGTTACCAAGAATCTGAATCCATAATCCTATACTATCAATTTCTTCTAAAGAGGTAAATCTATAAACAATACCTTTAAGAAATATTAGATCAGGGCACCAGGGTAGCTCAGTGGATTGAGTATCTGATGCTTTATTTTGGCTCGGATCATGATCCCAGGGTTGTGGGATCCAACCCTGTGTTGGGCTCCATGTTATGTGTGGAGCCTGCCTAAGATTCTGTCTCTCTCTCTCTCTCCCCTTCCTCTGCCACTTTTCCCCATTTGCTCACTCTCTCTCTCTCTCTCTCTAAAATAAACAAAAAAAAATTTTTTTAAAGTTAGCTCAATTATAGCCCATATTTCTGTGCTCCTGGTTACCATTCACGAACCTGCTTACAGAATTCATTTACAGTTTAGTTAATGTACATCAAGCAGTAACATTTATTCAAACAATTATACAACACAGAAAGAAGGAGTAAGTTAAATCAGCTCCCTTAAAGTGGGCATTTTTTTTGTTTTTTCAGGAATTTTTTTTAGTGTTTCAAAAGCACATTAAAGTATTCTCACTAGACAGGTATAATACATTAAAATGGAAATGTCAATATATTGGAGCAGGATGTGTCACCTTAATGTCATCATCAAACATATTTATACTCTTGATGCAAGACCACAGCACTGAAGATTACATTAGTAGACGTTTCTTACTAAAATCCTAAGATATTCAAGGGGACAAGTGGTCATAAAGTGCAACTTCTGTACTAGTAGACTTCTACGTTATGAATACAATAACTGTAAATATTTTGTATATGGACTGTGTTAATTTTGGTGTGTGCAAGTGTATTTTCTACTCACATACAGAGAATAGTCTCCTCTACGGACTGAAAATTTCTACTATAGCTAGCCTCAGGTTTGTCAGGGATGTTGAATCAAAGTGAAAATAATACTGGATGCTGTTTTTTATCTTAATAATTTGAGAGTGGCTGTTGACCTTTATAATTATTAAAGAATATAGATGTCCTATTTATGAAAAACAAGAGGATAAAATTTGAAATAAAGAAAATGTACAAAAAACTAGTGAGCGCTACATAAAAATGATTGATTTTATACTTTTAAAAGAAATATTATTACCAACATTATATATCTAAAAAGTGGGGGGCTGTAGGTGTGTGGGTGTTTTTTTGTTTTACCCCTTTTCTTACCTTATTCAAATTAGGACCTCTAGAAAGAACATACTGCTAAAAAAAAATCAGTGAATATATGAATTTACATAAGAATTTACAACCATCCACTAAGTTTATCTGGATATACAAAAGAGGGAAAAATTCATGTCCGACTGATTTATTATATTTAACTATTTGCATAGTTCCCAATTCACTGGGTGATTATATATAATTCACCAATTTGCCTTAGTTACATGGATACCATCTTGAAGTATCAGACTGAATTTATCTTCTCTCATTTAATGACTTGTCATCATCTCAACATTCTAGTTGAGATTCTAAACATTCTAAAACATTCTAGAAAAAAAAACTTATCAATTTTACTTCCAAAACAAGTAGACTATCAAAAAAGACTGTCAAAATCAAACCTTCTTTAAAAATCTCATTGCCAATGCCAACTAGCTTTCATGACAAAGTGAAAATCTTAATTGTTGGGGGAAAAAAACTAAGCAAGTGACTCCATACTCTAACCAAAAAACAAACTTCATTGTTTTCTGAGGATGACATGAATTTGGCATTACAACCCATGTGAAATATTCTATGGGTTCAAATATCTGTGCCAAAAAGATAAATCAAGTTTCAAATAATGATATTTTAAAAAATACACTATATATCCCCATGCCAAGAAACTGTGAAATAGTTGACCACAAAGAGGATTAATTTTACAGCAGAATAAATCAAAGTATTTTAATATATTTAAGATTTAGTTTCATTTTTTAAAGGATTCTGGGGGAATTAAATATCCTTCTGCAGTTCTCCTATGCATGAGTTGGAGAAAAAAAGAAATGGGAAAAGGGAAGGTAAAGCAGAAGTCAAAACTGCCAAGTAAAAGCAACAGAATATTTAAAAATTTCCTAAGGGGGACTGGTCTCCTCTCTATTCTTCTTTGGTACTATGTAAAATGAATTTAAGTTCACTGGAATGCAGGGAGAGCAAAGCATTTCACAAAAACCTACAACAATTTCTAGCATAATGCCAGGTTCCCAGTAGGGTTCCTTTAAACCCCTACCTAAAAGGAGAATAGGTTAAAAGTGAGGTTAGAAAACACATGTTTTCCTTTGTTTACAACAATGAATGACTGTCCTGCTTTACTACCCCTGGAGCACAGAGTTCACCAAGTGGCACAGAACAGCGCTGAGCAAGACACTAACATTGGAATTTGCAAAGTGTGACTGTGGAACAATGCTGCCCAGGGAAAACGTAAACACATGAGGGTCAAGTCAGTGGATTCATCAGCAACCTCGGTCATTGTTGAGAAAAAATGGAAAAACGTAAAGATAAACATTTTATGTTTTAGAAAATGTTTCTTAAGATCAGAAAAATAACAACTATTTCTAGCCAACAACAAGCAAATTATAAGAAACAGACACATCTACCCCTTAGTCTGTCTCTCATATATGTATGTATGACTTGAAACTCAGCAGTATCCCAGAAATGAGAACTAAAACCATGTATATCTGCTCTCCCATTTTGACAAACATAGTGTATTTTTACTTAGGAAGATAAATCTACTTTCTTTTTTAAGAAAAGGTTGATTTAATCAATACAGGTGGTAAAACCTTCGGTTATAATTAATAGTTAGAGATATGGTCTTTTTATGTGTGTTATCCCAGCTAGTTAAAGCATTATACCAAGTAAAGCCAGGTCATATTTCTTTCTTTTTCTACAAGATTAAGTAATTCTTCTTTCATCGCCAGAAACCATACCCAACTATCTGTAGCCAAACATCTCACAAATACATAGTTTGGATATTAAGATCAAGTTATTATAGAAAGATTTAAAAAAGCTATGGGTAAAAAGTACACAAAGATGAAAATAAGAGGGAAAGGACAGTTTAAGTGAGATTAAGAAAGGAGGAAGAGAGGAAAGAAGGGAGGAAAGGAAGCAAGAGCAATCTCTTGATTAATTCACAACATGCCCTGATACCTTTTCTAATTTGATATCCCACCCCGCTCCACCCCAGTATGATCCAGTTTCATCATCTGTTTCTTTGTTTTAAGGAAAACACACAATTCTTTTAAGCAGAAGACTTCCACTGCACAATACAATAAATGAATGTACCAATGCAAAATTTGGGATACATCCCCTCAAACTTTAATTAAGAGGAATTGGTGATGGATTTCTAAAATTTCCATTGTAATTAAACCAAAATATTTTTTAAATATAAACTTACAATTTCTTTAGTACCTAAAAACATTGATTAATAAATTTTAAAACTCCACATAGTTTTAGACAGAAAGAAGATGGTACTTTGGATCCATCATTCCCATGTAGCTCAAAAATGATATGCAGTGAGATGTCTTGTCAAAGAGTAGGCACTAATTTCATTTATATTTGCCATATAATTTTCCATACCTATCTGTGCAGACTTCAGCCTCTTAGGTTAGGTTAATATGAAGAAAAAAAAAAACTATTTTTCCTTGTAGAAGGCTTAAAAGCAGTGGAATAACCTGATACAGATACATCAGAAGGAAAGTGAGTAGTCTTGGTGATTAAGGAAGTTGGTTACACATTTTAAATCAGTTGATACTCTATATATGTGTTACAATGTTATGGTGAGTTGTTACTTCTGAAGAATGGGTGGGTTGTCACTTCTGGGGAATGCTGTCACAAAAAAATACTGCTTGTCCAAGCAGTTGCTTGCAGGAAATGTGGAGTTTAAGACTATAAGCATCATCTCACACTAATTTAGAGGCCACAGAAAGACATTAAAATGGGCAGGTTATTTTATCAATGATAAACATCCAGAATGTACTGAGTTCATTTAAATACTGAGGACAAGACCACAGCCTTTTGACTGTGGACGCGAACTGGTATGGTTAGAGACCTGACGAGTCTAAAGGGAGGGAGATCTCTGGAGTATGGAACTGAACACTATGAATCATCTCAACGTCAGGAGACATTCAGGACTCTGGGCATGTCCCTCTCAGAAGCAAGCCAGAATTTAGAGGCAGTAAGGTGCTAGAACTATCCCACTTGGTAGAGGGGAAGCTGTCCTAGGTATTTGGGAACAGGCAGGTACTAGAAGATGCTAAGGAAATGCAAGCCTTTCAGATCTGAGATTCTTGAACATTTGTAAATTACCAGGTGTGGGGGTTTTTTTTTCCTTTGTTATCCTTGAACTTTGCCAGTAAAGTCTGAAACATTAGAGTCTAATCTCTAGTGTACTTGGGAGAACTGTATCATTTCTGAAAGTTAGTTGCAAATAGGGAGAACAGGATCTTCTTTCATTTTCTAGGCCACAGGGGTGACAGTATTTGTGATCAGCACAGCTGAGGATACAAACCTCATGAAAACTGTCAGTGCCTGAGGCAGCTGATGCAAACATAAAAAAAGAAAGGAAGAAAAGAAAAAGAAAAGGTAAAGAAAGAAAACGCGGGAATTGAAGAACCTGAAGGGCCTATTCATGAGCATAATTGAAGACAGTTCCCCTGAAAATCTTTCAGTTTTTAGGGGCAATTCCTTTGGAAACCAAGTTTTAACCATCAAGCCAATGGTAGCTATACTTATAAGTGCAAAAGCTAATAATGCCAATAGGTTCAAGCAATACGTTTGTCACTTAACTTGCAAGGAAAACATAAACACAAAGGAAACAGAGAAGAATACTTTTATTTTTCCAATTCTATTAGGCATTGTGTGATACAACTCTTGGTAGCCTTATTGAAGACCCCTAACAAAGTGTGATTAGCTACTTTGCTAAATAATCTTTTACTGTGATTCCTTAATATTCGCTCTCTTTGACGTAATAGCATATTACTAAGGAACTGAGTAGATTAAAAAAAAGTAGGTGGACCATGATTACACAAAAGAGACTTGGGGCACCTGGGTGGCTCAGTCACTTAAGAATCCAACTCCTGGTTTTGGCTCAGGTCATGATCTCGCAGGTTTGCGGTTTCAAGCCCCGCACTGGGCTCTGCTCTGGCAACGCAGAGCCTTTTTGGGATTCTCTCTCCCTCCCTCTCTCTCTCTGCCCCTCCCCAACTCATGTTGTGTCTCTCTCAAAATAAATAAATAAACTTAGAAACAAGGTTTGATCTAATATGAAAATGTGTTTTTTCAGCAAGAGGAAGTTCTTCATACCTGAAATCTTTCAATGGATAACAGAAACTCTGGGTCTTCCAAGTAATAATAAATGAAATAACAACTAGTTGTCACTTCTGGGCAATAGTTTCAACTATTTCTTAAATTTAAATCGTGAGTATAATGACCAATATCAAATCTCAATTACTGTAGAATTTCAGATTTTTATTTGTACCAATGCTATTTATTTTAAATCTGATACCAATATTCACTCACAATAAACAATTCTAAGCAATGTGTTAGATAAAAAGATTATAACTATAGGAACTAAAAAAGAATTTACTATGTTAAATATGAAAAGTGTTTGTATCTCTGTAATGCAGCCACAAATCATCTAAAAAATTACTCAAAAAACTAAAAAAAATCTTAGGAATTCAAAAGCATTATGAATCTAACTTCCTATATCCCAAAGCCAGCTTTCCACTAAGCTATTGTATCACACATGCAAAAGACCCTTGCACTCTCTTACTATCTTACACGAATATTAAAATGATTACCAATCAATTTAAAAACCAAATGTGGATTTTAAATGTGATGTAAAACCTCATTATACATCCAGATTTTGATCTTGTGAAAATAGCCATTAAACACAGTGTTTAAAATTATGAGACTTACCTTTTTTAATCCTCTTTAACTGAAAAATTCTATTATCAGCTGCCAGTACTTCAGAGAAAGAATGAAGGCATATAAATGGCATTCTTTACGGACTACTCATGAAGCCTACTACTTATAACTTTAAGATATGCAAATCATTCCCATGCTTCCTCTCAATGAATGATTAGGAGAGACCTTATTTTATATTATTATTTTTTTATTTTTTTTATAATGTTTCCTATTTGGAAGGCAAGAAGATCAGCAGCTTCCCACCCTATAGTCTAGATAGCAAAAAGAAAAATTTGTATTTTTTACTGGATGTGGTTCCCAAAATTCGAAGAACCTAGAGACTAAAAGCCAAATGTCTTTCCAGCACGGAGAAACAAAAGATGTAGTCTGGAAGACACAGTCACATTGGTTACTCTAGAAAGATGATACGGACATTAATAACCGAACAGATTTTCTAAGCCTTGGGAAAAAAATGTACTTTTCTAATCTAATACTTCCTTTAAACTTTTCCCCCAAATCAATGCTATGGTTTTGTCATTTAAAAGAAGTGAAATGTTGTACATGAAACTGTAACCAGACAACTAACCAATGTTCATTCAAGATCAGCCAATGTGTCCAGATCTAAAAATGAAATTACTTTGCCCCATTCTCTCTTGCCTTTGCTTCTTTGGCCTTACCACATATAGAAGGAATCAAGGGAAAGGGTACTTCAGTCTAAAGACTCTGAAGTCTAGGCTCTGTCTTCTTTTCCATACCTGTTTGTAACTTAATGCTTTATTCAGGAATCAACTCCCCATAGATATTCTTAATGATTAACAATTTTTACTGTATGTACCTCCTCTTAACAGTTTAGCTCTTCATTTGAATAATAATTTTATGTGTAAGAAATAGTACTCTTGAGGTGAAAAAAGGTTATTAGTTCAGAGAAATATTGTCAGATTCATTTAAAAAAGGAAGTTTATAGATAACAAAGCTTAAAAATAGCAGCAATGGATTATAGCTAAAAATCTAGTTTTGAGTATCATAATTTTACTGGTCTTTGGAATAGTACCCCATTTAGGCAATGTAATTCAAATAATCCTATCTGATTTTTAAAAAACTGAAAATAGCTTTATTGTTTTGTCAGATAACAAAGTGGTATTTGCTAATTTTCAAAATTATAGACATCTATAAAGGCATATATAAAAATTAAAAATATCAGAAACTACTAGAAGACTTACCTAAATATAATATCTTTATATACAATATTCCAGACCTTTCTACATCATATCTATCAGTATGTTTTACTATAAAAATAGGTCATATAATGTGACTCATCTTTCTTATTCAGTAAAATATTACAGCTTTTTTTCCAGGTCAATAATTGTACATTTTGGATCAATGTTTCAAATGTTGCAAAGCATTCCACTAAGTGGATATATCACAACATATTTATCTTTTTGTGAGACATATAAATTGATTCTGATATCTTGCTGTTAAAATATGCATCTTTACATGGAAACTACTGTAGTTAACTACTTCCTTTTAAAAATGTATAGGATGCCATCTTAATCATTAAACAATGACATGTTTTTAATTTAGAAACCCAATCTACTCTGAAATAATTTTCTCAGAAAAATAACCTCAGATAATAAAAAACTGTAACCTGGAGGGGGGATTTTAATTTAACATTATCCAATATATAATCCCCATTAATGTCTCCCAAAGTGACATGCTGTATTTTGGGGCAACACAGTATATTAGGTGTATTAGGGACAGGAAACAAGACTTTATACAAAAACCTCTTTTACTTCCATTAATTTATCCTTTCCCTTAAAAAGAAATACTTTAAATTGATTTTAAGGAGCAATAAATCAACTGGGTTTATGTCTCCTCTAATAGTATCAGCCCCTCCTGGAGTGAATGTACCACAACATATTATATTTCCAACATATTTTTTACTTCTCAGAGACCTTTTACATGTATTAATACATTTAATGCTGAAATATTAATCACCTTCTAGTGGTTACAACATATAACTATTCTTATTTTCCAGATGAGGAAACTTTGGCCAAAAGAGGTTAAGTACCTGGGCCATAACCACACATTTGTTAAGAACCAATGTAAGAACAACATATTTGACATCAATCTCCTAAATCCAACTGTTTTTTGTCAAGGATGGGAGTAGGAATGGGAGTCATAAAATAAAAAAAAAAGATGGAAAAGGAGGGGAAAAAACAGCAGCAGAAACCTGTAAAGTACTCAAACTGAGGACAAACATGGTAAACCCAAATATAGGAGATTATTGTATTACTCATGTACATAAGAATCATAGATTTGACATTACCTATCAAAACTCAAGCCTTATAGAGATGCATGGCTAGCTCTAATGTTTTAGTCCTGAGCTTAAATGTCATCTCTTCAAAGATACTTTACTTTCCTTGATCTCACACTCAAAATTCTCCCATGTTAATTTTTTTGTATAGGAATGTATTCTGAATGGATGAATAGTAAGATAGTCAGCTGGCTGCTATGAGAAAATAAATCTTGTTCAGGAAAACTAACGTTTTCAGCTAATAAACACAAAACAAAATAACATTCAGAAATGTCAATGAAAACTCAGTTTTTGATAGAGCAGTTTAGTTACATATAAGTAAGGTAAGTTTCAGAAGTGATACCTTTTTGGCTTCAAGACCCAGTCCACATATATATTTTTTAAGTTTATTTATTTATCTTGAGAGATGAGAGAGAGAGAGAGAGAGAGAGAGAGAGAGAGAGGGAATATGAGCTGGGGAGGGGCAGAGAGAATCCCAGACCCTGACATGGGGCTCAACACTGGGCTCGATCTCACAGTCATGAGCCAAAATCAAGAGTCGGATGCTTAACTAACTGAGCCACCCCGGCGCCCCTCAGTAGATCTATATTTTAAAAGGAGCTGCCCCTAAGCTGAAATATTACAACTTCCATTATCAAATAATGCAATATCCTTTTTGAAACCAGTCTAGACAGACACAACCTGCTGGAGTCTGAAACATTTTTCTTTTATGATCATGAACAGACTGGAGCAATCACATGTTTAAGGCACTAAATTGTAGTCACATAAGAACTTTATTATTAAAGGAGTTTTGTTCCGTATGAATTAAGCATTGGCATGTCCGTATGCAAAAGATACAAAACCTGTGGAGTAAACTAGACTTTGATACTGCACTATGCTCTTATTTGCCCCCTTTTTGTATACGTGCCCAAAACTATCTCCTACTAAAAAAATGTTTCTTTTTCCCTTTGAAATATCACTGCAATGCATCCTAAGATATTTTGCAATTGATGTCATTTCTTATTTTCAACCCTTAAGACTACCAGAAATACCGTATGTTTTAATATTATTAGAAAAGCCAAAATTCCATTTGTGACTTGCTAATGAATTATCTTTGCTGAGAACTCCAGACTTCTGATCTGAGGAAAAAAACAACTTTAAATTGTAGCTCCATGTTGGTGGGCAAGAGAAAGGGCAGATGAAAAAGACCGTCTTTTCAGAATATAAACATGATCCATGCCATAACCATAAGCAGCCAAACCTGGCTTTAAAAAAGTTAAAAAAAAAAAAAAAAGTGAAAGGATCAGCTATGTCTCAGTGAAACAATTTCAAATATAAAGATCCAGGGGAAACATTACCCAATTTTACTTTAATCTGGTCTCTTAATTTCCTGACCAGTCCTTTGGAAAATGTTGACTGCTCACAGTCACAAAGCCTTTCAACTGAGAATTTACCCAGCAGGTATAAATACTTGGCTGGCTTTCCTCAGAGGATTAGGCCTTTAAGGCTTCTTCTATAGGTATGAGGGTCTATCTTTCTTCTGCTGAAGTGTCCCCTCCTGATATTTGCATTGCTTGGTCTAATATGAACAGTAGCATCACTTATTTTTATAGTACAATAGAACTTACAATACATTTTGACATGTATAAATTTATTTGATCCCCACAACAGACTTTGCTGGTACACAGGATAGATGGCATTATCCCATTTTTATAAATGAGAGAGATGGATTTCACAAAGGTTAAGTAAGTTGTTCTGAACAACACAGTTGTTCTGAACAGCCACAGTTGTGGCTCTGGGACTAGATTTAAGATCTTGAGACTTCTATTCAAATATTCTTTCCATTACATCCCTGTGATTTTAGATTCTGGATTCTAGTCAATTCTACGCTAAGGTTGACTCTAGATGTTGACTGTATCTAAGTAACTGAAACTTTGATCAAAAATAGTATTTCAAGTAAATAAATATACCATAATTTAATGGGAAGAGGAAAATAAAACCAACATTGGTGTTAGGACCATGACCTATGCTGGGTACTTTATATGTTACCTGCATTCACCAAAATAAAGCAATATCAACCATTTACTATAGTACTTTAATCTATGTGCTATTCTAAGATTCACATACGTAACTCTAGTCCATGCAAATGGGTCAAGCCTATATTATCATCCATGAAATGTGGAACTTGAGGCTCAAGAGGTCAAGTGACATATTTTCAAAAGTATCAGAGACTGAAATCAAGTTGCTGGCCCCCATAATATTTAAGGGAATATAATGTATATCGTATAAATTCCGCCCATAGGTAGCCATAAACCATCAAAAAACACTTGCTGGAAATCCAGACACTATTTCTGAAAGTAAATACCTAAAACCTGAAGGATTTATTGTCTAATAACTACAATAAGAAAGAAATAAAAATTTGAACTCCTTTAGTACTTCAAAGTTTCCACTTTCTTTCACAATCATTAATTATCTGATTCTCACAAAAATATCCATTATGCATATTGGGCATTATATCAATATTATAGATGAAGTTCACAAGAATTTAAGAAAGTCAAAGAATAGGCCTAAGATTTAAAAATCTTTTAGAAAAAAACATTAAAGTACATTTCCCCCCTAAATTTTAGCTGTTCTTACTAATGTATCAGCTTCCAAAATGGGGGGAAGGGGCTAAGGAAAACAGGCAAACCGACATAAAATGAAGCTCAGTTATACATTACCAGCTAAGATGACTAAAATGAATTAGAAATGAACAGCAGGAATTCCAAAATCTGTAACACAAAATGATTCTTTAACAAATCTGTGTAAACCCCACTAGAGAAGAAAATATTTTACAGCCCAGAAAGCTAGAAACAAAAAATAAATACAATCAAAATCTGTAATAAAATCATGAATACTGGGAATAGACATTCACCAAATCCACATATAGCAAAATTGAGCGCTATTCTTTTAAGTCAGAAAGAGGTTAATGTATAGCATATGAAAAAGATACATTCTCTATACTGTAAGCATTACATGTATGAACCCAAGAGTTGTATAGACCAAAATCATAAATAGCTTAAAAACATCTAGACTTGTGGATAACATGCCTTTAATGGGGATAAGTCAGAGTTAAGCTCTAGAGTTATGTTATGGGGGGTGGGGGGGGAAGAGCCCTTTCTGTGGACAGCAACATTTTGAAGATGTTGAAAAAATATATAATATATTCCCAGTAGCAAGACCTTTATTTAAATGGATTGCTTTGCTGAATAGGATAATCAGCTTCCTTTGCCTAAAAGTCTTTGCCCGCAGGTAACTACTCCTCATTTTGCCAGGATAATTCTCCGATCTTTCTGCTTTTGGCCCACACTCTTATTATCATGCACTCTGATGCCAGCTTCTTGTCTTTTCCCTAACATCTGTCTGTGACTTGTGATACAGTCTCAGATCTTATGCTTTAAAAAATAAAAAGCAGAGTCACAAATGTCTACTTCTTTAATCTGTATTTAGTGTTCTACTTCTATTTTTAAGAGAACAAATTGACTCAGCAGGGTCTCCCCTGAGGCCAACAGACATCACTTTTATTTTAGATATGTAAGTAACCAAGTGCCCAGTCTGATTTGTCTAGACATGGTTAACACTCAAGGGCCTGCAGGAACTGGGCAGGTTATATAAATAAGTCAAGTGGGCCGGGCAGAAACAATGTGGAGTAGTGGGAGCTATGGTAAACTAAAAAAAAAATGCTCCTTCTAAAACAATCTACTTCAAATTTCTAAAGAACATGAAGAGTCGAACTTTGCAGACTGGATAGATTATGCAGGACATTCTGAAATTCCTGGAGAAAAGAAAAGAACCAGAAACCCAGTGCTTCCCTTAGGATACCACAGCGACAGGACAGTTACTCCTTATCAACATAAACTCCTCTGTGCACATCCTATTAAAACAGAAGCAAATACCACCCTAGTTAGATGCTCTTGGAGGTACTGTTTTTAGTTATTACTAAAAGGTACTTTTTTGTTGTTACCAAAGAAGGTGTTAGGGATGGTATAAAAAAAAAAGTACATGATAGACCACTCAGAGTTGATAAAGGCAATATTCCTACCCTCAGATAACTTATAGCACAAAGAGGAGACAGTCATCTGATAACATAAAGGAGTGAAGTTCAGTACAGTAGGCAATACTGACAGCAAAGAAGAACTATTGTCCCTGCTACATGGACAATATTTCCCATCTGGAAACAGTACAGAGGGTTGACTATACCCTCTTTACATAAACTCTGAAGGCTGTCCTCTGTTGCAATTCTAGATCACTGTTCTCCAGAAAGGAGAGTAAAGCCCAGAAAAAGGAAGTGACTTGCCGAAGATCATAAAATTAGTGCAAAGCCAGGAGCAGATTTCTAAACTGTTCTTTACTGACCAGCACTCTATCTCTGATACCCACAGAAACACATAAAGAAGACACATTATATACCCTAAACATGTTCTTTTTAAGACATTTATTCTGAGAAATATAGTCATTCATTCAGTGCATTAACTGAAGAGTTCTAGGCTAGATACTGGGAGTATAAGTTGCTAAACACAGCATAAACTGTCCTGCCCTCACAGAAATTCAGTGACATGGGGAATTAGATGTTTGCAACATAGGGCCAACATAGTTTCAAGCTCATAACACATTCTTCTTTTCTTGTCTTCCACTAATGGGATACAATTTGAAACTCCTCAATTTCATACTGGAGATGGCAGTCTCCTGCGGTTGATATAATAATGTTAACATTTATCATTTTTATATTTGCTCATTAAAGTGTTAGGGATTCTTCATGTTGAAAGGTAGGAAAAAAACTACTCATGCCAGGACTTTGTCATCAAATATTTCTCAGACTTCCACACTTTAGCTAACTTTTTCTTGCCAAAATTATTCAAATTGCAGCAGCTTCTTCCTCTAATACTGCTACATATGCACTTAAGATTTCTTAATTCTTTGCTCACTTACTATGTTGCATGTAGATTCACCTACAAGATGAAAGCCATTGTAGCATCCTTTATTATAACCAAGATTGCAGAAGTCAATAGATTATTTATTGAAAAAGTCAGAATTTTCACAAATTTTCTAACCATTAATATTTACTCTATGAATTTACTTCAAAATGACATTCGTTATACCTACAAACAGATATCTTTGTGGGAATAGGTATTTTCTAAATGCTTATTAAAACATGTACTAGGTTAATAACAGAGTGCCATTAAGATCTGTACCAAAAATTCCATTTGGAGCGACAGACATTAGTAAGAGAAAATGTGCCTTAAAACCTTGTCTTTAATGTTATTATGATACACAGAATTAGTAAATTTGAAGTAGTGTGGAAGCCATTCTCATATCCCACATGTTGGAAGGTGGGGATGGGGTAATAGACAAAAATTTTACCACAGCTTTTATAAAACTACACCTACATTTTCTAGTGCAGTTGTTTTTTTTTTTCTTTGTCTTTTAACATTGGCTAAAAACAGAAACAATGAAATGCCACAATATATGTCACAAGGCCTTTCTATACAAGCCTATTTTGGGGCAAGTACAGGATCTCTATACAATTCTGCTGAAATGGCTCAGTGGATGGGCATATTCAGGGCGAAGTGGCAACTAAGCCACACTCACCTGGAGTCAAGACATTAGGCTAGTTTCCTCCATATTCAGGACAGTGCCTCTGCCAACTGCAAAAAGGCAATATATTACACAGTTTCCTTCAAATACCATACTCAGGAAAAGAGAACTTCAGACGCATGATAGTCATCTTAAATATTTATTTTCCATTCCAAATCAAATAAATTCAACACAGTAAACTAAAATCTGGTCCTGAGTGAGTCAACATGTACCCCTTGTCTTAAAAACCACAGCAACAACAAAAATAAGAAAGCTAACACTTATGCCAGAAACTGTATTTAGCATTCACATGTTCCTTTTCATTCTATCCCAAAACAAAACAACAAAGTAGGTTTAATCATTATACCCTGTTTATTCAGGAGAATATCAAGACTTAGAAAGTATAAGTAACTTACCCAAAGTCATACAGCTAGCAAGTAGAAGAAGGAAGCAAATCTAGTTAGACATTAGAATCTACAGTATAATATACTGTATCACCCCAAAATAACACATAATAGTTTAAAGGAGATTTTATTTATCTTCAACTTACTATCTATGTAGAATATACTTTACACACCAATCCGAATGATCTTCAATGGGCATTTGATTACACAGAATCTTGATAACTTTTACTTTATATGAAGATTCCTTTTCATAAACATGAAAATAAATTCAATTTGACTGACAATTAAAATCATTCAAGACTTAATTTCCCTCCTAAATATTTCACATGTCAATTGAACAGCAGAATTACTGCGAGTTTTAGTTGGCATCATATCATGGAGTCCTTGATGAGGCCACGGCAGTATTCGTAACAGCAGTGTGTCCCGAGCTGTCTGGGGAAATGTTAGGATAGAGCACTTTCCATTTAATAAAATCATGATTGCATTTTTTACCCTTTAAAAAGGGTGTTCAAAAAGTAAAATCTATTCCACAGTGTGCAATATATAAAATACAGTGCTTGCACAGATATTTGATTTATGTGAATGCCACATTAATCTTACTAAATAAATTACCTTTAATTTGATTTGAAAAATGTAGGATTTTACCATATCTCTACCTTTTTTTAGATTCATTTCCTTTACTTATTTTTTAAACATATCGTTTCTGAAAATACTTCATGTTTCTGAAAGTAAATTGTTTTCATCAAAAATTTAAGTTGGTCATAAAAATCCAAAAAAAATGGACACACAAAAATTTAAGTCAGTATCACAAAACACAGCTTGTTTTAAAATTGTATAAAAGCTCTGCTTTATCATAAGCACAGATTTTTATGAGAAAGTAAAATGTTTTAGTGTCCTATAAGACACCATTACTTAGAGAAATCAGTTGTTCTAAGTAATCTCCAAATATACAGATTATATGGAATTGACTATGAATTCATTCTATTAACTGAGTACCTCACAAAGATCAAGCACTTAAAAAAAAAAAAAAACAATGTATTTCACCTCTAATGGTCACTTAAAAAAAAAAAAAAACAATGTATTTCACCTCTAATGGTAAGTTTAATACATACTGAAGGGTTCTTTGTTAAACAGACACATCATTTTCTTTCCTCTTGGTTTGCATTAAACATCACACAAATCAACAGCGAGAATCTAGAATTAGATAGAACTATATATCACCCATTCATTTTCTAATGAGAATGAACATTATGAAAAGGAAACCCTTCTACCATTTAGCGCAAACAGAAGAGAGGTTCATGACATCTAAAAATCTACCTCTTCCAATGATAAGTGACGTTTTCCTCTGTCCCAGTTCTGAGAAAGGTCACTTACACATTAATTCTGGGCTGGCCATGAATGCTGCTTCTGAATAATCTGAAGCCCAAAAGCAGTGAATACTCTTCCGTAAATTAGTGAGCTCTAGGACACAGCTGCCTTTAGCAGAGATCAGAAAAAAAAGTAGGCTTCTCGGTTTTCCTTACCCATTTCAGCTCTTAATTTATTTTTTTTCCTTAAATGCCACAAAAAGCAATCTTATAAAGACCTACTTCACACCAATGTGTACATAAAAGTTCTATGTATATAACATTGATTTCATTTTGCAAAATTTTCCCATTTATTTTAAAATCTGAAATACTAAAAAAAACTTAACAATACTCTTTATTCTGAGCCTAAGGTAATTATATTTCCTAGAGCCACAGTATATAAACTCATGTGAGATGAGGTTTTTGAAAAACTGAGTAGCATTCAATTCTGTCAAACCTTGAAGGGCAAGGACTTTAGACATTCAATGCAATACAATCGTGAAGAACAAAGATTTACAACAAATATGAAAATCACAATTTCAATGTATCTGCTTGGCTCCTAAGGGCATCTGAGCTTATAGTCCTAACTTAGACTCTAAAGATCTGTATTTGAATGCTGCTTCTATTACTTCTTAGTTGAACTCCCTGAGCATTATTTTTTTTAATGTTTATTTATTTACTTTTGAGAGAGAGGGAGAGCAAAAGCACAATCAGGGGAGGGGCAGAGAGAGAAAGAGAGAGAAGGAGGGAGGCACAGAATCTAAAGCAGACTCTGAGCTGTCAGCGCAAAGCCCGATGTGGGGCCCGAACCCCCTGTGAGATTATGACCTGAGCTGAAGTCGGACTCTTAACCAACTGAGCCACCCAGGCACCCCAATTTTATAGAAAAAAAAAACCCACTAATACCTATTTAGCATTTTCTAAGAAAAGGTCTCTTAAGTTCCTCTCATATGAGACATTAAATAATGCCTACTAAAAGCTACTGCTTTTCTCTTGCTTCCTTTAATGACAGATTTCCTCAGTTTATTATGAGACAGAGTTTTCTAGGAATGAAAGTACCACACAAATATTATCATTTCCCATATTCATAGTCTGAAAAGAATTTGGAAACCACAAGCATCAGGTCTTCCAAAATGAAGTGTTGACATAACTATGGTCAATAAGGGAACTGACCAGGAAAGTCATGAAATGAAAATCGGGTGTTTCTGACAAACCAAGGACTCCATATTTAAAGAAACACTTTGTCAGAGGCAGGTGTTCAGGACATTCTGCATTTCTTGGCCATTCTTACATTTCATCTGCTTATTGGCAGTGATAATAAAAACATGCTTCTGATAACATTAATTTCCTGACAACCTCTCCAACTGCCTTTGCGTTGTGTACCTCTTTCCTCTGATGCAATGTTACATGCAAAACCACTGTTAATTGCCACTCCCTTAAAATGCTTACTTAGGACCTTCATGATTAGACAGATATATTCTTCCAAGAATATCTAATCTCACATAAACAGATTTTTTTCTTATTAAAAACATTAACTGAAAAGTAACACAAACAATATGATTCCAGTGTGGGAAATATGGGTGCTGATCATGTAAAATTCTCCCAAATTCCCACCCTTCATAGAATTCAATCAGTCAGGCAACGACATTCTGTGAGTACTTTAACCCTTAAGGTTTCCTTTTATGAAAACACAGAAGTAAACAGGGTCCCTGCACTCAGGAGCCTACAATTTTCAGTTTAGTCTTAGAAACTGTAACTATTATTCCTGGGCCCCTAACATTTAACCTTTACATATTCTGACCTTTAAATGTGATTGTTGTTGCAAGCTCCACAGGTCTAAATTATTTGTACTCCGAGAGTTAGAAGCAAATTGGGATCTGAAAACAAATTGCTTTACATAAACAATTTTAAACAATTATTGTGTTTGTGTGTGAGATAAACAATCTCTTTGACATGATATTTTGAAAAAAATCTCTTTGACATGATAATTTGAAAAAAAAACCCTAAAGTTGGAAGAACTGGCTTTTCTGGCAACGATTTGGTATTTAACTTGAGCATGCTACCTAATTTCTTTTGGTCTCAGTTTCTCCATCTGTAAAACAAGGGAGCGGAACTATATAATTTGTAAAAGTTCTTGCCAACTCTCAAATCAATCTCATTTAAATCTTTTACTCAGATGAATTAAATGGCAAGTTAATAAAATTATCTATTATATTAAATGTGATGGTCTGAGTAAGGCTTTGCCGAAGAATGGCAAAGACTTGCATTTTGGTATAATTTTTAAAATAATGGCTCTACCCAAATTTAGAGCTAGTCAGATCTGACAGCTTGTTCTGCAAATGACATTAATACTTGAATAGAGCATTAGGCCATATTTGGAAAGTGCTTGAAGTAGCAAAGCAAAATAGATTTTATTATGGTTTTATTTAATGCCATGCTTCAGAAAAATCACAAATCAGTTTCATTAAATTTAAACACAGATACATTTAAAACTTGGCAAAGGAGACTATGATAATGAAGAATGATGATTTCCCTACCTTTCTGGTACAACCAGTCTGTACACTAGCACGATAAGATTTAATCTATTCAAACTGGAAACAAATGGGCTCTGTATCTGTACAGAGTTCAAGTGCATGTAGTTAAATGTCTCAAAATCAAACCTATTGTTCCCAAATTCATTTAGAAATCCCTTCTAAAAAGATCACATACAAGAGAACAGGGAGGACGATGTAAAATGCACTAATAAAGCATATGTGCTTTTAAAAAGGGAGAAAAAGAATGTCTGAATTTTCATTCCACCTTGATGTTCTAATTAATATTAGTCATACAGCAGACACTGCACCGACCAGCCAAAAGTTTATAATGAACAGAGAGACTTACTGCAGAGTCTCTTATCAGTGTAGCTCCCTTGGGGCCACAAATATTGATCTCTTTCATTGAATAAATACTAAAGTAACAACAGAAATCCATTATGTCTGACCTAACAAGAATTTTTAATTGAACAAGTTACTATCTGAATGCTCAGGAAACAGTGGATATACTATCACTTACCATTCACTTCCTAAAGCTCTACCTATAAAAGGGCAAATAATTAATGAGTTGACAAAATTATTCGTTTTCCCAAGCGTGCTCTCCAATCTCCAAGTAAATGTCCTTAGTCTTATAGAATTAATATAGTTTCTGCCTTTGGAAAAACATATACCATATATTTCCAGTAGTGTAGTAGCAATGTTTCTCAAAAAAGTTAACTTGCCCAATTGATAAATGATATATTAGAGGTTTAACATTTAGTTTTACATAAGGTCTTTTTCCAAATATGTGTCACATTTAAATATGTCACTCACAACTAGAATAAAATGAAAAGGAAGGACATTTCTTTCTTTTAAGAGTAGATTACTAGTCCTAAAAAGGTACACTACAACTCGATGTTAAATTTTCCAGAGGCCGTTTCCATAGGAAATTAAGATACATGAGTATCTTCCTCAAACCACAGAATTTACCTCAAAATTGGCTGAGTCCAATAAACTCTTATACACTTTATTAGACCCTAGAATAAAATATAACCGATGGTAAGAAGGTGTAGATTTAGTAAGATTAATCGGCAAGCAAAAGGAATAACTATCCTTGAGATGAAGTTTTATACATTGCATCTGAACTGAGGGGAAAAAATGAATTCATGAGAGAAAGGCCACAATTATTTCATAGTGGAATATTAGGCCTGTATCTTTTACATTAAGAATTTGACTTTGCCCACTCAAAATACAAATAACTTTCAAAAGAATTGAAGCAGTATTGATCAAGATATATTTTCCCCCCTGGGGCACGTGGGTGGCTAAGTTGGTTAAGTGTCCAACTTGATTTCATGGTTCATGGGTTCCAGCCCCACATCAGCGATCTGCTGTCAGCGTGGAGCCCACTTCGATACTCTGTCTCCCTTTCTCTCTGCCTCTCCCCTGCTCATGTGTGTTCTCTCTCTCTCTCAAAAACAAACACTTAAAAAATGTATATTTTTTCTCCCTAAACTATCTATACTTTTTTTTCATTTTGATCAGTCAATAAATTGGTTTCATAATAAAAGCAAAATAAATTTTATGGTCTATCTAAAAAGTGGATCCATCTGTTCTAGAAAATCAATCATACATTTACATGGGATCATAAAAAATGGTATGTTGGCCAATCTGATGATTATATATACCTATAAATTTTAAGTCAATTATCAAATTTCCCTTGCCAACATTTTGGACTAAGATCATATTCACATACATCCCCAAAACTTACTTGATTATAATTTTACATTTCAACATCTTTGTTGAAAAGCTTTCAACATCTCTTTGAAGATACATGTGTACTACTTACTGGATAATTACAATACTTTAATCAAGTTGTGGAAATAAAAATGTGAAGATAACTAAAATACTCCACATCCTATTCCAATTTAAGACAGATAATAGCTTCTATGAAATAGATACAGAGATTCAGTCCACAGACAGTCTGCCTTTTGATTGAATATTAGCTCACAGTTTTTGTGTACCAGTACATGAGAGAGAGAGAAAAGAAGGCACTTTTGTTTTTCTCTTTCTTTTCTTTTTAATTGAAGTACAGTTGACACACAATGTTAGTTTCAGATACACTGTTTTTCTTCTTATAGAACTATGATATTAAGAGAGATGCAGTATCCTTATTGACCAAGCTAACAATAATCCACTTTGATCTTTCTAGTCTGTGCTGAAACATTGAGGGTAGATTTTAGGTAAGCTAAAACCAAAAGCAGGATAAGGAAATGGGACACTCTGGGTGCAAATGAATCAAATTTGGGCCTCCTCAACTCTCCACAGCTAATGTGACAGTGGAAAATGGGAGGAGAGTGTCTGCAGGTTGGCCAGTCTCTGAGATCAGTCATGGTAGAGTGGTGTTACAAGTACTCTTTCTGTGTGACTCTTACTTGAAACATATAAATCTTTTTGGGGGAGGGGATGGAGACTTTTATTCATGCTAAGCTGCAGCTGTGACCCTCATGGAAAATAAGAAAATGCTGATTGATGCCTCATAAATATCCCATGCCAAGAATTTATTATAGGAGGTGTTTATTTTGCTTTTACAAAAGTTATTATAGATATATTCCAACAGAGCTGAAAGCTTAGTTTTCCAACTAGTACTGTAGCTGCTTTCATTTATGCAGTTTATTTATGTCTGCTTAAATATTTTAAACATATTTAAAAATATAGCATTTTATGCCAAAATTAATATTAGGATCAGTATTATAATACTTAAAGAAAATATTGGGGAACCTTGGTGGCTGACTCTTGATTTTGGCTCAGGTCATGATCTCAGGATTCGTGAGATCGAGCCCCGTGTTGTGCTCTGTGCTGGCAGCGTGGAGCCTGCTTGGGATTCTCTCCCTCTCTCTCTCTGTCCCTCCCCACCACACACACTATCACACACATGCTCTCTCTCTCTCTCTCTCTCTCAAAATAAATAAATGTTTTAACATATATATAATACATTGAAATTAAGAATATTTGCAAAATTACTAAATAGTAAATGCTAATACTAAAATTCTAAATATTACTAAAATACTAATATTATATACTAAATACTACTAATACTAAAAAAATAAATAAAAATTCATTTATTCACAATGATCCTGCACATTTCCATTACTGAAAATACAACACTAAACACTAATTCTCCACTGCCTTACTACAACAGTGTTATTATGAATTTATTGTTAAAGAACACAGGCACTAATATTAGTCTATGTTTTACTTTACTTACTGGACTACTACAATATGGATCTAAATGATTTTTAAGTCAAACATAAAATTTTTAGGATGATTAAATTTTATACATATCAAACTATGTTCATTTTATAAAAATAAGCATTAAATTCTAAATCATTAGCTTAGAAAATAAATACTTCCTAAAAATTCTTATCCCTATATTTTTATAATAGTCTTTAAAAATGTATGTACCACAAACCTCGACATGGGATTCACCGCAGAACAACCCTCATCCACAAATTCTGTCAAAAAAATCTAGTAAGTGTTTAGTATATCAAACCAATATGTGACAAATCTTTTCAAACAGAAATAATTTTAAAATTGAATGGCAAGTTTCTTAAGAGTCTAGAATCCTTACTCTCTAAAAGTCTCCCCAAATAAAAGGGCCATCTCTTTTTTCTGCCTTATGAATATGTGTGACCACAATTTAATCTTCCTAAAGTATCGCTAAATGCACTGAAAAAGGTAACACAGTAGTGAAGCATGAAAAAAGCCTAGAAAATGGAGCTCAGTGTTAAGTACTCCCAAGCCTGAAAGCTCAAGAAACTGAGAACCAAGTCCAGGGTCTGAATGAAAGACCCTTTGGATATAGTTGTGCAGGGTGGCTAAAGGAGGCATGAAGGAAGAGACCCAGAGAAGCTCTCTGAAAATAAAATCACTGTTAGGCTCACTAGAAAACTAAAAATAAAAACCTAACCTGAAATGGTACAGGTTACTTTTGAGTTTGTTATCAAATTGTAATTGCCTGAATAAAATTCTATAAATATATCAATACTTAAAGATGTAAAATAGTAAAGATGCAAAAATTAATATGTTAGAATTCCTCATCAATTTTAAACCACTGTGGATAATTTTCCCAAAATATTTATGTGGATTGATGAATGTGTTTTTTGTTAGGACTAAGGAAAAGATGAGTTTCAAAATGCAAACTTTGAAGATCATTCTTTTTTTAAGTTAATCTCTTTACTTCAAATGAAAAGGTATTGAAGGTCAAAAATCTTAGATTGAAGCTAATTTTTCACATTATCTTACTATGTGTGCCAGGACCTCCCACTTACTGGAACTGCCTGACCTCCACAGTATGTTATATTGCTTTTATTCAAAAGCCAGTTTGATTCAGCACTTTTCATCATGTTCAAGGCTAGTAAATTTCAAAACCTGTCCATTTTAGCCAATTATCTCACTTTTTCTTCCCCTAACAAAACTCCTTATGTTACACTTTTTATCTTCTATTACTTAGAGCTTTTGCCCCACAGAGATTAGCGGTTGTTTACAACCCATGGCATATCTGCTACATTGTTCGCCACTATTCAAAGCCACCTTATTAACTGTTCTTCTCTTTTTGTTTAGCCTGGGAAGATAGGGAACAACTAGTGTTATCAAGGGGTAGACACAAAGCCTAGAAGATACAGCCTAGAACGGTCCCATACATGCCAGCCCTGCCAAGGAACCAGGAAAAAGTCAGTTATTCAAAACCACATGGGAGATAACCTTTTGAACAGTGAATATGATGAAGAAAGATCACTTATGATGAAGTTTTACTTATTAAAACCTAGCAATGTCATGAATGGTTTTTATCCAGTTGTTCTTTGATAGATTCTAAGTTCCCAGAAATGCAAAAATATTAATCAAGTTGATTCAATTAATAAAAAAATAGTTCTAATATTCTGTTTATAAAGATAATACCCACTACTGATCATTCAGATGAGCATATTTTGAAGGGTTTATGATTTTTCTTTCCACCTTTCCCAGGTAGAGACAGATGGTTGTGAAATTCCACTAACACTTTTCTGCCTCTTACTAACATGATTAACAATACAATTTTACAGATGACTGGCTGTAGCCCTGAAACAGAAGATGCCCTTTTTTTTGGACTTGGTTAGTTGGACCTATGACCTTGGCCTTCCAAACTTGTATTGGTACTTACTCAAAGGCTCTGGTGTTGTTAAAGAAACCTTTTTCTTTCCCCTACACATGTATATGCTTTCAGTACAATGTATTTTTTTCCTCTCCCATTCTGGAAAGCATAAAAGATAAACTACAAAATTTCAGTACAGCAGTACTGGTCATAGATCAATTACACTACTTTGGTAATTCTCCATTTCATTAGGTAAAAGTATGTTTACCCAAGTTTTCAATGTCTTCCAAGCACAATATTTGTCATTATGGATCTATAATTTGGCATAAAGAAAGCAAATCTTTGTGTAATTCACACTGGTTTTGCTTTTGTTGATTACATACATCAGTGGTTTTTAGAATGGAAGGAAGAGAGGGAAAGAAAATTAGAATTTTGATGTGATTTAGAAAGACGGCATCCTTCATACTCTTATTATATGTCTCATTTATGTTTTATAACGTCTTTCCAAGTTTATAATCACTCTTAGAAAAATCTGAATCCAGATAACATAGTCCTTTGCTACATCTACCCATTTGGAGTTCTGTGTGTAGAGGGTAGTTTAAGGAAAAGGTTAATTAACACAGCTGTGGCCTACATGGAACATTTTCTAGGCTAAGACAATTTCAATTCAGTTCCCCTAGAAATCAGTTGACTGGAATTCTTGGCTTTCTCCCAGGCAGTTTCTTAAAAAGGTTACTAGCTTAATTGAATGAAATCAGTGTCTGCGACCATCAACAATTATCTATAGAGCAATACTTGTTATTAGACTGAATAAAATCAAAGTTAGAAACCAACCACAATTATTTATGGAGCAGTAATTCTCAATACTGGCCAGTTTGATTGCACCTGTAACTATTATGGAAACTTCCTGAAATCCACTTGTTTATTCTTTCATACAGACACTATACAGATAAATAAAGATATCAACAAGTCCATCTCAAAATAATATTCGTATATTTCTAAGAAAGTCAAATTGAATCTGGATCAAATGAGAAAACTCTACCTGAAACAGTTAAATACACATAGCCTATTTTGTCCACAACTATGAAGTTCTCTGTTTTACGTTTGCTGTTGATCCATCACTTCCACTTTACGGCCAGTTTGTTCCCCACTATTTCAGTACTTATGTCTCCCTGGCCCTGGGAACATTTTTGATTCATTTGAGAAACAGGTGCCCACAGTTTTGATGGACAGAACTTGAAGTGACCAAGTAACTTAGTCATAATCACATTGCACTGAATGCCTCATTACATGCCTAGGAGCACACCATGTATCATTTAAGGCTTTTTCTAGCACCTCACAGTAGAAAGACACACCATCTAAATGGAAGAAGTTTAGAAGTATTTATTCTTCTTGCAAAATGAAGGGCTAGAATTAAACTTAAAAATTCATAAAGATCAGATTTTTCCATGGTCTTTTTTTAATGTACCAGATATAAAGACAATCTTTTTATCATTTATATTAAATCACAGCTAATATTAAAAGGACTAAACCCCAATCACATGCCTCTCCCCTAGGAATAGCTCTTTTTTTATATAAGAATAATTATTTTGGGTGCCTGGGTGGCCCAGTCAGTTGAGCATCGGACTCCTGATTTCAGCTCAGGTAATGATCTCAGGGTTTGTGAGTTCGAGCCCCATGTCAGGCTCTGTGCTGGCAGCACCGAGTCTGCTCAGAGAGACAGGGTACAAAGCAGACTCCCAATCTAGGTACCTCTCAAATTTTTTTAATTGCCAAAGTGAATTAATACATTATTTTAAGTTCTTTCTTTCTGGGAAAATTAGGAGTATCTTTACTACAAAACTCAATTTCTATTAAGTAGTATTTTTCATATTGTAAATCTCATTCCAATTATTATAGTTAATAATGTTAATGAAACAGTATACTTTATACTTAGGAAATAATACAGCATAAAGCAAACATTTCTGCAATGACTTTACATTTGCTGAACTTTTTAATTTAGCTATTCATTATCTTCCTAATGACTAAATATACCAAGATTACATCCAAAATTTTTCAGAAATCTCAAATGTGAAATTTTCTCCTTTGTACTAGAGTCCAAACACATCTAACTATGCACAGTTCTTAATCCATCTGAATACTATTTTGTAAATCTTCTCTGACACTACCATTGAGACCAGAGTTGCTGGTACTTTGTCGGGAAATATTGTAAACAACATGTCCTTTTGTGGTTGACTTTTAGCAGACTTTGAGAGTGCTAGTAGTGCATCACAAGATAAAAATATGAACTGGTTCTTCTTTATTCATAAAAAGGTAAGGCATCTACAATTCTTGGTGAATAGGTAGCATTGTGTAAAGTAGGACAAAATTAGAGGAGACAGAAATTTTCAACTCCTATTTTCCTTCTCCTTTCTCAATCAAGGTAAACGCTCTTAATATTGACTCTGATGGAACAAATATGATTAGGAAGAAACCAGAGCCCAAAATAAATGTCATGGGAGGAAACCAAGGATGAGATTTTTAAATAAGTTCAGGCCTAGGCAACAAGCAGCAAGGGTAGTCAAAGATCTGACAGCGGTGATTTCTAATAGGCTGTTCCAAGAATGTGAAAGCTAAAGTTGCCCAATTTTTTTCAAGACAGTGGAGTCTAGAAATAACACCATGGTGATATTAACATTTCTTCCTGGGAAAACTGAAACAGCTATAAAATAGAATCAGCACTTACAGAAGAAAGGGGTGATTCCTGAGAAGGTGACCCCAAACTGAACTTATTTTCTAATCTTGAAATAGTTACTGTTATCAGGGAGAATTCAGATACTCAGCATATATATGGAATTTCCTAAAGGACCTTATTAAAAAATAAGACACATAATACATAGGAAGGAAAAATGTATAATTACAGTAGTACTAGATGGCTAAATAACCATACAATATAGGTGGCTATAAAATGACCAGATTTCACAGAATCTATGGCACTGCTAAGAAATAAAATAATTGTTATAACTGTTACATATTAAAGATGGCCCCTATAGAGAAATCTTGGTTTCTTCAATGTGAAATAATATTGAAAGTGGAAACTTGTAACCATGGCTTGCTGCACCCTTCTTGAATCTGTTTTTCCTCTTCAATCTCCTCTTTCCTTAACTTCTCTATCTCCCCTCGAAGTCTAACATCTAGACCCACTGAACTCAGTTGCTTGAAAGAAGAATCCTCTTACCTTTGGACCCTCATACATTTTGTTTCCTTCTGCCTCAAAGACGTTCCTCCTCACATTTTGCCTGGCAAATCCTAGAGCCGTTCAGAACTCAATTTAGATGTTACTTCTTTTCAAAGGAGATGCTCTCTTTGACCTCCCTGGCTGGTTCCAAAGTCCTTATAACTTCTACACTGAAACACTATATTATGCTTTTGTATCATATTTTACTGTGATTCTTAAACTACATGTCTCCTTTATTCAACACTGTGCTTGTAAACCACCTCCTGAAAAAACAAAGATCCCTGATCTGTAGTCCCCAACACCACCACACATCACATGACTTCAAAATACCAATCATTTAAATTTTTTAAAAGACCTTGGTAAATTGTTATTTTTCTCTAAATACAGATGAAGAAACTAGATTTTGTTGCACAGATGACAAAGGTCCTAAACAAGTCTCTTAAATAGTCATAGTTCAATCATTTGGGGTCAAGGTGTAGCATGTGACAGAAACTGCTAAGCATTTACTACTTTTTTTTTTAGTTTTTTTAAATGTTTATTTTATTTTTGAGAGAGAGAGAGAGCGCACATAGCAAGGGAGGGGCAAAGAAAGAGAGGGAGAAAGAGAATTCCAAGCAGGCTCCATGCTGTCAGCACAGAGCCCAATGCAGAGCTCAAACCCATGAACCATGAGATCATGACCTGAGCCAAAATTCAAGTGTCGAACACTTAATTGACTGAGCCACCCAGGCGTCCCTTCATTTACTTTTAATTCTCATAGCCACTCTGAAATACACATTTACGGATGAAAAAATAATACTCAGTGACATTAAATAATGTTTCCAAAATCAGAAAAGCAGTGAATATCAAAAATAAGACTCAAAACTACATTATCTACACCAAAGCCTTTGTTTTTACCATTACACTCTACTTTTTTTTTTAAATTTTTTAACATTATTCATTTTTGAGGGACAGAGAGTGAGCAGGGGTGGGGTAGAGAGAGAGGGAGACATAGAATCTGAAGCAGGCTCCAGGCTCTGCGCTGTCAGCACAGAGCCTGACACAGGACTTGAATTCACAAACCACAAGATCATGACCTGAGCCGAAGTCAGACACTTAACCGACTGAGCCACACAGGCGCCCCGCATTACACTCTACTTCTGACATAAAATTGTACTACACTATGCTGTCTCTGGTCATTTCATTATTTATTAACAAGTAGATCAAGCAACGCCCAGGGAAAAAACACAGAAATGTACACTTCTGGTCCTTCCTATAAACAGCTGTTGGCTAAATGCTTTGGTAGGAGATTCAGCCTTCATCTATCTCTCATCCATGTAGTTTAAACAACCAAACTATTATTAGTTCCAAATACTCTTCAAATGTTTCATATTTTTACAGGTTTAATATTCAGTGAAACCATCTTCAAATATCTGAATTATTCTCATCTCTTCTGCTTCTGACCTCATATGGGATTAATATCTAGTATGTTCATCATGTGTTTTGACATTTAATCATACACATCTCATAAACACCAATGAAATTTGAAATTCCTTGATTGTAAGAACCATTTTTATACTTCCTTAGGAATCCCTGAAGCCTCTAGCAGTGTTAGATACGAAGTACTTATTCAAATGGTTCCTAAATTGAATCATAAAGTAATGATTTTTGAAACTGTAGAAAAGAGAGAATCTAATATGTCACTGGCATATATCTTGGTAACCTATTTGAGTCTGCATTGATTTGCATCACTTTATAATAGAATCACATAGATTTCCAATGAAAGTGAGTATTTTAGAATATAAACATGTTCAAAGCAAAAAAAAAAAAAAGGTGCCAGAGTAAGATATAAAAAGTGAACACTGCCGTTTCCCTCCTTTCTCTCACCATGTCAGTGAGAGACAAGGACTAACTTACAGCTCAATGAGATTCCATGCAATACAAATACAGTGAGGATAAAACTGCAGAAACTGTAGGCTGTGAGGAAAATTGCTTTGCTTGGCTGCTTGATTTAGGAAGAACCCTCACCAATTCTGGGTAGTGACAGCCTTCTATTAAATCGTCATGCCATTTGTCTTGATTAAAAAATAATTAAATATGGTGGCCATGAGAAGATGCTGGTCAGAGATTTTATTGGAATAGAGCATGAATTAGTTTTGAGATAAGCTCAACTGATGGAGCAGACTGTTTGAAGGGATATTAAGAGCTAATGAGGCAAATGTGGGAATGCTTTAAAATCTTGGAAAGACAGGTAAAACCAAATTAGTACCTTCTTATCTTGGACATGGGATTTAAAAAAGCAAAGTATATATGGACTATTTTTATTGCACTTGCAATATTCAAAGGTATCTAATTATATTTCCTGAAACTGACTTACTTTATTTTTTATGACATGGATGAATAATAAAGGATTACTCCTGAAGTAGTTAACTTATCTACTGCTTACAATCGCATCCATGTTATCGTTTTGGGGGCTACGAGGGATGAAGAGTAGTACTGGAGGCTCACTCTTCCACGAGACAACATCTCAAGAATCTCAATAACAATTCATTGTTTTCAATAAAGTGACTGAACACTTACTGTATGCCTGATACAGAACTAAGCACTTTATGTGCATTATGTTATTTAACATAACAATCAGAAGGCAGGTACTATTTGCATGGCCATTATATACGGATGGGGATCAGGGAGTTAAAGTAATATCCCCAAAGTCACACATCGTAGAGAAGTAGATCAAAATCTTGACCCTAAGTCCCCAAGAACCATTTTATGATGATGTCACATATCCCACATGCTTACACAACCCCGAAGGTCCTGTTAAATTTTAAATATTGCAAGAGCAATATGTAGACTGGATTCTGATATAGATGGAAAAGAAATCATCATCACCAAAACTACGGCAGCTTGTATAGCAAAGTGTGTCTTCATGTGTGGGTTCTCTGATGTAATAAGGAAGAGGTGCATTTTTTTTTTTTTTTTTACTGGAACTCCGACTGCAATTTACCAAGGGGCCTGGTCCATGAGTCCATTCAGCGCCAAGAAGTAAGATCCCTTGGGATTACTAGTATTTAGTTTTGATGGGGTAGAAATGTTAATACCCAGCCTAAAGTTTATAAAAATAAATTAGTCCTGGGGGAATCAGGGAACCACTACCTAAAATAAAGACTTTGAGGGCTCTAACCTGTTCCTTCTCGCATACCTCTTCTTATTCTCAGAAAAAAAAAACAGGCAGCTGGGACCACATGCCCATTTCCCCCACAAACTACTATGCCTTCTGATCAAAAAGTGGATGTGCACACATACACACACACACACACACACACACACAACCTCAATTAAGCAAAATGGATCCCAAAATAGTATCAAGTAAAATAATCTTTTTAAAAAATTTTTTTAATGTTTATTTATTTTTGAGAGAGAGAGCACAAGCAGGGGAGGGGCTGAGAGAGGGAGAGACACAGAATCTGAAACAGGCCCCAGGCTCCGAAGCTGTCAGCACAGAGCCCAACATGGGGCTCGAACCCATGAACCACAAGATACTGACCTGACCCAAAGTCAGACACTTAACTGACTGAGTCACCAAGGTGCCCCTAAAATAATCTTTTATAAGTTCATATAAACCGACTACAGAAAACAGTGATAACAAGACTATTAACCAAATCATACACACCAAAATTTTAGCAATAGTCAGTTTCTTTAGTTGACTTTTAATACTTTTCTCCAACTTTTAAAAATGGAACACACAATAAACATTTAAAGTATTCCTGAACTACCTTACTTAATTTGTCTAATTTAAGTTCAAAGAACTCGGATCTTTTTTAATATACACCTTGTCTATAAATGTAAGCAAATAGGTTTGCTGGCCCACACAATATAAAATACCAATAATAAACAGCACTAATTAGAAATCATGAATAAATATTAAAACTACATTTTGAATAACTTTCTTTCTCCTCTCCAAAATCTGGAAGCAAATGGAATTTGTTATTTCTTCCAGCAGAGTTAAAAATTGGACAAAGATCAGTTTCTTGACATTGTGATCTATCACCAACTACTACGATATTATTCATAGGAGGGCAAATGTGTCAGGGATAGACTGGGGAATATGGATCTAATAGAAATACTGCATTTCAATCCTGAGAAATTCAAGATATTGGAAAGTGAAGTAAAAGCACTGAATATATTTTACAATGAAACTGACGCTAAGAGCTATGGGCAAGATTTGTCATAGGTTTGTGGAATGTGCATTAAGAATTTTTCAGTATGCTTTTGTGTTCATCTGAGAAAACCTGTTTTAAAATTTTTATGTTTGAATTTATGCTAAAATTTGGTTTTATGTGTACCTCTATGAGTGTGTATAAAGGACCTCAAGTACAAAAAATATGAAAGTGAATCCCAGAAACGTTAGGATATTTAATAGTAAAGATATTCAATTTAGTTTGTGAAAGCTATAGATTCTTTTTCCATAAATACAAATGACAGGATATGACTACAGATAGTCAAATGCACCACAGATTTAACTAGCTTTGCATTATAAAAATGTGATTCTATCCTGGATGTTCTCAGTCATCCTTAGAGTTTATAAATCCAGTTTGTTCCCAGATTATACTTAATGGCAGATAAAAATTAACATAAAGTGAATCATTGGGAAAGGAAAAATGTGCTTCCTGTGTTTAATTTGGTCTTCATTAACTGACAATGCTTCTTCCCACAAAACAAATAAACAAACAAAAGAAGTTAACCTCTGGAGATTTATCTTGAGAGATATAAATGATGTTCCTGAAAATGTCAAGTCCTTTTACCGGGCTCATACCCAGAAAAAAAAAATGTTCCAGCTAAGAGAAAACTCTTGGAGTTTTCGTAAAATCTACTCAGTTTTGCAGAAAAGCTAACTTCCCATTTACTTTTAAATTGTCTCCCAGCTAAGACCAAGCAAATGCTGCAGTAATTTAAAGCAACATGCAATAATCATAAACAAGGAAGGAAAAGGCATACATTTTGAGATGAATGGTATAAAAAGTAAAGGATAATTAAAAGGATGATTAAAAGACAGCCAAACATCTAATGTTCATTTTGTCTCAGAATTCTCTGTCAAAGAGAATGACTGACCACTTGACTGAAAAGAGCAGATGAAAAACTGGTCAGGAAGAAAAGTAAAGCTGAAGAAAATGTAGAGGAACACCCACCTGCTGGAGAAGTATTCCCGTCTCCTGGACCACCTGACTAGAGTTGTGTGTTTTTTTGTTGTTTTTGTTGTTGTTGTTGTTTTTAGTTTAGTTTAAGTTTTGTTTTGTTCTGTTTTGAGGTAACTTGCAACATAGATCCAACAACTACAGTAATCTTTGAAGGAACTTAAAAGATTGGAGTGGGGCCAGAAGACTACAGGCAGACAGACAAATGCATTTTCAGTTTGTGAAAGAGAATAGTAAATTCTTCAACATATCGACAGAAGAGTTTTACATTATTCTTTAAAAAGCTTCCATAACAACTTATTAGGAAATGATGTGTGTGGTGCTAGAGAAGGATTATTGTTTATCAGGGGCTCTCGTGGCTACACTAACCATGGGCTTTCCGAAATGAAGTAATGAGAAACAGTATAGTGCAGTGGTTAAAAGTAAGGGCTTTGTGTTCAACCTCCCAGGACTAATTTACCACCCGTATGATCTTCAGAATAATTTCCACTCCCTGTATCTTGGCTTCCCCACTGTAGAACAGTAATAACAGCCCCTTTTCATAATACTGTTGTGAAAAAAAAATGCATTTAATAGATCCCCAGGACAACATAAGACAATAATGCACATATCCCTCACAGTAAATAATCAAAAATGGCACCTCTAACTATAACATCATCCTTCCATAACATATCAGACACGTATGGCAGGGAAATGCAGAGGATAGAGTTTAACTGGTTTCAACAAGGGAATAGGCAAGATCACTCATGACAGTCTCGTCCATACACTGGAAAACAGACAAAAATCAAACTGATGTTTGAAAGAGGAACCTGAAAATCATTTCATAAGAGGACCAGCTGAATCATTTCAGGGACTCTAATGCACCAGTCTATGTATACTATAATTTCTGTGCCAGATGAACTCCTTCAGAACAGAAGCTCTTTTCTTGAGAAATTTCCACTTTAAAATTTCACAGAAGTGAGCAAGTCTGTTTTCAACAACAACGGGGATATCAACCCTGACTGCCAACCACAAATGGATGCAGCAGTCAGGTATTGTCATTCTGATACCAGCCCGCAGCCCTGTTCTTTAACCTAATGTGTGGTCACTATATTTACATTACACTTGTAATTACTTAGTGTACATCGACCATCCCATTCTTCACATTAATGTAAAAAGTACGAGAGTATTAACAGTGATAAGAATGGACATATCATGACAGTAATGAAAAGATAGTTAGAAGAGAACCGCTAGTGCTGAGATGTGCACTGAGTCAAGAGCAGGATGACTCTGAAAGACAAAGAATAAATCAGAAAGCAGGGAAACCATTCTGGGCTGATCCACAAGAAAGAAACATGACCGGTAAAAAGGGAGAGTTTTGGGTACGTGGATTACCAGAGGGTCAGCATCAATTTAGGATGCCTGTGAACCTGATGTTAGTTCGGGAGACAAGAAAGTTGTTCAGAAATTTAATAAGCATGGTAACTACCTCTGAGGAACTTTTGTCAAAATCCAGGGATAATTATAGTTACCAGGCAAGTTCACATGTACAACATAGTGAGGAGTGGAGGTTCCCCCAAGGGGAGGAGTCTGTTTGGGGAATGATTCACAAAAGTATCTATCAGCATGAAGCTGAACAGAATGCCTGGCTTTAAAATGGAGATTAAAGAACGAATAGACCTGGTCTTACAGAGTCCTATCACTCGTATTCCTTTCTTTTTCTTCTTCTTAAGAGTTTTAAAGTAATTTCAAACAGCACTAAGAAAGTGGAGTATTTAACAATAAAACCTGGGTTTCTGGTTTCTTGAAAAATAATCTGAGAATCTGGCAACACTTATGAAATATATACCTAACTCATTAAGGGTTTCTGCTTGGCTCTTTGAAGCTTCTGAATTTAGGATCCCACTTTTCAAACTTCTAAAGAACTGGACCACACTTCCACGTGATGGGAGGGGATGGGGGACTGAACAGTAAATCCTTCTTTTACACTCTGACTAAACTCAAAGATTCTGAATATAAATATAAATGTAACCGGGCAGACAAAAATGCACAATGAGGTTGAAAAGTGGTTAAAATAGGAAAAGCTAACAGTAGAAAGCTTTCCTTTACCATTAAATCAACCATTAATATTGCTAATGCTATTTGATTGTGTAACACTTTGATCAGGGTAATGTTTACACTTAGAATTAAGTAAAGGTAAAAAATAAAATTGGAGGCTATATTTTAGAAAAATAATCAGGATCACAGAACCATAGGGATTTAGAGTTACAAAAGCCTTTGGAGATCATCTGGTTCAATTTAAGAATGAACTAATTTATATGTAAAATTTCAAAGCATTAGAAACTTACTTTAATTATAAAGTACATAATAATCCTAGCGATGAATTTAATAATTTATAAATTTACAAAAAGGCTATGACTATATTCTAAGTCATGCATATCTGCATATATGAGTGAAACTGAACATATAAACAAAGTTTTGCACATGTCACACGCAAGGCCCCTCTCAGCTCCCTCTGCTCTCACCCCGGTGACCCAATCAGGATGTTTTAATGAATACGCCAGGGGATCCTACAGCACAATATATTCCCTGACCTGTTTGGAAATCAGACAACAGTCCCTCTTGGAGTTCAGTCTTTGGTTCAAAGATTTTCCTCTCTTTTTTCCCAGCAAATGAGAACCATGTTCACCACTGGAAAAGAAAACACTGGTTACCTACCTATAATAAATACACTAAGCCAACACCCTAGAGACAATCAAGGAGGCTGGTAATGAAAGTCCTATTCATAATGCAAACAAAAGTAAATTACCAAATAATAAATGCTGAATCTTTGAAATTTGGAGTAGCCAGCTTAAAAAAAAAAAAAGTCTGGTGCATGAGTCAGAATCATTAACATAATGTTGCCGTGTCTGCAAATTTCTGGCAGGTTAATTTTTGATAGCTGGGGAACAGCAAAGCTTCCAACCAATTTTCTAAATCATCTTTAGGCAAACATCCAGGGGCAATCACCTGTAGACTCTGTCTAAAGGCCCAGGTATGTTTTGAGAAAGCAGTCAGACTCCTGAATGATTTACAAAGTTAACTGTCAGGACTGCTCATTTAACCAGCTTAGACTGAGAATAGGTAACTAAAAAAAAATAAGCATGACACATGTTAACCTCTGTGTCCTCACCTCACTCAGAGGAAAACAGCATCAAGAAAAGGCATATTTACCCTGGCTATTCAAATAATTTTTAGAGTCCTACTAATGCAAAGTGCTCCCACTATGAGGTCACTATAAATATAAATGATATAGCAGTCTTGATAGCAAGCGGAAGAAAGTATACTCATTTGGATGTATTTCCTTTTTGCTTTTAATAAGTTTACAATAGTATCATTAACCACTGGGTGCTATCATCCCAGGTTTTGAAATAAGCTATCAGGGCCCATTTCATTTGAGACAATTGAAATACAAATAATGATCCAAAATACAACAATCTGAACAAGTGAACTATTAGAACTAAGTTTGACGATATGCTGTTGCTTCCAAATAGATAACAGATCAGTATGGAAAATTAATGAGATATTCACATCTGAAACATAAGTTTAAGTACAGACCTTAGAAAAAAGAATGTTCATTCACTGTCATTAAAAAACTTGAATCACTAATTTGTTGATGATGGAGTTTGACCTTTAACACAAATTCATCAACGTCGCTTTCGTTTTTCAAATTTTTTGACAAAATACTGTAGTGATAATCTTAATGGTACAATATCGGCAAATATTATATTGACCTAAGAAGTATTTACTTCCTATTATTCCTTTGGCATTTTAAGAGTGGTTTACAAGCTTTTTTTCCCCCAATTTAATGAACATTTATATTCGATTTATGGTAAACTTGGTAGTTGTACTAAGAGTTTTAAAAGTTGGCAATTTGATCTTCATAAAACCTTAGAAAAACTTCTGTGTAAGAAAAATAATGTATGCCGGAGAACCACAATGACTTTTAAACCTTTTAAAAGGAAGATTTACCCTAGTGTTAGGAGGGTAAAGATCCAAGATTAGCAGGATTAAAAGCTAAGATTACATTTACAGTGATTTTAGGCCACTGATGAAAATGTTTAATGCTTATTACAGGGTGATAGATTAGAGTTACACTACTTTGGAGAATTATTTACCAAAAAAATATGTTTACACCAAATCATGTTTATTCCTTGTCATCTTTCATTCTTCTACAAGGAGAAGTCAGTCACTGGAGATGGCCCCTAGTTCTCTGACACTCCCTCCAAAGACACAGAAGGTTTATGTCCCCACCCCTGGAATCTGGGAGGGCTTCTGGGTGCTTCGACTAATAGAATGTGGCAGGAGTGACGCTATGTGCCTTCTGAAGCAAGGTCATAAAATGCCATGCAGCTTCCCCCTGGATGCTGGGAACACTGCACCTCTGGCTGTCCCCCCTCCAAACACAGCTGTCATGCTGGGAGAAGTCCAATACACATGGAGAGGCCATGGGTACATTCTGCAGTCATTGGTCCAGCTGGACACAGCAGTGAAGTCACCACAGCCCAGAAACCAGAATGAAGGGGCCTCCAGATGATCCAGGCCTCAGCCCTGAGACACCCACAGCCTTCAGAATCCTCCCGACTGAGGCCCTAGACGACTGCAGAGATAACGCAGTCACCTCTATGCCCTGTCAGAATTCTGCCCACAAAATCTGTAGTCATTATACAATGGTTACTGTTTTATGGCATTAGATTTAGTACAGTCTGTTACATAGCAATAGATAAATGGACCATTACCCTAGTTAAACTAGCTGGCTATCTAAGCCTGTTTCTAAAACAGTAAAAGTAGTAGTACTAATAAAATAATTGTAATAGTCTCTTGTTCCAGATTTACTGTTACCACTGCACTTTCATGATTGTATTTCTTTTTTTTTCTTTTTTTAAATGTTTTATTTATTTTTGAGAGAGAGAGAGAGAGAGAGAGAGACAGCATGAGCAGGGGAGGGTCAGCGAGAGAGGGAGACACAGAATGTGAAGACAGACTCCAGGCTCTGAGCTAGCTGTCAGCACAGAGCCCGACGCGGGGCTCGAACCCACGAACCGTGAGATCATGACCTGAGCCAAAGCCGGATGCTCAACCGAGACACCCAAGCACCCCTCATTATTGTATTTAACTCTCCCTAATAGACCTATAAAACAAGTATAATAAATATTCCCATTTCTACAGATTAGAAAACTAAGTCTTTGAGAGTATAAGTAATCCCCCCAGAGACCCAGAACTAACAAATACCAGAACAAGTATTTATTTGTAGTTATTTGGGATAGGTCAGTTATTAGTAAAGCACTGGTCATTTGGAAGGAAAAAAAGTACAGTTCCTTTTTATAACGTGCATGTCAAAAATGTATTAATATAAAGGACAATAATATATAATCTCATAGTCATTTTACAATGGCAATAAAAATATTAATGTAAGTATCACTATATTTCTTTCTCAGAGTATTTACTTGGAGTAGCTCAAATTTGAATAATCTGTAACTCTTAGAATTCAGGAGAGGAAAACAAAGAAGTTAGCATCTAGACAGCAAAAATCAACAGTGTAAAATTGTAAGGGCTCCTTAAAGCTCACCAGGTAAGCCCCTCACTATCCATCTTCATATAAAAGGAAGTAAACACTACAAGAACCTAATTGACCTTAAAAGATCTAAAGAAAATGAGATTATCACAGTCATAGTGTTTAAAAAAAAAAAGGAGGACCTCAGAAATCAGCCAATCCAATCCTTCCTTTGAAAAGGGGAAAAGTCATGTGACTTGTCCAAGGCAGCCCTTTTCTAACCCCATACAGAGCTCTTCACTAAAGAGCGTCTGCTCTTCTTTAGGTAGATTGATGGTTTCCGTGAACTCTGTAGGTCCCAAAATTTCAGAATAGATTAATCACTGCTGTGGCTAATCCTTTTCCACTTCAAAGAGCTAATCCTTTTCCCCAGTTCTGAGTTATATACAGGACATGAAGATAGAAATAACCCTGTTGTATAAAGCATTATAGAATAGAGACACTACAAAGAGACACCAGTTACAAACAAAGCACATACTAGTCCCCAAAGTGAAATAATTCACAAGTTAATGTGGATCACCCTGTCATAAGTGTCCATAAAGCCTCGAGACTTCCTACTGCTTTAATGTTACAATAATGATAAGGGAAATGAGAATTAGAAAAGCAGCCATGGTATATTTACTGTGTTCCAGGACAAAGTATCATTCATACAATATTCCTTAAACCCTCATACAAACACCATAGAGAAGACACTCTTTTTCCCATTTTACAGGTAAGGAAACTGAAAATTAGAGAATTAACTATCACGTATATGGACAATGGCTAACTGAACATAATTGTTGTCTGCACATAAAATCTATTTTCTCCTTTTTTAATTTATTTTATTGAATAGGGCAATTGCACCCAGTTAAGGATAGTTAGTTTTACCAACTACTCTTTCAGTTAGGTGTGGCCATGCTATTAAGTTCAGGCTAATGATATATGTAATTGTTGTGTGGAATTCCCTGGAAGGCTACAGATTCAGCTGGAAAATGCATTCTTTTTGTCCTCCCTGCTTTGCTTCCTACCTTCCTGCAACATGGAACGTAGATGAGATAGCTAGAGCTTCAGAAGCCATCTTGTAACATGAGGTGATCCTGACAATGAAAGCCAGAGCCAACAGGATAAAGGAGGCAGGGGCCTTGGTCTCTGAAGATCATGAAGACAACACAGAGCCATGCATAGCCTACTGATAAACTTCTTTTCCAATACAGGAAAAAAAAAGAAAGAAAGAACTTCTGCACTACTTGGACCCCTAATATGTTGGATATTCTGATAAAATGCTGTTAGAAAAATGTTGCCAAACAAAATATTGAAAACTCCTTTATAAAAATCAATGCATACATACCTAATAGTCTAGTTTACTGGAATTTCTATTTTGTTTTGCAAAGGACCTATACTTCAAGACTGAATGTACAAATTTAAAGATAGATACTGAAGGCCACAATTGTCTAAACTGTATAATTCTGTTTGGATCATACTGCAGGCAGGGAAGTGAGCTGGGGAAAGGAGTTTAGCAAGAAAAAGATAGCTTAAGGGAGAATCAGAAATGCTACAGTTAGTTACTCTAAGCTTTATGCTGTGCACGTAGAATACAACCAACCAAGAAATTCTACCTATTATTTACGCAGTGACAGATAAAGGAAAATGAGGTGTAGCTCGATAAACAAGCTCTCTCCTAAAGCAGATTTAGACACTATTCATTCCCTTCTTTTCAGTCTAGAAGCCTGCTTAGCTGGAACTGTAAAATAAATTCCAGCACTCAGAACATTTCAAGGAGGAATAATTTTCAAAACTGGCTCAGGCTTTATTTTTCTTCACTTTGAAATTGATTAGATGTGCTGGTAAAAGAAAAAGTGTTAGTGTCTCAAAGAAAGAGAGTAGTTTAGACAAATCTAAGATAGCTAATTTTAAATGCTCTAGCTATTAACCATTGCAGCCCATCTGTCATCAACCCACAAACAAATCATTTCAGATTGGGCTTTATTGCAAATCAAATTATACTGAAAGGTAATCAATATTTTAATATTAACCCAGTATTTGCTGTGTGGTCAACTGATTATCAAACAGCAGTAAAATGTGTTTTTAAAGGACTTTAAACAAACAATGAATGGACTAGGCAATAGAAATAAAATCACTGATGAGCTGCTTAGTAAGTAATGGAAATCAAACTCAATACTTGGAAAGAAATGTTACATGAATAGTAATTTAATTTAACTTTTCAATTTAGAGCATGCCTAGTCATATGTAACTTTCTGAAATGAAGCATTTCAACAACTCACCATGGGTCTGCTTTAGAAGATAATCTGAGAATCTATAAGAATGACAAAAAAAAATTTACTCTACAGTAGCACTGGCCCTAACTGCTAAAGAAGCAAAGACAAGTAAATGAGAATGTTTCGATTCAGTGAGTCAACACTGAATTTCACACATATAACAGTGTGCACCTCTAAAACTTTAAATGGAAAAAATAAAATAAAATAAAATAAATAAATAAAAATAAAACTTTAAATGGCATTCAAACTAAGTTACTACACTCTCCTTGTGGTGGTGGTGGTGGGGTGTCTGGAGTAAATAGAATAGCTCTAAAATATAAATTAAACTAACTTTGTTGTGAATGGTTTCATGTTTCTTTAAAGTTTTACTAATACACAGAATTCAAATCAGTTTCTTTGCTATTAGCTCTGTGAGCAATGAAACATAATGATGGGAACAGAGCCAGCATGCAATACATTAATTTTCAAATGAATAATCAATGAATGATGCACCAGTTCTGGATATTGCAGCACTAGTAATAACTGGCTGGATGGTATCGATTAACTCATTCAAGAGAGACACAATGGTAGGGCAGAAAGACACACTAAAAAAGTTTTAGAGGCAGATCTGGATTCAAATCCTGAGTAGCCAGGCCATAGGAAAGGCATTTTTCATGCCTGAACATCAATTTTCTTAACTGTAAAAATAAGCTAATAATGTATAATAATAATGTATAACTTCCATGGCTACTATAATGCATATAGTACACATTCGTTCCTCATTATAAATGACAGCTATTATTATTACTACTACTATGGACATCTTTGAGTATCATTTTATTATGTAAGAAATTGCAGAAAAGTTGGGAGGATAAAATCTGATTATTAATGTGAAAACACAGTAAAATATAAAAATCAATAGACTGTAAATGATAGGGGCACCTGGATGGCTCAGTTGATTAAGCATCCGACTTCAGCTCAGGGCATAATCTTGAAGTTTGTGAGTTCAAGCCCCATGTCAGGCTCTGTGCTAACAGCTCAGAGCCTGGAGCCTGCTTCAGATTCTATGTCTCCCTCTCTCTCTGCCTCTCCCCTGCTCATGCTCTGTCTCTCTCTCTCTCAAAAATAAACATTTAAAAAAAAAAGGAATGTAAATAATGGCAAAATCATTCTTCTATAATTCTACTAGAAGCCCCTGCAACTGACTGAAATTTTCCTGAAAAGAATTAATACTTATATACCATTCTGAGGTAGGGAAACAGACAACTATGAATTATGGCAATAGGTGGGAAATATGGTGGAAAATAAGCGATTTGGAATATTTTAACTCCCATCGCAAACTACGCAGACAAGGTGTTTAAAAACCTACCATGTTTTACAACGTGTATTATCAAAAAGTGAATGCCCCCATGAACTTTCAGAAAAGAGCTAAATATTTTCTAGAATTTACAGCGTACAAATTACCATATACATCGTGGTCTGTGCATAGGAAAGAGTATACAGACAAGATTTCTACTTATAAAAGTGCCCCTGAATTGAAATAGAAAACAATGAAGATTCGCTGTGTGTTGTATTCACCTTTCTATCCCCAAGATGTAGCTCAGTATCTGGAACTCAATAAATATATGTTAAATTGGCTAAAAAAAATTAGCTAAAACCAAAAGTGACTGCTTTTCATCAAGCCTTGAAAGCCAACGTGCTCATAATAAAGACATCGGAAACTAAACCATATAATAGAAAACTATTTTTTTAAAATCTCAATCTCACATTGTTTTATTATCACATATAGTATTTGCCTGAAAGATAACCTAGTAGTAGCAGCATTCAATTTGTCTGGTCTTATTTATTACAAATAGAGTCTCTTTCCTATAACCACATGATAAAATTTGATATCACACAATACGTAATCCTAGTCAAAAAGCACTCATCCCAATTATGATCCATTACCAAAAGTAAATAAATAAATAAACAAAATTTTTTTAACCTTAAAAAATAATTAAAACCTCATTTTGGTTAAAATGTTACACAGGAAAAGGGCTACTAGCATAAGTCTATTATTTTGAGCATAGTGGATCTTCATTTGTTGTGGATGAAACACAATTAAAATAATAACATTGACAAAAATAAGACAAATGAAAAGAAGTAAGATTTGTATCTGACTGGGACATCTTCAAAGACAATACTGTTAAGTTCTAACCTAAATACATATTTAAGTGTATGGCAAAACTGGACAACTTTGGGCATATGCAAATAATCAGGTCCAGAAGGTTTGCACTTTTTCAAGAAATAATACCCTTTAAGAGTCCCAAATGCGCAGCAATATAGGAATGACTAAACTCACCCCTGCTTGACATAAGTTCTATCAGGCACCATCTAGCTTCCCCCAGACTAGTCCTACTCTTAATCATCTTGCCGAAAACTCTTCCCTGATCACCTGTTACAAGATAGATAGCAGCTGGGCTATTTTAGGTAATAAGGGACTTGGGTTTTCAAGGTGGTGAGGGAAAAGAACCAGAAGCTTGGCAGCTGTGAACCAACGGCCCCACCCTTTCACCATATAACGAAAATCAGCTGTTGCCTCAACAGCTGGCAGGTCGCTGATGAAGAGTTGTAGATTTTATGTAGAAAAGCTCCATAGTTAGGAGGCAACAGAGAGTAGCAAAGGGAAGAGGTGATGAGGGTGGAAAAGAATCACAGAGGAAGTTAACAGAAGTGGTAGCATAGCTATGCTAACAAACTGTGGCAGGAACCACTTGCAGAAATTATGGGAGCCTAGGACCTGAGAAACTGTTAAAAAAAAAAAAAAAGAACAGACATACATCTGCCTGAAGGTATTTTATTGTCCTGTCTGAAAGGAGGAAAACCAGATTACCTTTTGAACTATTTCCTCAATCTTCCATCTATTTACCACTTAATGCTATTCCTATGTAGTGATGCATTTAATATAAAGTATGATAATTATAAGCAGGAAGAGATTAGTGACAAATGTTATGACGACTCTGGCTTCTCCAGCAAACTGCATTTTGAGACCAATAACATGTTCACAGGCATCTATTTACCTGATGTCTACACTGACGTCTAGCCCAGTACGTGGCACATGGTTGACGACAATTAATGAGGCATGGACATGGCCTATATTAACGTGGGAGAGAAAGGTATGAACACTAGCAACAACATGCTAAAAAATGAACAAAAGGAAGAGATTTGCTCTGCCGGCATCAAGACATGGGAAGATGGGCAGGAAGAAGGGGCAGGAAGGAGGAAGATGGGCTTCAGAAATTGAGGTAACATCCTAGCTGGTCTTGAAGGATGACTAGGGTTTATCTGAAAAGGAACTTTTTACAAAAGTATTTCTGAAAAGAATAGCATATACAAATACAAGAGCATGATAGGTGGGAAAGAGAGCTGTCTGGGAGACAGGGAAAGGATTTGCTGAACAGAACTCAAGCTTCTGCTGAGGCTAAAATCCTTACATGTGTAATAGCACTGATCCATGAGTCTATTTGGTTTTTCTTCAGCTGTCCTTGACAGTCTGGCAAGGAAAGCAGAAGGCAGGACAGCAAAATTGAAAGTGCTTCGGAGAGAAGAGGATGAGAAGGAAAGAGAGAAAGAATGCCCAGGATGCTGTCTCTGCCCTAACCCACTCACGATACCCTAAACACTGCCTTTACTCACTCACCAGTCTGTAGCTCAATTCAGACCACTATCTGCGGAAGAGTAAGGAGTAAGAAGAGGATTATGTGGAGAGTTCCCCCTTTTACGAAACCCTTCACTTTTCTCTATACAGATGATCTTTCATTAAAAAAAAAAAAAAAAAAAGGGAAGGTGGGTCCATGGGTGGCTCAGTCGATTGAGCATCTGGCTCTTGATTTTGGCTCAGGTCATGGTCTCAAGGTTCATTAGATTGAGCCTTGCATCTGGCTCTGCACTCTCAATGTAGAGCCTGCCTGGGGTTCTCCCTCTCCCTCTCCCTTTTCCCCTACACCACTTGCACTCTCAAAACAAATAAGTAAACATTAAAAAAAAAAATACAGAACACCAAGTACATGGCACAATAAGCAAAGGTGAGTGGTGGAAATAAAAGAATAGAAAAGCAGAAAGAGCAGAAGTCCTCCAGTGAAGCCCTATCAAAGTGATAAGTGCAAATATTTAGAGGAAGATTAATCTGGCTGTTTACTTCTCCAGCCACTGCACAATATCCACAGTATCGTTCTATGTCCACCATAGTCCATACATTCTACCAGCTTCCAGGCTGTGTTTTTATGGAGGCTGATTCCATCTGTGTGTTTCCAACTATCAACTCAGGATACATAGGTTCCAGAGCAAGAAAACCAAGAATGGGTTTTATTTGGCTCTATTTTATGAGTTTATTTTGTTATTGCACAATAACCCTAAAAGATTAAATGCTCACCTTTTTTTCTCACTGTCCCAGATTTGAACTCACATAATATACGAGAGTATATGGTTCATATATTTACACGTGCATGCATCTATTTAAAGAAAGAAAGAGAAACCTCAGTTTTATGTTTATTTATTACTTATACAGTTATTTAAGCCTCATGGAGAAAGAAAAACAAGTCCTGCAACTCTTCTATAATTCTATTTAAGGGACTTTTATTTATTTCTATTCTATCAAATGAGCATTTATATCATTAAGACATTTTTATAAGGAAAATACTCCCCAAAGAGAGGATGACCTGAAATACAAGTCTAATTCCCAATCTGTTTTCTGATCAGTAACATGGAATCCCTCCCCTTTCATCATATTTACTACTATATAAATCAGTATAACTGGAGTCAGCTAATAAACTTTCACAGCCAAAGGTCTCACACTGAAGTCCATAACCCACAAATATTTGCTCTATAAAATATGACAGATTGGGAAAGTTAGGTAGATCTGGATAGCAACAAATAATCCTAATCTTTGCTTCTATCAATGAACTGTATTTAAAGTTGCCAATACAAATTTACCTTCACTATAGAAAAAAAGTCCAAGGATAGTATTTCATTAAAATATTTTAGTATTAAAGTAAAATTGAATTTAAATCTATCTTAATAGTGTGTTTAGCTTTATTAGATTCCACAGTACAATAATGTCCTTTAACTTATTTTATGATGATGGTATTAAAATCAACCTTGGGCTTCATTCACAAATCAGACATAATAGCCTTTTAATATTATTTGCCAAAGATTTCTACTAATACAAACATGACTTCCCTTTAAAGGTCCTTAAAAGAAGAGGAACTAGAATGGAAATTTAATAATTTTCCTTCGAAACTCAATGATGCCTTTAAACAAAAGCCAATATTAGAACTAAAAAGGCCTTATTTGAATATCATAAGTACATATCATTTAAAACTTAAGCCAGTTTCTATTAAGATATATACTGTTAGGAGGAACCCCAATGCCCTCTCATGCAAAAACTTCTACTCCCAAGAGAAAAACACATTAGACAATCTCTTCATTCTGTAGACACTGCTGCCCCTGGGAGAAGCAGAAATTACATGGTAGGGAGGACCTCCAGAGTCTGTCCATGCATTTACATTCTTCAATTTAGCAAAATAAAGGTGTAAAAAGTCATCATTTGCCCATAACCTAGGGCTCTTTTCTCTCTTGCTGTGGATAAGTTTTAACTCAAGGGGAGAAATATTTGAAAACCCATTTGGTTCAGGTCCAGACTATGGTTTCTAATTGAGACCTACCAATAATAGAGTAAATGTTTTCATCTCTACCTGATACGTGTGTTAATATCCCACTTGGTCTGATTTGAAATTCAACTCTCTCCACCGAACACATGGTGGGGTCACAGGGTTCTTACTAATCCACTTTATGAAATTATGCTCATTTTTAAACGTTCATATCTGACATCATCTGTTTCAGTGAACATTTAACTGAGTCCTTTGTTGAAATTATATGTTTCTTCTCAATGTTTTCATGGCACCTTATAGTTTGGTTATAGCTTACAAATAAACTCTTAAACCCCCAAACATTTCATTATTGCTATACCCCTTAAACAGTGCCTTGCACAGAGCTGTTTGATGAGTGTTTGTTAAATTCTAAAAGTCATATATTCCTCAATATTAAAATTAAAGAATGTGTTTATCAAGTATGAAGAGAACGACAGTCTACAAAAATGAAATCACATACATTCTATTTACCCAACAAATAAGAGTGCATTCCTAAACAGTTTGGGGGAAACTGTTAGCCAATAGCCTTCAGGCAATGATAACGTGTGCACTGGGAATTCTATGTATTTTCTGCACTGCTAGTTCTAATGTTCATGAAAAATGCATGCAACTGTTTCATTGGAAAGCTCCTCACTGATAAACCCCGGCCCTGGTTTTTCTTGGGATTTCACATTAATCCTAATTTTATGCTTACATGTAGATAAGAGATTTAATATTTAAAATAATGCAAATGCCCTTTGTTTCAAATATAAATCAATGTATGAGATAATAGAATAAAGAAAGGAAAACTGCAGAAGCATTCTGCTAGCTATGCACAAGTTTCCTTTTGGCAATTAACAATCCTGTGTGTTCAAAAAACACTGAAGCACAAATTCATCAGTCTGGAGGACAGCCATTCACCTCATTTAACAAATATATACTCAACACCAACTACATGCCTGTTCTCTGCAGGGACTGGAGGTACAGCACTGCAATATAATAGACACAATCCTCATCCTCACTAAAGTTATAATTGGTGCAAAGAGATATTAAGCAGGATAAATCAGGGGCACCTGGGTGGCTCAGTCAGTTAAGCATATGACTTCGGCTCAGGTCATGATCTCATGGTTTGTGGGTTCAAGCCCCACATCAGGCTCTGTGCTGACAGTTCAGAGCCTGGAGCCTGCTTCGGATTCTGTCTCCCTCTCTCTCCTGCCCCACCCCTGCTCACACTCTGTCTATGTCTCTCAAAAATAAATAAACAGTAAAAAAAAATTTTTAAAGGAAAAAAAGGATAAATCAGGATAAATCAAAGATAAATCAAGGATAAATCAGGATAAAGCAAGCAAATAAAATCATGACTGAATGTTATTCAGGAAAAAAGGGGGCAAGATGAGAGATGAGCAAGGACTTAACATGATCAGATATATTCTGATATCCAAATCATGCCACATACCATAAAATTTAAAAATTTTAATAGATACATTATGAACTATAAAACTTATTTCCCTGTAATAGCGTACAGCTAAGCAAAAGAGTACAATCAAACTATACTAAGAGTAAATGGTATATCTAATTTGCAATTTTGCACTCACAATTTAAAAAGTTGATACATTGCGCTGCAACCATGTGATAAATATGTCTCTGCTTATGAAAATCTCAGAAAGGTCCCAGGTTGAAAATGGACACAAGTGGCTCAGTCTGCTAAGAGTCTGACTCTTTGTTTCAGTTCAGGTCATGGCCTCACAGTGTGCTAGTTTAAGCCCCACATCAGGCTCTGTACTGGCAGCTGGGAGCCTGCTTGGTATTCTCTCTCTTCCTCTCTCTCCCTCTCTCTCTCTCTCTCTCTCTGTCCCTCCCTTGGTCATACTCTCTCTGTCTCTCTCAAAATAAATAAATAAACTTTAAACAAGTAAAAATAAATAAAAATGGACAGGGATAGAAGAGAGGACACTTCTAATTAAAATCTACAGATTCTGGGGGCACCTGTGTGGCTCAGTCAGTTAAGCATCCAACTTCGGCTCAGGTCATGATCTCACGGTCCATAGGGTGGGTTCGAGCCCCGCGTCGGGCTCTGTGCTGACCACTAGCTCAGAGCCTGGAGCTGCTTCAGATTCTGTGTTTCCCTCTATCTCTTCCCCTACCCCGCTCACTCTCTGTCTCTCTCTCTCTCTGTCTCTCTCTCTCTCTCAAAGTAAAATAAAGACATAAAAAATGTAAAAAAAAATAATAAAATAAAATCTACAGGTTCTGAATAAGTACCTTACAAATTTAATGAAAATCTAATATGAAAAGCACAATTAAAAATATTTTTCTTTATAATATCTGTCCTAAAAATAATAAAAGCAATTTCCTTCAAAAGTATTTCCAAGCCACGTAAAGATTAATCTGGCTAAAATAGGTATTGATAATGTAGTTTCAATATAATGATGCCTCATTCAAGAATCTACATGATGTCCAATTTCCAGATGAAGTACTAGCCCTATGCCTGTCATTGAAGATCTTTTGGTATCTATTTTGAACTACCTAGCCTGTTCCAAAACTTTTACTCTAAACATTTATAAAACTATCATATACGTCTTCTGTCATCTTTATTGAACCATTCTATCTCAGTTCATCTCATTCACCTAAATTATTTCTATCCCTTAAGGCCCAACACAAGCTATATTTGTTCCATTAATAATGTATTACACTATTCCTAGGAATTATCAAAGATTTATACTCTCACTATAAATCCTACCATATATGTTTGGTATGAATATGTGTGCATAAAGATACAGTTTTTTTCATGTAAAAATAAGTATAACAGAACATAATTTGCATGATTTAAATGAAACTGTGAACATAAAGACCAAATAGTTAAGTGCTCAATAAGTACTGTATGTTATGCATAGATAGAATATCGACTAAAATCATACCTATCATTAGTTTCAACAAAATCTTTCATTAATTCATTCAATAAATATTTATAGCAGGTCCTATGCATAAAACTATAATGAACAAGATAGACTTATTTCTCATGAAACTTACACTAAACAAGTAAATGCATGAACAAAAAATTTCATCTTTTGGCATATATTAAAAAGAAATAAACATTTTTGGAAACACTACCAGTAGCTCATGAGTATATCCCTATCAATATATCTGTACATAGCTCCATATATCCATTGAAATTTCCTAAAACTTGCTAATAAGATATGTAGTAAACACAGAAAATTGTCACCTATTCAACAACATTTTCTTTCAGCACTAACAGAATTTTTAAAAATTGGAAAGATCTTTATATCTGTTTCAAATATGTTCAAGTAAATTCTATTTGAAAGATGAACTTTTCTTTATATTAAGCTTGTGGAATTGAAGGTCCTGCTTAGAGATGAGAAGAAAAGGATATCTTCAAAGACCAATTGGGGGAACACTCTTATTAATTAGGTCTGAAAACTAAACCAAAGTGCTTGCCAAATATTCAATGGCCTTACTATCTTTTGAAACTCAACTATATACAAATGCAAGTAAACAGACATTGGTTTATGAACTTAAAACAGCCAGTTCTTTCTCAAGAATGTATTTTCTAATTCTAAAGTAACAGCCCCTCTACTTCAATGTCGTATTTTGTTTTTACCTACTTTCAATAGAAGCGATATCCTGCAAGAAAGTCCTACTTTTTCTTCATGTTAAAATTTCATTACATTCAAGCACCACTTAAACTCTTATAGAAATAAAGCATTATATCTTGCTGTTGCTTCCTCGTTTTGTTTTGTTTCTGTAAATCTACTTTGACTCATTTGTTACTCTTTCTCTGCCTTTGTATTTAAGAGGGTAGGCAGCAAAGAGTGGGGATAGAGATAGAGACCATCAATTATTCTGCTCACTCCAAGTTGAAGTGTTCTGTTTGGTGTCTCCTGGGAGAAAGTAACATCCATAGTAACAAATGTAAATGCACTTACTGTAGGGCTATTTTAAATGTCACCACTAGTTAAAAAAAAAAAAAAAGAAAGAAAGAATCTGTATAGGACCATATTTCTCTGGGCACTAGGAATCGCCAATAATTTTCTCTTTAAATGCCACTGGCTAAAATCTCATCAATTTGAAGTTTTTTATATATTAAACAGTCAGCCACATGTTTACATCCCAGTCTCTACCTTCAACCTAAAAATGTAGCCTAACATTGCATATGTGAACAAACTGCCTTGAATTTATATGAATAGTTTTATCATTGATGCTTTGATGTTTTCCCTCTGACATTTGTTGTAGAAAACATTTATATCAAAAAACAAGAAAAAAAAAGCCACTGCTTGGGAGAGGATTTAAAAAGGACACCTCAATCTATCTATAAGAATTCCTAAATAAAAAAGAACTAGAATAGATACAGATAACAGGACAGTGCTTTTTGGAGAGGAGGTAGAGACATATTTACACGCTGCTCACAGATAATATAAAAAGCCTGCCTGTCTGAAATAAGAGGACATATTTATTTTAAGGGGATTTAGTTACTCTATACTACTCTTAATTATTTTCTTTGCTAAGTGTAACTAAGCTAAAATACATAAATAAATAAATCATTTTTCTATATTTTTAAATGTAGGTTAAATGAGGTTAAATTACTTAAAACACATAGTAGGTTTTTAAAAACAGTGATAGTTACTCATTATTAACATTGCCTAGGTGCTTTTCATGAAATGCCAGTGTTAATCTTTATAATAATTCTATTACAATCTTCATATTATAGATAAGGACACAGAAAAATGAATTGTCAAATAATATGCTTTAGGAAGTAGCATGGAAAGGATCTGAATCTAGGTTTGCCTAAGCCCAAACCCCAATCCTTAACCTCTTCAACTCTGTGTCTCCAGCTGGGGCTCATTGATCTTAAGTTGATTCTCAAAATAGCTTTGGAAATACCGTGGGTGTTACTGAAATCAGCACAATCTGGAAACCAAGACTCATGACTTTTACAGAGAGCTGTAATGTGTACATATATACATACATACAATATAAATAAGAATTTACCCTTTCACTAAATAGCATTTACGTTCCATTATAAAATATTTAGATAGACCTTGAAAACAATTCTACGTTTATACAAGTAGTATAAGGGGACTGAAAACATTTTGCTCTTAAGTCAATCTTCAATTTGTTGAAGTGTTTTTGATGACACAGTGATTGAGTATATCAATAATTTGTAGCCTCTCTCATAAAGATCTAAAGAGGCAATGTAAAGAAAACACGGGAGCCCTGTTGGCTGCAGCACTCGGTTTGTGCTCTTGTACTGTAAGAACAAATGCTAATTACTGTTCAGCCCTAATGCTAATCTCAGCATCTGCTAATTAAAAGATCACATCTTCTGCAAAGTCAGCATTACCATTCAAATGAAAACATTAATCAGTTTGAAAAATTCAAAATCAATCAGCTGAAAGGAGAAAGTTGTAGGCCTTCAGCACAAACTCAGGAGTGCAAGAGTGTCAATTTATATGCCTCAGCAACACTGATTCACATTGTTATAAAAGTTACTCAGAAATGTATTTCATTGTGTTTCCTCGTTTCACCCTAACCATTTCACTACATAATTGTTTTTATATGCAATATCACAGTATTATCCGGCTCTTAAAGAGATCTTGTTTTACATTTAATGCACTAGAGATGTGATTACTGACCAGATTTTTAAAATAGATGTTGCAGAGTTTTCAAAAAGCAAATGTAACTTAGTGAGATATTTCCAGAATACTAATAACGGCAGAAAAGCCCAGCTGCATTAATTATTTTACAGAAGTTTTTTTTAAGCTAACCTAAGAATCTTTTTTTTTTTTTTTTTTTTTTTTTTTTTGGTGATCGTTATCAATTTTCAGAACATCTAAAGGGCAGACTGAAGTTATATTTCAGGTCAAAAAAAATAGCATGTTTCTCAACTTCTCTCATGAAGTTGTCATAGACAAAATACTTCTGGATTTTGTTGGTGGTGATCTCTCCCATCTCATTTGGTGTTCTTCCCTGTGTCAAAGAATGGAGACTACCAGGAACCTTCTCTCTCTCGGTGGAGCAAAACGCAGCTAACCTAGTTCAGTTAGCCAAAGAATATATAAACATCCCATCCTGCAGAACTAAAACTTGTGATATACCCATAGATAAGAGATGGCAAGATACACAAAACATTTAAGTAACACTTTCATTTCTTAAACTTGAAAAATTTAATATACAAACATCCAGCAGCCCAAATGAATACAGACTTGGAAAATGTAAAGAGTCCTAACATTTCCAGAATCTTATTGCTCATTCATCAAGATAAAACACTTTAGGGACACCAGGGTGGCTCAGTCGGTTAAATGTCTGACTTCGGTTCAGGTCATGATCTCACAGTTTATGGGTTCGAGCCCTGGGTCCAGCTCTGTGCTGATGGCTCAGAGCCTGGAGTCTGCTTTGGATTTTGTGTCTCCCTCTCTCTCTCTGCCCCTTCCCCACTTGTGCTCTGTCTCTCTCTCTCTCTCTCTTTCTCTCTCTCTCTCAAAAATACATAAAAACATTAAAAGATTTAAAAAAGGGAAACACTTTACGGAAAATAAACTTAGGTGATTTCTTACTAAGTCAGTAACAACACTAAAATAAATATAAAACTATAAACTCAGTTTATACTGAGTTTACAACTCAGTATATATACAACTGTAAATGAGTAAAGTTTTTTTTCATTTTGAAAAATAAATGAATAAATAATTGTATGTAAATTCATGTGCACAGCAAAAGATATTAATGTAGCAATATCTGAAATAGAAAGTCAAATTCATATCCTTGTTTATCTAAAAAGATAGGAAGAATACAGTCCTAAACAGAATTTACAATAATTATTTCATCAGGCAGACAAAGAGTTTGATATATACCACACTATGGAAACTTAGCACTAATTCACTTTATTGAATTATGAAATAAATAATACTTTTCCCATAACAACTTCACGTGACAATGTAATTCAAAAGAATTATTACTATAATTTATCATGTTTTTCTTAAACTTAATAAGACAGTCAACATGAATCTACAAATCTTACACTGACCTCCACTAACAAAGGCTAACAATCATTAAAAATAGTTATCATAATATTGATATATGCTCACAAAAATCTTATTTCATATGTGTAACCCCTAAAAAGTTTTATTAGAATAACATTCATATGTAGTAAAGACTATTTCCATATAACACCAAAAAAATGAATAAGAACAGCTTTGAGTGATATAAATTTTTATTTCCAAGATGCACAGAGTAGAAAAATGGCTGATATGTTCACCAAAGAAAAAGCTTTGGGGTTTCTCCTCACTGACACATACTAAAAAGGATTCACTTCCACATGCTTAGAAACATGATGAAGGCTGTACATCCAGGAAAAAGAAAAGAAAAAAAAAAAAAAAGCTCTCTCAAGAGCAGATTCACTATATTCAAACCCACAGGGACTGATGATACATAAACAGAATGTCAACTTACTAATTTACAAGGAGAAATAACCTTCAGAGGGACCAGGATGCTAGAGGTCTCATCCATCAGTCCATTCCATCCCTAAAGGCAGACTTCAGGGAAAGTCAAACAAGGAATCAAAACAAGAGGAATCAACTGACTCCAGTATTTAAAGACCTCTATCCATAGTCAAGTTATCTATCTCACCAAAGTGAGTTTCACCAGTGGGAGCAGAATTCCTTTTCCATATATTCGTGGTTAACCAGCAATTCTTTGGAGTGACACATTCTTTCAAGTCTAGTAAAACTTCAATGCAGGGGCACCTGGGTGGCTCAGGTGGTTGAGCATCCAACTTCAGCTCAGGTCATGGTCTCATGGTTCATGAGTTCAAGCCCCACATTGGGCTCTGTGTAGACAGCTCAGAGCATGGAGCCTGCTTCAGATTCTGTGTCTCCCTCTTTCTCTGCCCTTCCTTACCTGCACTCTGTCTCTGTCTCTCTGTGTCAAAAATAAATAAACATTAAAAATTAAAAAAAAAAAAAAAAAACTTCAATCCAGTCCTAGCAAAGAGCTTCAGGCCAGGGAGCAATTCAGTCACTTTGAGGTGGCTTTACACACCTAGACTTTATTCATTCTGTGCTCATCTCACTATCTAAGAAATTTTTTTTTTTGCTTCTTTCTCAATTCTGTAAGCAACATTTGGTCCACAAGCTCTAACACCCTGCAACGTCATTCAGAACTATAAGCTGATAGTTGTAAAGCTTTATTCAATCAATGATATGCCAGAAAGATTTGGGTATTTAGAAATTAGCCAAATCAGAGGCCTGGGTTGCAAATTAAGACATAGAGATCAACTAGTTCAACATCTTTTTCAATATCATAAACAAAAATTGAATACTTTCATTTAATACATACCTACTGAGGGGTGCCTGGGTGGCTCAGAAGGTTAAGCCTCTGATTTCAGCTCAGATCATGATTTCATGGTTCCTGAGTTCAAGCCCCGCCTCGGGCTCTGTGCTGGCAGCTCAGAGCCTGGAGCCTTCTTCAGATTCTGTGTCTCCCTCTCTCTCTGTCCCTGTCATGCTCATGCTCTGTCTCTCTCGCTCTCTCAAAAATAAATAAACATTTAAAAGAATTAATGCCTATCTACTGAGTGCAAACTGAGTGCAAGGCTGACTTTTTGGAGTGAGGATATGGAGGCTGAATGGATCTAATATTTTAGTGCCTATTACTACTAGGCACTTGGCCAGATAAATGAGAGCATATTCTCTCATTTACTCCCTACAGCCATGAGGTAGGTACTATTTCTCCACATGCGGGGGAGCAAGCTGAGCTCCCCCTCCATCTCTTCTGGGAACTTGCTTTGTTATTAGTCCTTCTTTTGCTCACATTCTCACTTCTGACTTCTGAACACAATACCATTTTAGCCTCTCACATCTTCATGGTGCAAGTGAGCAAGACAGCAAAAAACAAAACAACAACACAAAACAAAAAACAAACAAAAAAAAAACAACTCTCACAATTGTCTATAATTCTCCTTTGGACACCACCAAAATTTTTCCTTTTCTTTCCCAACAAATGGGGGAGTAATTTAAACTTGCTGTCTGTTCTTACTCACCCTTCATTCAATCACCAGCCAACTGCAGTCACCTCTTAGGCACCACCACCTTTCACTAAAACTGCTCTGGCAAAGTCACTACCCACGTTTGAGCAAGAACTTCTGAAACATTCTCTTTGCTCCATTTTTAAATGGAAGGGATTCTCCACCCAGCTCTTTAACCATTCCTTCCTGTTTCCCTTTTCTAGTTTCCATCCTTCAATGTTAGGAGTTCCCCATGGCTTTATCCTTGGCCATATTCTATGCTCACATTTTATACATTAAATTCTCCCTGGTAATTCAACCCATAATCTTGACTTGAATCAGCCTCCACTCAAAGATGCCCAAATCTGTATCTCTACTCCAGATTCTCCCCTTAGCTTCAGATCTTTATACTCAGCCCATGCGCACATGTAAGGGAAAGAAATGTCCTACACTGAATGCAATACTTTCCATGAATTTTTCATAAAAGAACACCACACTTCCCTCTATCCCCCAAGTAAGCAATATGTAAATCAACCTTGTCTTCTGCTTTACTGCTCACCTCTAATCTAATCATCAATTCCTAAATTACTTTTTTACTTCCTTAGGTCCTCATACATCAACACCCTTCTCACCATTCCCATGGCTACTGCTTCATTAGGTCTTTAATACTTTTCCAAGAAGCATCTAACTGGTCGCCCTTCAAAGACTACAACTCTCCAACCATACTTACATCTGCTAGCTGCAGGAAAATCCAAACTTCTTACCAGAGTGTCAAGGCCCAGGAATAGGTTCCTTCCTACTATGTTCCTAGCTTTAATCCTCAGAATTTATTCTGACTCCTCCCAAAACCACACGATTACACACTCACACAAAATTTATTCAAAAGTTCATAGTCTTTCTGTCACAGCATATAGCACAATATTCAGGTCAGTGCCACATGGATCCAACACCTAATACAATCTGAGGAAACCAAATTCAACAAACTCCTTTGTTGACTGACCTGATTGACAATGTGTTTTAAAACCAGAATATAATTACTGATACTGTAAAATTCTCTTCCCAGTTAAATGTCAACGGATAATTCTCACTTTGGCAGTTTAGAACGGGCCAAACCACAACTTCCACCACAACAAAAATTTTGAGCAAAAGGTATTATAATATTCTTCTCTGTCACAAATTAAGAAGCTTTTCTGTCTACATCCACCACTATTAACAGGGTTCATATGGTACCATACCAACACTTTTGAATTACTTAGTAGTTTTGGCTCACCATAATAAGAAAACACTACACTAACAACATAGTAATGTTACTTGGGATGGAATACTGAATATGTGGCTATATAGCTCAGAGTTATTAGCAAACAGTACTGACATTCTATAACTTTTAGTGTCAAGAAAAAAATTAAATGTGATGCTGAGCTTTGAAGGCAAACCTTTGCATTCACTCAGATAACATAATACTTTCATATGCAACTGGATACCAAAACTGATGCATTTATAATTAAAAGTATATTCAGTAACTATTATACCAGTCATATTTTAAGATATAATAAACTTACTCTAACACTAAAAACTTTAATTTTCAAAAGGAAAAATATTTTCTTCTCAAAAAGACCGTTCTCATTGTGTAAGGGGGGTGATAAAATTCTTAACCTAAGCAGTTCATTTATATCTATCATCTTCATTCTTTCAGTAGAAGTTGCCCTGCTCCTTATTAGTAAATTAAGTTTTCACTAACAAAACTCCTTGAAATTCTATTTACCTATAGAGCAGGGTTCATATCTATAGCTGTGATTGTATGTCACACTGTCCAAAATGTAGAGTGATAAGTTTTCATTTCTTTATTCATTTTCTAATTTCTATATAATTAAAAGCTGTAGAGAAATCTGGATTAAACTTTCTTATATATTTTGACATCCTTCAAGTCTTTGTTCAAATGTCACCTTCTCAATGAAGCCTACTGTGATCTTCTATTTAGTGTGACAACCTGCCTTCAGTCCCCCCAACCTGTCACTCCAATGCCCTTATCCTGCTCTGCTTTTTTTCTATAACACCAATTACTTTCCAAGGTCAATATAATTTACTCACTTATTAAGTTTATTATGCACTTTATATATATATATATATATACACACACATACATATATATACACATATATAATCTTGAATATACATATTCTTTCCTCTACAAAAATGTTTCATGAGGACAGGGATCTTTATCTGTTGTCTGTTTATGACCCCAAGTAACCAGACTAGTGCCTGGTTCTGAATAGGTACTCAAATGTGTAATTGTTGTTGAGTGCAGAATACATAATTTAAATTCACCTTTTTTGTCTCTTACTGACTGGTTAATAAGTGTTACAAGAATCTATGATGAAAGTGAGACTTGTAACCCTGGAACATTCCTATGGTCAGCACCATGGGAACTAACCTCATATATCTTCTCATATAGTGTTGGGACCACCCCCAGAATGCTCCTCAATATCCTTCTCCAGGGTTCAGGAGCTCTAGTTTCCACAGCTGTCCGCCTGCCATAACAGAGAGATCACTGCCACAGACGTTACTCAACAGAGCCAAAGACAGTGACTTTCATGCTGACTTCATTATTGCAGCTTGTTCCTCTGTGAATATGTGTGAGTAGACTCATAGTTTTTTTTTTTTTTCAGTTTATTTATTTATTTTGAGAGAGAGAGAGAAAAAGTGTGAGTGGGAGAGGGGCAGAGGGAGGGGGCAGAGAGAATCCCAAGCAGTCTCCAGTCAGCACAGAGCCCCATGCAGGGCTTGAATTCACCAGCTGTGAGATCATGACCTGAACCAAAGTTGGATACAACCAACTGAGCCACCCAGGAGCCCTGCTGATAAGTTATTTTAACCTTTCAACAACTTCAACTTCTTGTTCTGTAAAATGAAGCATTTGAATGGTAAATGTAATATTCTATCAGAGTCAAAAATTACAAATAAAACCTAAGCATTTAAATGGAAGCATTTAAAGATGTTGAAGAACTTAAAACCTAAGCTTAATATCTTCAATATAAGATATTATTATTATCATTATTATGATGATTGGGGATCTTTATATTTTCATTAGCATATTCAAATGAACTGAATAATGTATTTTTCATAGATTTAATACTAATTATAAAATAAGTAAATCTGTTTTATAAGTCTATAACAATACATACTCAAGCACATAATTCTACAGTAGAGCTACATTCAGAACTACTGAGACAGCATCACTCTCCACATTCAAGCTGACACAGAGGCAACAAAGTCATCTTGATTGACTACAACTTTGGGTAAATCATGGTACCGATGACAGTCCCACAATACGACACGGCCTCCTTTGGCTGCGTTCTTCAAAACGCCGAGGAAAACTGAGGGCCAGTCTCTTAACATTATATTTTGTATTTTTACATTAAAATTAACTAAGTATCTTAAAGCGCATTTTCTTTCTTTTTTTTTTTTATTTTTGAGAGAGAGAAAGAGGTCGCACAAGCAGAGGAGGGGCAGAGAGAGGGAGACAAAGGATCTGAAGCAGGCTCTACGCCGAGAGCAGAGCCCAATGTGGGGCTCAAACCCACGAACTGTGAGGTCATGACCTGAGTAGAAGTCAGGCACTTAAATGACTGAGCCACTCAGGTGCCCCCTTGAAGCATGTTTTCTAAGTGCCAGGCATGGTTCTAAACACTTTCCGTGTCTTAAGCCACTTAATCTTTCTAACAGCCATGTGAGGCAGGTGCTATCATTAGCCCAATCTGAAGATGAATGCACTTAGTTTTCCAAAGTGACACTGCCAGTAACTGGCAGAACTGGGATTAAACCTAAGCCAACAGAACCGATGTTCTGTTTCTTTAAATCTAGATAAGAATGTATAATATAGTATAATAATGTTTACAAGATAGCTTGATCACTTAGTCAATTACAAGCCTGATTCTGGTGCTTCATATACATCATCATATTTAATTCGGACACCAATCCCAGGTGGAAGATATCACCATTCTACCCACTGTTTTTACATTAGGAAACTGGGGCTCTGCGAGGTTAAACACTTAAATAAGGTCATTATCTTTGCCATTTTCCTCATCTATCCATTTAGTAATCCTTCTCTCAAACAATGTTTCCTTCATTTCCTTATTCCAACCTAGGGTTTCACTCTGGCATAGTAATAGTACGGCATAGTCTGAAGTACCTCTTCAGTGTGATATGTTGAAATACACATCCAGTCGGGTACTGTAAATTACAATGCAGATATCTCAGGTTACAGATACTTTTGATTAATTTATATTTATCATTTGCCATGTACCAGGCACTGAGATAGATCCAGAGGATAAAATGAAGAACACAGATACTATGTGTGGGGAAAAAGCAGCAGATTGATAGTTACAAAAAGCCCTCATTAAGTTGTTGTGGCAAAGAAGTACACTTGCTAAGAAAATGTGGAGACGGACGCACAACCGTATCCAGATTTAGGGGGGAGGTGCAATGTCTAATCTGAGCCCTAAAGGATAAGGCTGAAATAATCAGGGGAAGAGGGAAGGATGAGGAGATAGATGTAAAATACAGTATTCTGAAGAAAGAAAAGGATAAAGGCCTCACACTGTGAGACTATTTGTTTTTTTGTTTCAATCCTTCCCAACAACCTCCACAAATTATTTCCTGGTGTGAATCATTAGTGTTCTGTTCGCCTCTTCCTTCTTCAAACCCTCTCACCTGGAATTATAGGATGTCTTCCAACTTCAGTTTCTGCCCCACCCTATTGCCAGACAAGCCGGCAAGTATGCCCAGCTCAATTCCACCCACAGAAATCACGTAGATTTTGTTTTATTGCCACAAACTGTTTATGTGGCATGTCTGGTTCCAGCCCTGTACGCTGCTATGACCATTTTCTCACAGACATGGTTCTAACAAACTTCCCAGTGTCGGGCCACTCCACACAACAGGGCTTTTGCCTCAAGTTTCCCTGTCAAGCACAATAAACACCTGTATGGCCTGGATGCCTGCATGGGACAAAACCTGCCTGACTGGGCCCAAGCCACCCTCCTCTTCTCCCCAGGGGGCTATCTGTACCACTTACCTAAGACTAAAATATTTGAGACTGATCTGCAAGCTTGATAAGCCTCAATATGTTATTAGTCATATCAAGATACAAACTTCTCATTAGTGCACAGTAAATATTTTGTTGAATGGATAAGGAAATCTGTACTACTGTAAAACTCACATGTGACAGGTGGTTGAGATAAACAGTAACATGCATCTTTTGTAAACATAACATGCAAATAAAAGAAACACAGTGGGGATTGAAAAGGTTTAAATGAATTGGGGAAAAAAATCTCTCATTATAGTTTCTTAATAACGTATGCAATAAATCCCACACTACAAATTCAGAAATGATAAGGAAGGGCTGCAACATTAGGGATATTTACAATATTTGAGAGTTCTACTAAGTACTGTTTTACTCTAATCAAAGTGGGACTAATCTTAATGATTTAAAAGAACTCCAATCCAATACCGTAACAAGGATAACAACAATAGACTGGCTACCAGACATGGAAAACTCACTATATGCAGGAACTGTTAAGGGTTTCTGTAAACAGGCCAGGTTGCTTACTATCTATCCCCCTTTTCCTAAATAACAGAATCTTAATTTTGTTCAGGATGGGAAAGTATTTATGGGAAAATCACTTGCTTTCCCAGACATTCTTGCAGGTAGGGTGGCCCTGTGCCACACCCGTGATGGAAGACAGATAAGCTGAATGTTTTCTAGGAAAGCTTTCCTCCTCCAGTACTGGTTCCAAACCCTCCCAAATACATTTTGTCCTCTGGCACGTGGCTGACAGGAATGTCTGGAATGTGAGGGGCTGAAAGTGAAGTGTCCAAGGTGTGACCACCAGGACACATGTGATACAAGAGCAACATTATGAGGCTAATGGACCAGAAAGAACAGGTTTCGGATCTTACTGTCACCATGAACGTGCTGCACTAGTTTTGAACTGCTCACTTCGGGATGCACAGTTGGGTGAAAAAATTAAAGGTCTACTGGGTTAAATCTCTTTAAGCATATTTGCATGCATTATTTCACTTGGGATTAGCAATATTCTTATTCCAGGAGCCTAGTAAAATAAAAATGCTCCTGTGGTAGTACTTTTACTACCATGGTAATAAGGGGAAAATTTATTAAAGTCACCATTGTATGGCTTCCCCCTTTTCTCATTGTCATACTACTAATTTATTCTCATCTCTCTACTTTTCTTTATTCCTATGATTGCCTGGTTATCTGACCGTTCTTGCCCTATTTTGACAAAGCATTTACATTTATAATAATCTCTAAACTCATTTAAAAGTAAATTAACTAATCTTTTCTTTATCTAAAATAAAAGTGACAAAAATACCAAAATTATGTGATACAAGTTTTAATAACGTAACTTCTAGTTACCCAGCAATGATACTTCCATTAATTTATCCTTAATACTCTCTCAACCTATTATCATACAGTATACTGTGATTTAAATCCTAAAATGATGCCTTCTCTAAAGATTATAATAATTAATATTAAATCCTTATTAGGGACGAAATACTCTGCTGTGTAGATATATTATATCTTCAGATATATCTATCTCTGCTTTAGACATATTCTCTCATTAACACTGTGGATGTTAGTTCTATTTAGCATCCCTGATTTTCCCCAGAACATGCCAATGTCATGTAGCTAAAGCCAAGTCTTAAATGCAGTGTACTGACTTCCAGATAGTATTAAGTCTTTACAGTTAGAAACATTTGAAGATTGGACACTGAAATATATTTTTAAGTACATTTAGATTTCTGATTTATAAAGTCATTTGATATTAGCCTGGCTTTTTTTCATCCATTTACAAAATTAAAATTACTACACATATGGTCGTGAAAAAAAAGTTACTAAAAAAACGAAAAGAAAAGAAAATTATACTCCAGTGTTAATCTGAAGACCAAGAAGTAGAATATATCAAAATTCAAATCAAACAAATCTCCGCTAGTCAAAAATTCATGTTTTCTCAAAACAGCATTATGAGGTTAACAATGCCTAGATGGGGCAATCAGAGAAATTGTTTTATTGCTTTATTAATTTGAAATATTTACTCCAATTATTTGCCCTCTATACAACTCACGTGGCAAAGGCCATTCTATAACTACACATTATTCAGAAACAGATGAACAAGGCTTCAATAAGCACCAAAGCAAAGACACAAACACATGAAATGCTGAGCATATTGGTGAAACCACTGGGAGCCTAATATGACCTGGTGAGAGTAAGGAATGTACTATTCAGGCCGTATGGCAATGTAATGGCCAGGGCCAAGGCATACGGGCTAGATGACAATAGGGCAAGCCTCTAAAGCCCTTGCTTTTCCTTTTAACAATCTCCCGCAGGTCCTGTGTCAGTCTGGAACACCTATGTTGTACCACTTACTATCTTCTATAAGAACAGTGGTTATTATGACTGATGAGATTGATAAAGTACATACCTTTTACAGTATTATAGTTCTAAACATCAAACTAGAATATTTAACTTGATTCTAAATCCACAATGATTTGGAAATACAGAATTTATCAGATCTTTGGAAAATACCATTTAAATGGGGATACAAACTAATGTTAACATCATTAATATCTAATGATTTCCTAAAATAGTAAGGATATAGGCTCCCTGCTATCAGAAAGTTAATTTCATGCCACTTTGCTTTTAGACAAGACCTACATTAGTAGGATGTTCCCTTTCTCGTATGCTAGCGTCCAGATATGTACTTCAGGATAAGAAAAAAGGGATGTCATACTCATTGCATCATGGATTAAAAGAGGCTGCTCAAACTTCTGTCACTACTATTTGGAAATAAATAAATAATAGAAATAACTGTCTGTCGTACATAGCTCCAACTATAAGTTCCTCCACATTTAAATACATCCCTAGTGCACTAGTGGAAAAACTGGTGAAATTTGAACAAGATCTGCATTTTAGAATTGAGTTCATGGTATTATACTAATGTTTATTTCTTTGTCTGTTTTGGGCTGCTACAACAAAATACCAGAGATGGGCAACTAACTGATAAGCAATAGATATTTGTTTCTCACAGTTCTGGAGACTATCATGGCATTGCAGGTTAGGTGTGTGGCCAGCCTTCCTGGTTCAGTGATGACCATATGTCCTCACATGGAAGAAGGGGCTAGAAAACTCTGTAAATTCTCTCTTACAGGAGCACCAAACCTATTAATGAGGGCTCCACCTTTACAACCTAACCAACCTCCAGGAGACTCCACTTCTTAAGACCATCACATCGGGCATTAGGATTTCAACATATGAATTTTCGGGGAACATACTCAGACCATAGCAGTTTTTTAAGTGATAACATTAGAGGAAGCTGTTTAAAAGGTATATGGGAATTCTCTGTACTATTTTTACAACTTTTCTCTACTGTTGCATACTAATCTGAAATAAAGTTTTTAAGAAAATCCTCATTTCTTTTAACATAAAATTTTAGAGTAGCTTGCTGAGCAGTCCAGATGTCACAGAACATCAAATGATGACCATTTCAAGTATTCAAAGCTTTAGATTATTGGCATATCAGAGCTTCTACTGACTGTGTTTAACAATTAGAGCTTATTAACCTTTGATTTTTGACAAAAGAATGGTTTTACAAAGATAGATCCATGAATAAAAAATGAAAACCTAAGTACTACATCTGAACTTGTGAAGAAAAACATTGTGTTGCATTAGTTATAAAATTCCAAGACTTGGCTAAGGAAAGAATTAAAAAACAGATCATTCTTTTCCATTATGATTGTAATGCACTTCTTAGAGAAAAGAAACACTTTATGGGAAAATATGTATTGCCAGAAGAAAAGGCAAAAATTCCTCAAGTCATCTTTTGCAGATATCCTTGTGAAGGAGAAACAAAGCTGTACCCTCTGTTTATGCAATATGCATTTATGAAGCACATATTCTGTGCTAGGCACGGTAATTAATGTTAAGCTCCAGAACACAAAATTTAAAATAAAAAGCTTTTATGCTCATTTAGATAGAGAACCTACTCCCAAAGCACAGGTTTGTAAAATCATCTAGTTCTAAATATCTAAAAAAGGTCAAATATGATTTCCCAGTAGGGTATCTCTTCTGTTTCTCCTTCACAGAGAGTTTAAGGATCTCAGTTTTGAAGATAATGAGGTTCCACTTTCATACACCTTTTTTAATTCTGGGGATAGTAGAAGAGAGCTGGATTTTATAAAGTATCCATTTTCCATCAGGTTTTCTGTTTGTTTGTTTTTGCTTTTGCTTTGTTTTTCTAAACTAACACCTAAACATCTCCAGAGTGGCGTGAAAGTACAACTTCAGGGGCACCTGGATTGCTCAGCTGGTTAAGCATCTGACTTCGGCTCAGGTCATGATCTCACAGCTTCAAGCCAGGCTCTGTGCTGACAGCTCAGAGGCTAGAGCCTGTCTCGGATTCTGTGTCTCCCTTTTTCTGCCCCTCCCCTAACTGTGCTCACTCTCTCTCTCTCCCTTCCTCAAAAATAAATAAACATTAAAAAATTAAAAAAGAAAAAAAGAAGAAAGTACAACTTCATGCCACAATCCCACGTGAGCTGCCCCTCAAGTATTCTGTCAGGTAATTTGAAGTAGAAGCAGAAAACCTCCCAAAGTTTTCATTCCTCCATCTTCCCATAAAGTAAAGCCAGCACACAAAGGTCAAATATATTCTATTTCTTAATTCAAAGATTATTCACCTCAGGAATCCTACTTGCATGTCTCCTAAGGTCCAGAATCTAAAAAGAGACTCATAAAATGAATGTTGCTCTGCTATACACTTCACATGAAAATCTCAGTTCTGCTATTAAAGACCCTAAAGTTGGGGCCCCTGGGTGGCTCAGTCAGTTAAGCATCCAACTTCGGTTCAGGTCATGATCTCAGGGTTTGTGGGTTTGAGTCCTACATTGGTTTCTGTGCTGACAGCTCAGAACCTGGAGCCTGCTTCAAATTCTGTGTCTCCTTCTCTCTCTGTCCCACCCCTGCTCATGCTCTCTCTCTGTCTCTCAAAAATAAATAAATGTTTAAAAAATGAAAAAAAAAAAGACCCTAAAGTTAAAATAATCACACATGCAAAGAAAACAAGATAGTCCTGACATTGTGGAAAGCAATGAGACAGGTCAACAACGACAAAAAAAGATTTTTGTCTCCAGCACTTCAAAATGAAATGATTTATTTGCTCTTCCAAATTCTAACGATTGTATAGTTACAGCTAAAATAAGCTCATGGTGTTTTCTTTTAAAGAAGTAGTCATTAATCTCAGCCAATTGGATAACTATAGATTCTGAGACAGTCCTCACAAAGCTAGGAGAAAGGTTTGTGCTAATGTCTGATGCAAAGCATGAGCATTGTAATTGGGTTTAGAAATGTTAATGTTTATGGTAATATTTGAACTGAAGAGGAACAATAGAGAACTAAATCTAAGATTGGCAAAAGTGACTAACCTGTAATGGCAAGATGAGTCATCATAAACTCTGAATGGTAATTCTTGGGGAGACAAGTATTAGGGGTGGAGAACATTCTGAGTGGCTGTTACAGAAAAAAAATGAGAACATGAGAGTTTTTATGAAAAGGATTCAGAGAATATGAAGGTACAGAGCAGTGATGAAAAAAAAATATCAAGGAGACCAGGGAAGTATTCACCGGAATATTCACTGTGACCATGGCCAGGAAAAAAACAGATACAAAACCAAATCCAAAGAACATGATGAGCTAATAAGTTTGTCACTAAAAGGTCAGTTTTGGCTGTTGATAAGGCTCAGAAGAAAGAACCTTGCTTTTCCTAAGAATGAAGTAAGATTAGCTCCAGAATTAAACTGGACGTCACTAAAAGAGGAGAAGGAAGTGAAAACAGAGATGCCTAATAAACAGATGTCTGTCAAAATATAAGAATTTATACCTTAATAAAGTAAATAATGAGGTGGTATTTGTAATTACCTGTACAGATAAAACTTTACTATGGTATTGAAACTGATATTCATACATCTTGCAAAGTGAATCATATTACTTGATAGTTAAATGGCATTAAGTTAATGCCCCCAGGACAGCACTGAGGTTGAAAAGGATACAGCAGAGAGGATAATGTCCCTGTCAGTATAGAAATACGAAGGGCAGAAATGGAAAGGCCATGTACTAACCCAGTAGCCACATAAAACTGGAAACGTTTCTAAAATTCTCAGGCTTATAGAGACCCTCAACTCTGGGGCCATAAACTCCAGGAAGGTGGGTTTGGTTGGGAACTAATGAGTCCATAGCACCAATCAGGAAACAGCACAGGTCACAACACCATACCAAAGGAACATGGCTGTTCCCACTCCCTGGGATCCCTGGACTGCCCTTCCAATCCACTAGGCAGCTGCACTGAAAGCAGCAGAGTGCAAATTGCTAAATTCCAGAAAGGAGTTATAACCTTGGGGTGAAATGATAAAATTGATTTTTTCCCCTCCCTTTGCCACGGGATAAAATACAAAGCAGATTCTGGCTTACCAGTGGTAGGACTGGAGACCATGGAAGGGAGGCACTCTTCCCCTCCATTCTCCAGAATGTTTGGGGGATCATGCAGGAAAGGGTGGCTGCTGTCACATTCAGAAGATGAAATATAATGAAGAGGACCCTCCCCTGTTGCATACAGATGGTTTCAAGCTCCACCTGCCTTACAGAAGGCATCAGAAATCATTATGTGTCACTGTCTAATCAGAAAAGGCAGTGAGATAATGCTCCCAGGTCCCCAGAGCCCACAATTACCCACTCAGATGCCCTGCCAAGGATTCCTAAATGACCACGAGCCTAGGGCAGCCAAGAAGTTAACCAGGCTGCTGATCCTGGACCAGGTCTGCAGAGGATTTGAGGAGGTTCCCTAAAACGAGGAGCTGTGTGTTCAATTCTGTACCTCAAAGTGACCACTATGAATTGTTAACTTCTTCTCATGCATTTTAAACACCACCACTCCCTAAGCGTACACTTTTTTTTTTTTTCTGGCCTTAAAAGAATGGAAGGTTTGGGGCCCCTGGCTGGCTCAGTTGGCAGAGTATGTGACTCTTGCTCTCAGGATCATGAATTCAAGCCCGTGTGGGACTTAGAGCTTACTTTAAAAAAAAAAAAAAAGTAAGGTTTATAACACAACTTCTCTTTATTCCTTCCAGATAATCTGGAAAACACAGTCCAGTTTTTTCTCCTTCAACTAAGAAAAGTACAAACAAACAATGTTTTAGTAAAAACCAATACATCTATAATTTAGGAACTTTTAATTTGTGGACCAAAGTCAAGCCACACATTTACAGTTTCTGACCACTACTATATCAGAATTGTAATAAGTTTTAAAAGAATAAAAAAGTGGCTCATGTAACATGCATTTTAATGTCAATAAAGACCCAAATAAATATAAACACATTTTAGATATTTAAAAGTTCACCCGAAAAATTATAAGGTATGAAAAATAAACCTATTAAAGTTTTCTGAAAGCTCGAAGAGTAATAATAAAGGAAGTTAACGTCATAAAATTCTCATCAACTCTGACTTTGAACCCCATTCAGATATACACAAAGATTGTTTTTAGAAACAAAAATTAAAGTATGATTTTTAAAAGTTATCCTCAAGGGGCATCTGGGTTAAGTGGCTGACTCTTGATTTCAGCTCAGGTCATGATCTCACAGTTCATGAGCTGAGCCCAGCATCGGGCTCCCCACTGACAGTGCAGAGCCTGCTTGGGATGTATTCCCTCTCTTTCCCTCTCTCTGCCCCTCCCTCACTTGCATGCTCTCCATCTCTCTCCTTCTCTCAAAATAAATATACATTTTAAAAATAAAATAATAAACTTAAAAAAGTTATTCTCAATATAAGTTTTCATTTGCCACTATAAAAATTTTATGAGTACAAAAGATATTGACTAATTAAACAAGACATCAAAAAATTAAAATGAGAGGTTAACAAATATAAAGACACTTACCTAGTACTTTGTGAACTTGGATTTCTGAATGTTATATTTGGGAACTCCCATAAATCATACATTTAAGGTCTGGAATCTGTTAACATTTTGCCCTGGGAAGCTGATTACTAGCTTTCTAGATTGTTGTTTCTATTGTGCTTCATAAGGCATAGGGAGGCAGACAGAAACTGGCCAACATAAGAATGACAACTCCAAATGACCTACCTCTTTTGCCCAACAATCATTAGGTCACTAACACTCAGACACACACCCTCCACACCATAGGAAAAAAAAAAAAAATCAAATATGGGTTGTTACCCCATAGTGTGTGGGCAAAACACCCACATGTTGACATATAAATCTTAAACACGAGTAGTCATTTGACTGACACCACCACTCACCAATCTGGTTTTACACCTACATTCAAAACCACCCTGTTCTAGGAGAAGCTAAGAGTATTGTTTTATTCCTCACTCAACTCACTGAAGCAAGAAGGCCAATGTGAAATCCATAAAAGGACAATTTTGTATCACTGTCTTTTCACTGCTCATATTTTAGGTAGTATCTAGAGCAGCAAAGAGAGCCCATCAAATATGCTTTTTGCTCTTTTCTCAAAATTCCATAATCAAAGCAAGAGATAAAACTAATCCTATGATTTCCTCCTCCTCCTTCCTTAGCATTCTAATTTCTCTCTAAAGAGAATTTTGTGAAATGCTTCCAACCAACTTTCTATCTACCCATGAAGAACCCTTTCAAAACCTGCTTTCTGAAGAGGACATGAATAAAACTGAGATAAGAGAGAGAACATGACTTTGAAAAAAAAATCTGAGACTCATCCTTCAGGTGCTCAGAGGGGCGCCTGGGTGGCTCAGTCATTTAAGTGTCCGACTTCGGCTCAGGTCATCATCTCACAGTCCGTGGGTTCGAGATCCACATCGGACTCTGTGCTGACAGCTCAGAGCCTGGAGCCTGCTTCAGATTCTGTGTCTCCCTCTCTCTCTGCCCCTCCCCCGTTCATGCTCTGTCTCTATCTCTCAAAAATAAATAAACATTAAAAAAATTTTTTAAAAAGAATTATCCTGAGGTAGAAACAAAATTCCAACTTCAATCTTCATTTTCTATATTTCCTCAATAAATGGCCTAGACAAACATCCACATAAACTAGAACAATCAATTAGTTCCAGTAATTATTGTACAGCTCATGGTGGTTTTCTACTAGGCCAGCAATTTTCTCTACAAACTTTCCATACATATGACAAAAATCAACAGTTAGGACCATAATATCAAACATCTTACTATAACCCCTTGTATACAGGCCCCTAAGACAGAATATAAATTTAAATTTAAAACTTTTATTACAACAGAAAAGTGATGTTGTTGATACTATCTTAAGAGGAAATTATTCACTTTCTGGTCTGAGTTCTCCTGTCCACCTTGACTACACAATAAGATGACTAGAATATGTAAATTCATTCATTCCTTACCAGTTTGGTCCCTGTACCTATCATGATATCCTGCTATTCTTCTCACTGGCACATCTAATGGAGCTTGAAATTAACTTTTTTTTTTGGGCTTTATGCCTTATTTTATTTTGTTTTGTTAGTCTGGGTTTGGTTTTCCTTTAAGTGTTTTACTTTATGCACCATTTCCTGAGAAGTCAGCGCAGCTTTGGAAGCAGTCTTTCTTAACTAATGCTATAAACAAAAGAAAGACTATATAAAATATTAATATTTAAATTTCTCTCATAAATTATAATGAATTTTAAAAAGATAAATATAGAGGTGTAGGTTTGGGAGGGGAAAAATGTGACAATATGATAGTATTATGTTTGGAGAATAAACTACACAACAGTGTCTTAACAAGTAGCCTCAAGATGATATAAGATTAACACAAATCTACATGGACATATAATCTAAATGAAAAGCAGAATCTAACTCAATGCTTCCAGAAGAATAAAAAGAAGTAAAATTCATAAAAATAAAAAATCTAAAAGGCTTCTCTGCAATTATGGTTATGATGGAGTTGGCACAGCATGGTTTTAACCACATTGAAGATTAATATTTATATTCAACAAATGTAGCTGGAAAAATGTTATTATATCGCCTCCTTTTCTCGCTAGGAGCATGCTGATTGAAATGGATTCATTTATCTACACTGACAGCTAGACAAAACTATATTGTGAATATTTTTTATCTCTGGTTAAATAAGAACTTAGCAACATCTGGTTTGCTACAATTAACCTGTATTATTCAAAATAAGTTTTTTTAATACGTCTAACTATGTCACACTGTGTTTAACAGTTCTTTTTAATATAACATTCAGAAAAAATATTAAAAAGAAAACAATTTAATTATGGAAGAATGTATTAAGTCAAAAATTCATAGAAAAATTATGAATTCACTTTCAGAGCAGTTAGGATTATAAGTAAAACCAGAAGTTTGGTTACCCAGAATAAGAATGTAAGGGTTTTTATGTTCTTTAAAAAGTCCTTTCAGCTGTCAACAGAGGTTTAAAATTGTATCTTCTCTACATACTATAATAAGAAAACAGAGAATATCCTATACTGAAATAACAGTTCAACAGGACACAAATATTGACATATTACAAGCCTACCTGTGAAAAGGTAAATATAAAGGCTAAATATAAAAGGCACCAACTCCTAGTTCAATGCACATCTGCAAATGCTTTCAGAATCCTGCCTCCAAAATATTTTTGAAAACTATACTGTTTCAATTGTGCATGTCAATTGTATATTTTTTTCTCAAAGGTGCCAATAAATTTGCTGAATATTATTTCATTATAATCCCTCATTGTCTTATATGTGTTTATGAAAGTATCATTCCATTCAACATGACAGAAGTTTGTTCAAGATAAAGGGCTATGAGCTCATACCCTGTCCGCTGAAAGAATTATTTCTGTTACAATAATATGATTTTCTAAGACTGTCACTTTTATTTTTTATTTACTTATTTTGAGAAAGAGCAAGCAAAGCAGGAACAGAGAGAGAGAGGAGAGAGGGAATCCCAAGCAGGCTCCGTACTCTCTGGACAGAGCCCAATGCGGAGTTCGAACCCACAAATGATAAGATCATGACTTGAGCCAAGATCAAGACTCAAAAGCTCAACCAACAGAACCACCCAGTCACCCCAGACTGTCACTTTTAAAATGGGTAATCTTCTTCAAATTCTAAAAAATAATTGATTTAGAGGGAAAGGTACGGTAGGGAAAGGGTAGGTGAGTCTTCCCTGAAACACTGTGGACAAATGGCATTTTATAGTCTCTCTATATTAGGTATGTATGCCTACAGAATGGATAGAAATAAGTAATACAGGCATTTCTGACATTCTTATCTGGCAGTGCCTACCAGTGTTCAGCCTTACATTTGTATCTCATAAATTGCTGGATAATCATTCTTTTCAGAATAAGTCAGAGATAAAAGATAGTACGGTGAACATGAAGTAACATGACAAAATGATTTCTAAATGGAAGGCCATGAAAATTGAAGGCAACAGATAAGAAATATGATGTCAATCTTACAAAAAGTTTGCAAGAAAGAAAAAGAAGAGATGGTTTGAATCCTTGTGTTCCATCCTTCTTGCAACATGGAGCAAGGGCGATAGCACCTATATCTCCCATTTTGACTCTCATATGTAATAATCAAACCTTATGACAGTGCACTGTATTATACGAATGAACTTAATTCTCACAATCCCGCTATGAAATAGGTATCATTAGCCCAATGATACAAAGAGGAAACCAAGGCTCAGAAAGTGACCCAAAGTCACATTGCTGTTATACAGCAGTTCCAACGTTTAGGCTGAAGTTCATCTGCCCTGACAGCATGTTCTAAATTACTGTCTTATAGACACAGCCAAGTTATTAGAGTCTGTCTTTTTAATTTTTTATATCATACAAGACACATTTCCTGTATGATGCTTTATCTGACACACTACACTACCACCTTTAAAAAAAGCAACCTATCAACATAAAACACAAACCTCATTTACATACTTAGGTGCTCCACATTTTGGAAAGCTAAAAACAGCTCCAGCTTTCAATGAATTTATATTTCCACATAGGTATAAAGCAAGAAGAGGAATAATCAAAAGCTATGGCACGATGTCATAAATGCCATAAAAGACATATAACAAAGGGCTAAGAACTAGAAGAAACAACAGGGAAAAATAAAATATTTAAATTACTAATGAAAACCATAAAAGCTAAAATGCCTTGGATGTTCCTTAATAATATACAATTAATATTTTTGCATTTGTCACTCAGATTATCACACCACTGCAGAGTTGCAAGAAATATGTGCTACTTACAATCTTTTCACATATCATTAAAATAGGAATTCCTTTCAATGACTTCAATAATGAGAATTTATAAATATATTACTTGGACCATAATCCAAGAAGGTTGTGGTTTGAACCCTCTTAACTATAGCTCCAACATATGACTTTTATGATGCATTTAAAATACAGCATATAGGGGCGCCTGGGTGGCTCAGTTGGTTCAGCATCTGACTTCAGCTCAGGTCATGATCTTGTGGTTTGTGAGTTTGAGCCCTGCTTCAGGCTCTGTGCTGACAGCTCAGAGCCTGAAGCCTGCTTCAGATTCTGTGTCTCTCTCTCTCTCTCTGCCCCTCCCCTGCTTGTGCTCTGTCCCTCAAAAATAAATATCAAAGATTAAAAAATTAAAATTAAAAAATAAAATACAAACATAAAAATTCTACTTATAAGTCTCCAAAGAAGAAATTTTAACATTCAGGTAACAATACATTTGATTAAACAATTGGATAGAGTGTTATAACTACACCAGTACAACAACAGGTAGTAACATGAGGAAAATGAGTAACAAGTTTAGATAAGGTCATTTAACCACTGATCACCATCACTTAGATCACCTGTGTCCTTACAATCAAATTAGAGTACAGAATATTAGAGTCAAAAGAGATATTATTTAATGCAAACCTCTTCTTTATACATGACCCAACTGATGCCAGAAAAAGGCAGGCTCTGTCCTACACTTCCCAGGTGCACAGCAGAAGCGTGGACTCTCATATAACTGGTCTTTCCACAACCCTTTCTGGATGCCTCCTCCAATTATGTCTACACAGATGAGCCAACATGATCTTTGTCAAATGAAAATCTGACATTGCTATTGCCCTGCTTAGAGCCTTTAACATCTTCCTATCGCTCCTAGGATAAAGTTCAAAATACTTAACCTTAAAAAACCACTACAAATTCAGTGCTCCAACAGTAAACTAGCCAGATTTCATGCCACTTCCTCTCTCAGTCTTTTATGTTCTCGCTACTAACCCTTCTCTGAATTTCTCTCACATGAACCAAGCTCCTTCTTATTCTACAGATTGAAACGGCCTTCTTCAAGAAGGCTGTCTGCTTGGTCAATTCCTACACATACTGCAGGGCTCAGCAGGATGAAAAACACTCTTATCTAGAGTGGCCGAGACCCCTAATATTCTCATAAAACTCAGTATTTTCCCTTTTTTCATCTCTATCACAATTGTATTTAATTTTATCACATAGGAAGCGCTCAACGAACATTGAAAAATGGAGGAAAAGTGATTAATGGTTCCAAATTTACTATCTTCTTACTATACTATTTCTCCTCTATTGAAAATTTTATTCCCAGGGATGCCTGTGTGGCTCAGCCGGTTAAACATCTGACTTTGGCTCAGGTCATGATGTCAAGGTTCATGAGTTCGGGCCCCGCATCGGGCTCTGTGCTGACAGCTCAGACCCTGGAGCCTACTGAGAATTCTGTGTCTCCCTCTCTCTCTGCCCCTCCCCTGCACATGCTGTCTCTCTCTCTCAAAAATAAACAAACATTAAAAAAAATTTAAAGCATTTTTATTCACCTAAGATAATCTTCTTAATCCACATTTATCATTTTGCTCAGACTCCTAAACTAATATCCTCTTTTTTAAAATATGCTTTATCATTATTTTATTAATATTAATTGATTTGTACTAAATAACAATAAAACACCTTTCTCCTCAAACACTGTGGGAAGCTTCCAAAATTTAATAAGCTTAATTCTATAAATGAAGAGATAATACACAAAGTCTACTCTCCTTACTTAATGATAATACCACATTTCTCTTAATTGTTTGCCAACATTGCCAATTGCAATTTGCCAATTGCTATTCCTTGACAAGGAAGCAATGATAACCATAGCACTGCCAAACTTTAGTACTGGTATTCCTAAAGCTAGTTTCTCACTTCTACAGAGTTCCTCAAGAACAAAAGATGCAGACTCTTCTTAATAACCGATGAGGATGGAGAGAAATTGGATAAGGACGTAGAGAAACCAACTTTCTAGAGTAAAACAACCTTCCAGGCACAGAAACACAGACACACATCTCCAAAACTAAACTAAAAACTCTTGGTTTCAATATGTGTATAGATCTTAAGTATTCTCCTCATCTCAAATCTACAGTACCTGACCATTCTTTATGGTCAACAGATAGTTTATTTTATCATCCTGAAATTTAATATTATGGGCAGACAACTGGTATTAAAATGTTCTCTATGTTAACTTACTTTTCTGTAAAAGGAAAATTCAGATGTGTTGTCCCTACTGCCAAATCAAAGCAACTATGCTCAATTTTCTCTTCTTTATTCAGCTCTATTAACCTCTTCCACTGGAACATGTGTGGGTTTCTGATGAGCTCTTCTGATGACAGAATGTGAAGGGAGCAGTGAACCAGTATATTCTCTAGGGTGCCTAGTCAACCTTCATATCTCAGTTCAAATGTCAATTGCTCTGGGAAGTCTTTCCAGAACCCACTCACCCTCCAACACAGACAAGGTCTGATCCTGTTGCTGTATCTTTCATACCACCCTGGACTTGACTCTTGTAGCATTTACCACAATTTTAACTAAGTAATTCATGATAATAGATGCATTGTTTAATGCCCTCTTATTTCCATGATTTTGCAAATGCTATGAAATCAGAGGCTCTTTCTGCCATGTTATGCCGCATATAAATGCTAAGATCCTGCAGACATTTGGTGCTAACAAATATATACAGTGGGGGCACCTGGGTGTCTCAGTCGGTGAAGTGTCCAACTTCGGCTCAGGTCATGATCTCACGGTTCCTGAGTTCAAGCCCCACATTGGGCTCTGTACTGACAGCTCATAGCCTGGAGCCTGTTTCGGATTCTGTGTCTCCCTCTCTTTCTGCCCCTCCACCGCTTACGCTCTGTCTCTCTCTCTCTCTCTCAAAAATAAACATTTTTAAAAATTTTTAAAAGCATATATATAGTGAAAGACAAAATTAACGTCTTAATGAACTGGTCTTCTGAAAACTGCAGAAAAAAAGCAGAACAATTTAGAGACCCGCTTAGGAAGTACCAACCTCAGGAACATATGAAAAAATTAACACAAACAATAAAAGCCATCCATGGGCTAAATGTTTTACTTACATCATCTCATTTAGCCTTCACAACAACTCTTAAAGGTAAATGCTTTCATCCCCATCTTAAACCTGAGGAAACCAAGGCATGGAGAAATTAAGTAACTTTTATAAAGCTTATTAAAGACAGAGGTTTGGAAATCATGCATTTCTTAGTCCCAAGCTTATTTTCTTTCTTTGTTTCTCATTAACATACATTTTATTGCTGTATTTTGTATTATTCTACATGTGTGTTACTTTCAGTAAAGATCATTCATTTAATATAGCACTAAATGTTAATGCTTAAACCCTAAAAAATGTGTAATAATTTTATGTAAATAAATTCAGGTATTTAAAAAAGGGGAGAGATAGGGAAACACTGATTATTCAATATTCAATGTTATGCTTTTTTTTAATTTTTTTAATGTTTATTTATTTTTGAGAGAGAGAGACACAGAGTGTGAGCAGGGGAGGGTCAGAGAGAGAGGGAGACACAGAATCAGAAACAGGCTCTACGCTCTGAGCTGTCAGAACAGAGCCCGACATGGGGCTCAAACCCACGAACCCTGAGATCATAACCTGAGCTGAAGTCGGCAGCTTAACCAACTGAGCCACCCAGGTGCCCCATACTCATGCTTCATAAATGAAGAGATGTTGAATTGCCTTAGTATAAGATAATAGTACCTTGGGCCCAAAGCTCTGGCTATAGAATTCATTTGATATGTAAACATAAGGGGAAAAAAAACTAATATGAGAAACTTTATCAAATCCTATATCAAATCTTAAAATGATTTATTGCTAAAAATTAGTATCCTTAATATAGAGAAATTTGAGATAACCTTCTCAGAGTCCTTAACATTTTTAAAGAATATAAAATATCTTATGTCCATTTCTTTTTAAACCGTCACAACTAGAATGTCTAACATTTTACTGTTTTAAAATATACTATTATCACATGCAATCTTGTGCTTTAGCCCTTTAAGAAGGAGGTAACGTGAAAATTCTTAAAATACCGGGGCTCCTGGGTGAGCAGTCACTTAAGTGTCTGACTCTTGATATGAGCTCAGGTTATGATTTCATGGTTCATGAGATCCAGCCTATGCTGTTAGCGCAGAGCCTGCTTATGACTCTCTCTTTACCTCGCTCTCTACCCCTCCCCCACTCATGCTCTCTCTCCCTCTCAAAATAAATAAATAAACATTTTTTTAAAAAGGAAAGAAAATTCTTTTAATAAACAACTACCTATAACGTTTTTTATAATATCAACTTGCAAGCACAGGTATTCTAATGAACTTTACCATTTTATTTTACCTCATGGATGTTTTTAGAAAGAGCCCCCAGTCCTATCCACAATTTACAAATGAAACAGACCTAAAGAAGTTATAGGACTAGAGTGATCCAACTACACAGTGATACCTCCATGCCTGAAATCAGAAATGAGGACACTCAAGTGCAGGACTGAGGAATTCCTTACTAACAGGCAGCATATGTTATAAACCAGCCATGTCACTTTAGACAGGTCACTTCAGTCCTTGACAACTTAATTTACTTTAACTTTTACTTTATTGTCGTAAGGACACTTAACATGAGATCTACCCTGTTAACAGGTTTTTAACTGTACAATACGATATTGTCACTATAGTTAACAATATCGTACAGCAAATCTCTAGAACTTCCTCATCTTACATAACTAAAATCCCATACCCACTAATTAGCAAATGGGGAGTTGCTAATCAACAGCAATTTAATATTTACTTTTAGGGGCGCCTGGGTGGCTCAGTCGGTTGGGCATCTGACTTCGGCTCAGGTCATGATCTCACAGTCCGTGGGTTCGAGCCCCGCATCAGGCTCTGTGCTGACAGCTCAGAGCCTGGAGCCTGCTTCTAATTCTGTGTCTCCCTCTCTCTCTGCCCCTCCCCCACTCACTCTCTGTCTCTGTCTCTCAAAATAAAATAAAGACCAAAAAAAAATATTTTAATGTTTGCTTTTAGGAAATAAAAATAAATATGCAGGCACAGAGCAATTTATAGTGGTACTTGAATTTATCTTGGAACGATAACTTCAAAACTGTTTTCATGTTCAATTGTTTCTTCTAGGTCCATAAAGCACACTCATGTGGTTATACATTCACTTATTTATCAAGCTTTAAACTCTGTCCTATAAATATATTCTGGTGCAGATTTAAAGAAAGTGAAGTAAGATTGGTTACCAATCTGACTGCTAGAAATATACCTTATATTTACGTCTTTAAGACTGGAAGCAGAAGTCACAAAGATCTATTTAAAGTACCACTGTTCATCCCTTTGACCAAAGAGTGAATTACTAAAATCAAACTCAACAGGTACTGTCATTACTATAAAAATTATTAAAAGTTGTATTACAGGGGTGCCTAGGTGGCACAGTCGGTTAAGCTTCCAAATTCGGCTCAGGTCATAATTTCGTGGTCCATGAGTTTGAGCCCCACATCAGGCTTTGTGCTGCCAGCTCAGAGCCTGGAGCCTGCTTCAGATTCTGTGTCTCCCTCTCTCTCGGCCCCCCCTCCCCCACTCATGCTCTGTCTCTGTGTCTCAAAAATAAATAAACGTTAAAAAAAGTTGCATTACACACTTGCTGTCTTCCTCTTTTCATTTTACTTAGAGCCATTGAACACCTCACATTTTGTACCTCGCTCTTATTCTTATGGATACATCTCTAACTGAACTTACACCTAGCATAATTTGAGTTCATGTTTACTAATACTGAGGCACACTGTTCTGCTTAGTTACTTTTTCTGTACTGACCTCTTCCTCTTTTTATGGACAACCTTCATTTACTTTACATATGGTTGCTGACAATTTACCACTACTTTTTCTGCTTAAATTTTAAAAGAGCCCAAACCAAGCCCACCACTGTTCTTGTTCTATATGGGTTTGGAAAAGAACAGCTTTGTCCAACTGATGTCTTTGATGAACTTAAGAGATAAGAGGTCTATTCAGAACAGAGAACAAAACTAAGAAAGTTTATGAGGACATAAACTGGATGGTGTACTTCTTAATTCTTCATAAATCAGTTTCATTGTACTGTTTTGTTTTAATATTATGTTAAATTCAAAGACATTAGGCCTATTTAAATGTTAATGGCCAGTAAATTTCATTGTTTTATTACTATTTTACTGCCCTCAGCTTTTACACATTGGTATACATGAGTTAGTAATTCTTAAGAACTACAAACAGCAAGTTGCTAACTTTATTTAATATATAATAACCTAGAGTTAGTAACTACTAACTATACTTAACCAAAAGTTACAATTCTTAAGAAAGAATGTCCACAACCTTAGGAGGACCACTTATGCACAGACAACGATGCATGTGGATCACTGTAACCAAGCAGTAAAAGTCAAATAGTAATTATTACTCTTTGTCCTAGTAATTGCATTTCAAGGAATCTGTGCTACAGAAATCATCAGAGAATGAGCCAAGCTTAACATTACTTATCCTAGCAAAATATGACAACCCACATGAATACAGAAATGTTTAAATAAATCATAGTGGATCACACTATGAAATATTAAAAATGATGCTTTCGAAAAATGAATGGCACTGGGAAATTAGAGAGAATTATATACAGTTGAACCTCAATTCTACTAAAACAAACATGCATAAGCATAAAATATAGATAATATACAGGTAGATATCCAGATAATCAAGTTAAAATAATGTGTGAAATAATTTCTGTGAACATCGAGATATACTACTATGATATATTGGGTGATTTCTATTTTGACCTTATGTATCTCCATATTTCAGAAGTATTCAACATGAGCAAGTACTATAAAAAAAACTTTTTAAAATATGATTTGTTCAGAATTTGGAATGAGCTGCATTGGGAAGAATGAATGGAAATCAAAATTCAGCTATTATGGGCACCCGAGTAGAATCAAAAGAGCACACATACATGATGAACACTGGGATAATACCAAAATTCCAGAATAGCATCTACTATGATAAGACAAGAGTAGCAGGAAAGGAAGTTAACACAGCAAGATTACTAAAACAAAGCAGACAAACATACCATCTTCTGACATTGATACCATGTTCCTCATACATATAGTCCATTCATTTGTAATAAAGTAGGTTAATTTCTCATTTACAAACCTAATGCTTTCTTTCATACCCCACTACTTTTGTGTTGCTGCTCTGTATCAACACTCCCTATATTCAAGGAAGAAAACACACATACACACCACATCTCACTATCATCCATTATTCAAAAAATTTTTGAAAAAAATATTGAAAAAATATCTCTTCAGAGGCTCTATGCAAATTTCATTTCTGAACACGACTGTCTGCAGCCCAGCAGGCTATTTCACCATGATAAGATCACACATTTAATCAAATGCACCAAAAAAGGAAATACTCACAAAGTTTGCTTAATAATGTCAAATCAAAAAAATACAATGTTGACAGCCTACTAATTTTTAGTGCTGTTTCTTCTTCTAGGATTTGCAATAATAGGATGTTACATGGGAGATCTTCTAATTAAGGTTTATACTAACCTTTTAAAATTCTCCCAAATTATCTTCATATATTACTATTTATATTGAACTGGTACTTGAAAAGTCAATACAAGTTTCCATTTTGAATAAAGATTTAGAAAATGGTAAATTTAGGAGGTTTCCCAACTTCTACATATAATACTTCTAAAGCATCATTTTATTTGAGCTGGTCATGTGTCAGCATTAAATACTACCCAAAATCTAGTTTTGTAATACTGAATCCATTATTTTGAATAATGCCTGTCATCTGAATAACATTATTATTAGATAGGTTGAAGTATATTTTCACTGGATTCTTTAGACAGCTAATAAAGTTATCCTAACTCAATTATCTGAAATGTCTTATTTTATGTGCTTTTGAATATTCTGCCTCTAAACGTAAGGCTTACTTGAATAAACATATATTCCCATGGGTAACATGTCATAATGAGTATACTAGCAAGTATAAAATAATTAGATGTCTCAATGGATGGATTCATATCCCCAAACCCATCTTTTCTGATTTTACTTCTTTTTTTAATTCTTTATTTATTTTTGAGAGAGTGAGCTGTGCACAGGGGAGTCCCAGAAAGAGATGGAGAAAGAGAATCCCAAGAAGGTTCCAGGCTGTCAGCATGGAGTCCTATGTGGGGCTCAAACCCATGAACCATAAGATTATAACCTGAACTGACATCAACAGTCAGATGTTCCAGAGACTGAGACACCCGGGTGCCCCTCTGCTTTCATTTCTATCTGATTTTCTCTTATGCTGTATTTTTTTTTAAGTTTCTTTATGTGTTTGTTTTTGAGAGAAAAAGAGAGAGCATGAGCAGGGAGAGGGGCATATATCTCGAGAGGAGAGAGAGAATCCCAACCAGGCTCCACGCTGTTAGCACTGAGCCTGATGCAGGGCTCCATCTCATGAAACCATGAGATCATGACCTGAGCCAAAATCAAGAGTTGAATGATTAACCAACTGAGCCACCCAGGCACCTCTGTTTTTATTCCCATGCCATAAGTTTTTGTTTCTTTAGCTTCTTCTGGGACATTTTTTTCTCCTTGCAACCTCCACTGTAGTTTAGGAACTTTTGTTCCTTTTCAGTGAGGACCATTTTACTGTGCCTGGTGGAGCTCACACATAAGATAATTTAACCAGGAGCTCTGTGTCCAATGGCACATCTTGGGAGTCCTGTTCACCTGGATATGCTCAATGCCTAAATAATTTACATTTACACCTGCACCTACATTAAGATCAGTGTTCCTCTACATTTTTAAGCACGTGTAGCAAAAATCCAGCCCTCTATGTGCCACCAAACCTGTATCCAGTCCCCTGTTTGGAATTGTATAATGGTAACTCTACCATCATAAGGCAGAACAGCATATGTTAAGTAAAGTCACATCTTTCAATATTTGGTGGCTTTATAGATATACATAGCCTAGATAACTCAGGCAGTTTCACAAGTGTTTGAACCTGAAGACTTGAATCTCTCAATTTGTATGTGTTTGTTAAGTTTTCTAAGTCAAGTAAGTAGGGAAGCATTTTCCAAAATCACCTTGGCCACTTACAGGAAGAGAATAAAACCCATTTTTAATGATTTTCTTAGCCAATTTTCCTAATGTCTAATCTGTCTCAGTTAACAAAAGATCACTGCAGTGGACACCTGGGTTTTAAAGGCCTTTTTCAGTGCACAAGATCCCTCTCTTAACTAAGTCTTTCCTTCTCCAAGCAAATTATGTGTTTGTCCATAGAGGACCTACAATACCTTACTAACTCCACTAAGCTAGTGATAGTAGATTGATCTAAAGCTTGATCCCTAATCCAAACTGTGGTCAAAGAGAAAGGATCTAGTGGGCAGAGAGACGAGAACATAGCAGCTTGGGTAGGGACATGCGGTTGGAGCAGAATCCTAGTGGTATTCAAGGTACTTTTTTTTTTCTAATGTCTAGGTAAACCTCCATTCTTCCCTAAGATTCTTTAGGTAAGAAACACAATAACCTCCCAATAAATTAATCATTTCAGCCTAAAGCTAGCTAGAGGTCTCATTGTAATTAAAAGAGAAAGAGAAATAATGAATACACTCATTTTACTAAATCTTGTATGTTGAATTTAGGTCCATAAGACAACTGAGATGTTATAAACTATGCAGCATTTTTTAATGACTTAAATAATATTTAACTGTCATACATAGAAATTGTTGAAAATTAAAGTGAAATTTAAAGTGAAACTACCTATAACTCAAAAAATGTGTATTATTTTCAAAGAAAACAATGTCTGAGCTGTTCTTCCAAAGTCAACTACAGTTAATAATATGATTAAACCTCAAAAGACAAATTCAACTGAACAAGTTAAAACCAACATAAAGAAGAAAGTCTATAGATATACAGATGCCTCACGTTAACACAAAACTATTTCTCAATAGACTCTTTGTCCACTCCTTGAAGTCATGATCAGTATTCTGAGTCAAGGTTCAAACAACCATCAGCCATTGACAAATCAAGAACTTTGAAAATTCTGAAAAAACAGAAGACATAAATATAAACCAGCTGAGCCTTTCCACTCTTGCCAGAAATAAAATCTCAGACAAAAAGATGACCATCAGTCAGGACCATTTACTCTTATTCAAAAGTATTTGGAAGAGCTTTGAGGAAAGGAAAAGGGGAAAAAACAAAACAAAACAAAACAAAACAAAACAGGAGACTGTTGAAAACCTTCTTACAGGGTCAGCTGTCAATGGAATGCATTTTAGTATTCAGGTTACCCACCCATGCAGAACATCAAAAACTGGGCTTGAGTCTCTCCCCTATTCTCCCAGGCTCAGGCTACTGTGGAGCCACTGGGGCTGTCCTGAATAGTAACACACTCTGCCTCTGCGGGACACATAAACACCAACACAAGCTGATCAAACAGAAGGGGGTGTCGTTTCTACTTGGCTTTCATTTTCTTGAGTCATACTTTCAAACACTTAATTCTGGTACAATTTAGCAACTCAGCTGTCCAATGCTCAGCTTATTTTTTCATTCATTTTCACCACCTACCATGTTGCTGTACCTCTTTCGGCTTTAGCATAAATGCTAGGGAATTGTAGGTAGCAGCCACACACCTTGATAACTTCTTTCATTGGGAATTGTCACTGACATACAGATGTTAATTCTAAAATGTGTACTTATTTATGACCCTTTCAATATTTCTGGTCTTTAACGCAATTTTGGGATTTGCATTTTAAGGGTTCATCTGCATTTATAGCAATCTTATGAGGACTTGAACTTTAGGATTATAAGCCTTTTAAATGTATAGAAATCTTTAAATCTTGGAAGTTGATGATGACTTTATTCGGATACAACATTGTAGAAAATCCTGACGCAGTTAAAGCTTAGAGAGCTGCCGATGCCATGAGAAAAGATGATCAATTTAATTTAAAATGTCTTCAGTTAAATTGCTACTTTCATTTTATACTAGATTTAAAGTCAATCTTCAGGCACAGAACTTGGTGGCTGTCAAAAATATTTTCCCGTCAGGATTATATGATTTCTGGTGGGGAATTAGTAGCAGAGCATAACATTTTAAGATTAGGAGGAAAAACTCAAAAATAGATCCTGAACAAAAGGTTAAAAAAGGAGAGAAGGAAAGAACATGGGAAAGCCAAGAAGATCCGTGAAACCTTTCTCAACTGCCTAAGAAAATGCTATTGATTTTCATAGTTCATCGAGAACTCTTCAATTAAAAAATGATATTTGATTTAGCTGAATTTTCTTACTAACGGCACTTAAGGACATTTCTAATAATACTGTAACTAACAGTAACAGGTACCATTCATTAAGTGTTCACTCTGTCAGGTATTTTTCTGTTTACTTCCTATTCCCTTCCCCAAACCAGCAATGTAGATTTTATTACCTTTATTTTACAGATGGAGATGACAGCAAGAAAGTTGTGGAATGGGGATTGTACTCAAGTGCCTCTCATTCCAAAGGCCATTTCTGAGAAGTTCATAATTAGGGACAGTGCCCAGCTATGCCCATCTAAGGAGTATAATTTAGTTTCTACAACCCTTGTCAGTATTAACCGAAGTGGAAAAGATAAGTACTGTAATACTAATATCATAGTGGCAGGCCTAGGTCAGAAATTAAACTAGCCATGGAATATATCCCCCCAAATGTCCTTAACTTATAAATAATAGATCTCTAAAATTTTCTCATAGATGTCGATGTTTCATTCAGAAGTATTACAGTTCACCAGTCAAACTTTAGCATTTAGTAAAACTAATCTCTATGTGGAGCCTCCCTTACTTATTAGGCATATTACCATTCACAAACAAACTGAACTACATTAGATAATTACCCCAAAGATCCTTTTCACTGAAAATGGCCTGTTGTGATGCTTGGATAGTGATTAACAGACTGAGAGTGCAGTGAGTAGTCTTGATATCACTTCAGAAAAGTGATTTCCTCCCTAATAATTCCCAGGATACATAAATATTCAATTAGGGTCTTTGAAATCTAGTTTTAATTGGGCATTCATTCTCTACCCAACTTCAACCTTGGCCTAACCCGAGAAAGGTGTTTTATAAGTTCTTACTATAAGAAAGAAAAAAAAAACCCAGAACTTTTTATGAGTTTTAAAGTGGGAGGGCAAAATAAAGCCAAGGTTATCTCTTATATGAAATTTTCAAATGTAACAGCATTTAACAGACATACTCTAAAGCAATGAGGTAAAACATAATTGCATATCTGAGTCACATGGGGAGTTGATTAAAATTTTCTGGGACCCTTCTGAGACTTAGTAAACATAATAATAATGACAGCAGTGTATAGCTCCATCTCCATTATTATGTGCCTGGAACTGTTTTAAGTATTTGCATATATTTTCCTTTTAAATCTTCAAAACAACCAATGAATCAGGAACAACGGTTATGCCCAATTAAAACATATCAGGATATGGGGCACTTGGGTGGCTCAGTTGGTTAAGCATTCAGCTTTTGATCTCGGCTCAGGTCATGATCTTAGGGTTCATAAGGTCAAACCCCGCACTGGGCTCTGCACGAAAAGTGCCGAACGTGCTTGGAATTCTCTCTCTCTCTTTCTCTCTCTCTCTCTCTCTCTCTCTCTGCTCCTCCCTCACTCACATGCTCTTGCCCTCTCTCAAAATAAACATTAGAAAAAACACGTCAGGAAATTGAGGCATAGAGAGATCCAATATCTTACCCAAAGCCAAATAAGTTATCAAACCCAGGCAAAGACACCACAGAGTCCCTTCTCTTCACCACCACACCATCCAGTCTCTCCAGATGTTAGAATATCAAGACCCGGGACCCAGATTTTAAATATTTCTAGGAACTCCTCTGCTACTATCAGCAAATCAGGCTGGAGACCTGCATCCTTAAAATTTCTATTTCAGTAACTGGGAACTAAAAAACTAGAAACAAGCTTTCTATGCTGGAAAGAGAATACTGAAAATGTCAAATAATAAAACATCCAACCTACTTGTGTCTTTTTAAAGTTTGAACAGTCTACTTATTTTTTCTTATCCTAGATGATGCCTTATGTGGTGAGATGGAGTGACCCTTCTAAGTACAAGGAGACAGATCTTGCAAAAACCAACATCAGTGGTTCTCAGACTCTCTGGCCCCAGGACCTTTTCACATGCGTAACAATTGATGACCTAAAGCAACTTTTGATTGTGTTGGTTATAGCTATCAATATGTCTGTACTAATAGTTAAACTGAGAAAAATTTTCAACCTAATTTTCAACACAAGCACACATGCCATATGCCATGAGAGCAATGATGTCATCACAGATCATGGGCCTTCTGGAAAACTCCATGGTACACTTGTAAAAGTATGAGATTAAGGGGCGCCTTGGTGGCTCAGTCAGTTAAGCCTCCAACTCCTGATTTTGGCTCAGATCACGATCTCATGGTTGTGAGACTGAGCCCCACGTGGGGCTCTGTGCTGAGCATGGAGCCTGCTTAAGATTCTCTGTCTCTCCCTCTTCTTCTCCCCCACTTTTCTCTCTCAAAAAAAAAAAAAAAAAAGTATGAGAGTAAAGGTAAATAACATCATAGCATTATTACAAAGATGTTTTCTTTTTTCATTTCTTTTTACACATTCGGAAGAGTTTCCCCGAAATTTGCTCTACAAATTAACTGATCCACAAGGTTTACCAGAAAGAAATATTTATTAGGGGCTTTAATTTTCCATCTCTGAGATAATTTTCACAAAAAACAGAATCACCACCAATATTATTCCACTTAGATTCATGAATAATATGGACCTAATGGTAACTTCTTCTAATGTGTATATGTAATCACTCTGATGAAGAAATTCATTAATACTAAACTAAATTCTTGTTTTAAGTGTCGGTAAGACAAAAGCAAGACATAAAATAAGATCTATAGAATCTGTTATGATCAAACATAGAAACAACTCTCCCTCTCCCACCCGTGTCCTAAAATAAATGGAGAATCGCAATTAATTCTGAGTATGATGGCTAATTTTTTTATGTATTTGTCACTGCATGAGCACATTTCATAATTCTAAGAAAAAAGTTATAATGGCTACTTATGCAGTTGAATTAATTTTATAGGGCCACACAGATACTCAGACAGATGACATTAAAGAGTTTTGGAGGGATATATGCACATCTTAGGACTCATAAATGCTATCTAGAGGCATGCTTACACTACTTTTTCAAACTGGACAATAAGCAGCAATACCAAAATCACAATGAATGAAAAATCTGGATTTTTCTCCCCATTGATCAACAACAACAACAACACACACACACAGACACACACACACACACACAAATGGAGATAATAAAGGGAAAATGTCAGGAGGACCTTACATTTGAATGCTTTACTTTATATTTTATTATAAAAGAGATTCATAAAGAGATTATAAAAGAGATATAAAGAAATTCATTTGTATTTAAAGACATAAATAATAACCTAAGTGTAAATATGTCCTTCAATGTAAACAAAAGCTAAATTACAATAGAGCCTCTGTCTTTAGGGTTTCTCCCTATGTGAGCAAATTTGTATTTGAATGTATGCAAATCTAAGAAATCCAAGGGAAAATAGCCATTTGCAAAACTTAAGATCACTTCCCTCTAATTCCAACTGCTCTAGCCATCCACACCATGCTAAATTAAGGCTGCATAGCATTTCTCAAAAATTGCTCTTTGTTCTTAAAAATAAAAATCAATCAGTTTTCCTTACTGAAATGCTCCCCTTCTAACAGTAACTGTCACTCCTATTTGGCAGTCCTTTTCAGGGAGAGTTTCAACCAGCAGGTAAAGTGGTCCAAATGAAATTTGAAAAACAATTCAGTTCAGCATTATATTATTTGACTAACGTCAACCTTTTTGCTTTTATAACATTTTTAAATCTCCTACTTAGGATTTCTTAAGCTACAGTTCACCAAAGAATCAAAGGTAAATGAAGACCATAAAAAATTTGCCTCTCTTAATTACTAGAAACAATGCCAGCCACAGTAGCTGGAGCCAGTACGTCTCACACTTGCTATTATTCCCTCTGGAAAGGAATATTTAAATCTCCAAACTGTAAGAAGATCATTAAGAAAACCTCCCATTCATATTTTTGAGGAGAGCTCTCACTCTGAAGGATAATCACACCCAGCCACTTAAAATGAGACATCAAAAGCATTTACCCATCAGGCAAATCACATGCTGCTTTATCACTCTTCAGGCCAGGGATGCCTGATACAGCCTAACAGGTCTAAGTAAAATATTTAAATAGTTCATATAAACCTTTATACTGATCATTCCTCCAACCCCAAGTTTATGGAAATAGTCTAGGCCACCATACACACCAATGGAACAGGCTATTGAATATTTAGTGATATGAAAGTGCTATGGAATGGCCTTCAACCACTTTGACACATTAACCTTCAGCTAAAGACAGCACAATACACTGACAGACGTGGTTCTAATGACATCAGGACCTGTGGAATGTATGACTGCTAGCAAACACATGCTGCTAGGAAACAAAGAACAGATCTGATCAAATCTTCTAATGTAAGGGCTGGGAATCATTATGATTAGATCTTCTAAAATGACAGGACAAGTGTTCCATAATCTTCAAAAATATTTACAAGTGTAAAGACTTTAACACATATCCCCTAGAAATGAAACAAATGTATGAAGCTAGATTCTCATAAATTAAATCACAATTCTCTAAGTTTTCTGTGAAGATGACAGCCACTAGCAATCGTGCATAAAAATATAACTTAATCAAAATCAAGCATCAATGATTCTGTATTCCTTTTTTTTTTCCCCAGCCTGAGCTTTGTCAAGAAGTCAAGATCTTAGGAAGGAAGGAAGGAAGGAAGGAAGAAAAAAAGAAAGGAAGGAAGGAAGGAAGAAAGAAAGAAAAAGAAAGAAAGAAAGAAAGAAAGAAAGAAAGAAAGAAAGAAAGAAAGAAAGAAATTATACTACCTGGAAAATAAGTACCCTTTTTACATTTACAGTGCTATACTTTTCAAAACAAAATAGAACATAGTCATTTGCACCAAACACCAAAGCAGTCAGACCTAATCTACAACTAAGAAATTTAATAGCTTTTCATTACTGAATCTAAAAAGCAGGTTATCTTTTGAACTTTTTAAAAACTGTTCATCTTTGTACATTTTTAACCTTTGCTTTGGTGACCAAAAAAATTGAGTGTAACAAAGCTGAGAGATATTTCAACACAAATATCCTTTTGGTTCCTACACAAATTATCTGGAAACCTCTTGGTGATGCTGTAAAGTAAGTGACAATTCTGTCTGTAATCCATGAACAGACAACTTGGGCGCCAGAACTCCAGGTCATTTAGTACCATTACAGACTGAAAAACAAACCAGGGAAATCTGGCTAAATTCCGTTTAATGTCATGGAAATGAAGAACATTCTGCAAGTGAAAGATTACTGAATAAGTGTGTCTTTGTGGATTCTACAACGACATTCTTTAACTAGTGTTGATAGCCCATATGACACTAAATTAGCAGACCGCCTATTTACTTCAGAGCAAAACCCAGAAGGCAGTTTTTCCTTTCTGCCAGAGTCTATGCGTCTCCTCATTTTCCCAGCAGCTGGCTGGAAGGATGTAAAATCAGAGGTGCAAGAAGGCTTATACTTCCTAATGAGTAATCCACCCAGGAAAGTCAACACAACAGACACCAGCAGGTTGGGCTCTAAAGGAGACTGTGGCAGGGGTGCTTACACCGCTGTTTACAATGTGCTCCAACTACCGCAGGCAGGATCACACACAGGCACAGGGAGGAGACACCCAGAGTTGGCTCACACACCTCCAGTTCGCCCAATTGATGGTATATAATCTCTGGCCATAAATAAAGCAGTGTAGATTTCTATCAGAGTGAGGGAAGTGAGCAGAGAATTATAGGAACTAGGGGTATGCTGGCTTGACTCGGCTATTTCAATCAGCCCCGGAGATGACTATTCTATCCCGCGGTCCTCATCAGGGCCAATCTAGGGGTGCGTCGAGCGCTGCACCAGAGACTCACGCGCGGCACACTTCTCGCGGAGGTGCTCCTCACTGGGGCAGAGGGGACTTCCTCGAAACCCCTGTGGGGCCTCGCGGCCTCCTCAAACCAGATTTTCGAGTTAAGCGGATCCCAGGCGATTTCGATAAGCAAGCTCAGCTCAAGTAGCATCGGCTCAGCCATCCCCAGAGTGCGCAGGAACGCGCGCACACTGTCACGCACACGCCGACCCCACCGCCAACTGACCCTGGTAGCAGAGGTCGCCCTCACCCCGTAACACCCACCCACCTATAACTGGGGGCCTGGCACGCTCAGCCCCTGCGCTCCCACCGGGGACCAGTAGCGGGGGCGCGGAGGCACCTACGTTCCCCTGCACCCGGAGCGTCCCCTTCTTCCGCTGGAAGCTCTCAGTCGGCCGCCTTCCTACCTGTAACCCAGCCGACAGCGGACACCCAATGCTCTTCCCACCCCGCCCTGGCATCCCAGTGCCCTGATTCGTGCAACACCGTCCCCCCCACCTCGTGCCCACTCCTAACACCGCGCCGCCCCGGGCCACCCAGGAAAGTAGCAGCTTTTTCCCAACCAAAACCTCCTAACAAAGCCTGGGCAAGCAGCTCTAAACCAAACTGCCGTGAAGGGGACACAACGGGCGGGGTACGTAAAGGCAGCACAGCTCTACCACTCAGGGGCGCGACCTGGGCAACCGCGTCCACCATGGATGCTCCAGACAGGCGTCCAGGAGGGATCGCGGTGAGCTCGCCGCCCCTCAGTCCCCCTCACCCCAGAGCGCAGCTCTCACCCGGTCCCTATCGGCTATCCAGCCCGCTCCCGCCTCCAACGGCACGAGCTCCGGGCCAGCGGAGAGAAGGCGCCCCCTGGTCTGCTTTCAGTCCCCACCAAGAGATGACACTGGGGTGAGAGAGGAGGGAAAATTCCCGGGGTGGAAATTCCAGTTCCTATTCCCAGCGTGTTGGACTGCGAATGCGCCGGGTCTGTTCTCCCCTTCATCCCTCTCCTCCGCCAAATCGCCCAATTGCTGGAAAAACTCGAACCCGTGCCAAACCCCAGCGCCCACCAGCCAGGAGGCTCCCTTTCCCGCCTCGCATCACGATCGGATGAGTGTGCGTGCGGGCGAATGTGTGAGGGCGAGTGTGTGAGTGGGTGGGTGAGTGTGCGTGAATCCCGCACCCCTCGGTTGCCCGCCCCGCGGACGCCGCCGCCTTGCGCCGGGCCAGGGCCACCACTATTAGGAAGAGTGAGAAGAATAAATTACCTTTCGTAACCGCCGGTCCCTGAGATCGTCCCATCAGTTGCTCAACAACCTGCAGCCGAGTGCAGTTTCCACAATCCAGCCATGGAGCCCGGGGCAAAAGACCGGCCAGCCCCAGAGAAGACACCCCCACCACACGCCGCAAAGAATGATAACCAAAGCGCAGAGAAAAGCAGCAGGAGGGTGGAGACCCCAGCCAAAAAAACAACAACAAAAAGTCTCTCCTTCCCCCTTTCTTCAACTACACAGCCATGGAGAAAGGGGAAGGGGGAAAAAAAAGAACCAAAGGTTTGTCTTCCTTTACGTTGTCTTGCTTCAAGCACACCACGGGGGTAAACACGGAGCAAAGAGAGAGCAGGGTTCAAATGTCTCTCCCAGTCCACAGTTGCACAACTTCGGAGTCAGGCTCAGTCTCCCGCGGCAGCCGAGAGACCCAAGCGGCAGCTATTAACATGCGGCAGTCATAGCTGGGGCTGTTTCTCCTCCCGCTGCTGCTGCCGCTGCCGCTGCTGCTGCCGCCGCCGCTTAAGAAAAGACGCTGCTGGAGAGACCAAAAATCTTCCACCATCCCCCCAGCCGATCTTTATATCCAGTTCTCCCACCCCACCCCCTTCTCTTTCTTTTTCTTCTTCTTCCTCGTCCTCCCCTTTCCGCTTGGGAAAGGGAGCAGTGGAATAGGTAGGGGGAGCCGCGAGAGCCAGGGGTGGCTTCTTCTCCGCCAAACCCTCCTCCTTCTCCCGAGGTTTTCTCCCCGCGGAGGGTCTCCTCTCGCGCCCGCAACCTGCGCCGAGAGCCGGAGCGAGGGCCACGCAAACTCCTTCCCGGGTGCACGGTGGGGGCGCGCGGGCGGAGCGGGCGCCCGGCTGCTGAGGGCTGCGTCCCGGGGGTCGCGGAGCCCGGAGCCCGGGGGATGGCCGATTAGCTCGCCGGCCGGGCCGGGCAGCTGCGGGCATGTGGGAGCTTCATCGCGCGGCCCCGAGCTCCGCGCCGCCGCCGCCGCCTCTTCGGTTCTTTCTCTTCTTCGACTCTCCGAGAGCGAGCAAGGCTCTGGCGCTCTCCACACACGCACACTCACACACGCGCACACACGAGCGAGCTCCTGCCAAAGCAAACCGTGCAATCCGCGCGCGCGCACACCCGGAGAAAGAGGACGGAGGCAAAAAGAGAAGAAAGAAAGGGGAGGGGGCGAGTCACAAGCGGCAGCAGCAGCAGCTGTCGGAGCGGAGGCAACGAGCAGTCCGGGAAAAACCAGCAGCGGGAGCGGCGGCGCCCACCCGGACCAGCGGCAGCATCTGCATCCCCGCCTCTGGGAACTGGGGCGAGCGGTGCCGGGCGAGCAGGCAACCGGGCGACGCGCCGAGAGCGGGTCGGAGTGCGGGCGCGCCGGGGCAGTGCAGCCTGCGCGCGGCGGACGCAGCCGGGGCCCGAGCCGAGGCCAGAATGAGCCGCGGGCCCGCGAGCGCCAAGAGCGCCGAGAGCCGGGGAGGGGGCTCGTGCGGGGGAAAGGGGGTAGCAGGTAAAACCCGGATCTGGAGTGCACTCGGGCTCCGCCGCGCGGACTCCACCTAGCTGCTCGGCAAACGCTTGGAGGTGGGAATGAGAGGGCTGCTACAAGAGGCTTCCCTTTCAGGGTTTGTCAAACAAAGGGTACATCTCCTCCTGGCTTTGAGGCACGGTTTTACCTCAGTCGCTTTCGCTCGCGCTCTCTCTCTCTCTCTCTCTCTCTCTCTCTCGGTCCCTCTCCTCTCGCCCTCTTGCCCTCTCCCCTCTTCTTTTCCTCCACTCCACCCCAGGTGAGTAAACGTCAGAATGAAAGTCCTACCAGCGTCTCCTTTTCTAGGTGCAGATTATTCCATATTTTCATTATGCAGGTACCGAGTCTCAGTGCGTTTTCTGCATTTGGTCCATTTTATGTTTCTTCAAACTTACCTCAACGTGCAAGTTCACTGCAGACTTTAAAGTATCCTCTGATAATCGGACATGGGGATTTCATGGTTTTATTTCATAAAATCAGTAAAACTTACCATAATGGATATAGAAAGGTGCGGATTGCAAAGCAATGCCTTCTGATGGTGGGGAAAGTCTTCTCAAGTTAACTGAGTGACCTTGGTCAATTACTGAGCCCCTTTGTGCTTTTTTTGTAAATAAGATAAAGGGTTAAGCGGGTCATTTATCAGGTCTTTTCCTGCTCTGAAATTTCATGATCTAAAAAGACTAAAGTGTTATTTTCTGTATCAGTAAATTTAAGTTAAATCATGAGAGAAACTAAGATTTATTACCTGCATTCAACAAGCACATTATATCCAAATTGTATTTGCATGTATATACTCAGAAGGATCTAATGCCCTTCCAGAGCTCTTAGGAGGTATAATCAACCCCAGTACATCTGAAGAACCTAAAACCTCATTAGAATTAACAGACCATACCCAATACAAGTGACTATCAAAATCTCATTGGTTCTTCAAAGCTCAATTCCAGTGCCAAATGCTCCAAAAAGCCTTTTCTCACCAACCCCAATCAAAATAATCACCCCCGTTATTATATTCCCATAGCACTTTGATGGTATATGTAGGATAACACCCATTTCATTCTGTTTTTTTATTATTCTTTTAAATAATGAGTTGGTCATCTGTATGCCTCCTCAGATTATTGGATCTTCCTTAAATGCAAATTCCAAATTTTAATCATCTGTATAACCTGAGATTACTATGTATCCACTGTACTTTGCACTGTAATTCCTTTATAAAAAAAAAGTGGGAGAGGGATTTCATGATATTGCTGAATTCTGACTGAGGTGTTCACACACTTAAATTAGGCTACGTGAAATTTGCCTAAATTAAGGCATCCATGAAGTCCCCCGATTGCATAAAGAAAATATAAACTGACAGCTGAAGTCACTCGTTACTTAAATAATTTTGGAAATAGTAGACTCTAGCCAATTGTGGCAAGAGGCTCTTATGTGTAAACGAGGCAAAATGGAAAGTACCCAATTCATCTCCTAAATGGATATATGTGGAAAAGCAATAAAATAATAAAATGGGGAATGAAAGGTATGGTATAGATATTAAATGTTATTAGTGGTAGCAGCAGAAATATAAGTAAACAGTACCTGTAGACCAATTTTTAGAATCAATCTTATCACATCTTGACAGTTCTGGAGGGATATGGGAGAGAAATTAAATTTCAAATAGGAAATTAATATTTCAAAATATAAAATATATTAACTGAAAACTATACATATAAAGTTAAATAAGTCATTAAATATGAAACATAGTAACTGGAAAGTAAGCATATTAAGTGAAATAAGTAATTGAAAGTATTCACCGAAGAATTGACCACAAATAAAGTTATAGACAGGAAAATGAGGAAGAAAGAACCAAAAAAGGAGAAAAAAAGGTAAGTAAAAATAAGTTAAAGAAAAGCATGGAAAGGAAGAGAATAGGTTAATTATTTATACAATTTAATCAAATGTCACTGTAGCAGCTTTTACAGCAGCTACCTGTATTTTAATTTCAAACTTCATGCTTCCAAATCCTTTTTAATCTGTTAGGCATACTCTACTATATTTAAGGTACAAAGCATCCCACTCCATTGACAAGAAATGCATGATTCTTGCCAATATCTTTCTAAGGTGAACCTTCTAGAAAAATAAAATCTAGTAAATTCTGTGCCTTCCTTGTTACACAACTATATTTAACATTTACAAGATAGCATCACAGATAATGATTGAGTAAAGATACTATTCTACATGGCAGTGCTTTCTGTGAGAGTGGGTTTTGAAAATGATGGTGTGGTTGGCTTTAGTTCTAGTAAAGTTGAAAAAAGTCAATAATTACCATGTGGAAAAGAACCCCCCAAATTTTTAAAAGCTGAATATCCAATCAGATAACCAATATGAAAGTATTTTAATAACTAGTAAAATTCTCTGACCAAAAGACTCTTTAAAATTAATAAATACACTAAGATCCCAACAGCACAAACGTGAAGAAAAGAACATAGATAATCTGTTCACAGAATAGGTAAATACAAATAAACAACCAATAAATGTAGGGTAGGATGCTTTGCCTATACAAACAATCCCATACATAAAAATTTACGCAATTACAAGATCTATCATGTTTCATCTTTAACCCAGGAAATTAGCTGAAAAGTAACGGGGGCCTACTACTAAACTCTAAAAAAAGTATGTTGAGACAGGCATGCCCCTATGCTAATAACATACACTGACACATTTTTCTGGAAAGAAAGTTGAAGATATATGTCAACTGACTTATAAAATATGGATGTCATTAATCTAGTATTTCTATTTACAGATACCACTTCTACAGACATAAACAAAAGTATGGACAAGGATTTTTTACAATGATATACATCTCAGTCATAACTGTTATGTAAGAGGAGTGGGTATGCAAGGTATGTATATATTCAGAGTGATCTTGTTTTTTCATGCTCAGTAAAAGCCCTCTTATCTGATTGGATTGGTATTTAGTTAGTGGGGAAAATGTTGATTAAAGCAAAAAAAAATTTTTTAAGGACCCATACATTCTATTTTAGTTAGGGTTCATTTTTGCTGCAAGCAACAGAACCACAAAATAACCGCAACCTAAACAAGATAGAAGCTTATACTTTTTCAAGTGAAAGTCTAGCAGTTGGTGATCCAGGGCTATTATGGCCCCCCAAAGCATCCTGGGTGTAATAGATACCTTCTTTATCTTCTTGCGTGGCCACCTATGACCTTCATTCCAAGTTTCAGTTCTAGCAATCATGCCTACATTGCAAAAGCAAAGAAGGAAAGGAGGAAGATAAAGGCATACTCACAACGAAGGACATTTTCCTAGAGTTGCACACAGCATTCTCCTTTCATTTCATCCTCAGAAATGGTGAGATGGTAACACTTAGCTACAAGGCTAATGGGAAACATTGACTACTCCAGGCAATCATGTGCCCAACTCAAAATCAGATTTTTTCATATTTAGCTTTTCCTCAGACTATGACTTATCCATGTGCACCTCCCTGAACAGAGCTTTGCATACATTAGGTTTTCAGTAACCAACTGAGGGTAAATGCAGACACTAGACAATGCCACCTTCACATGAAGTGACCTTTCAGTTCAACCAGATATAAACTTTAACAAAATTTCAAATTACTGAGCTTTTGCCATCAAGAAAAATACTTTCTAATACCTGATCAAATATCAGTGGACAGTTAATATCATAAATGCTACTAGGCTCAGATACACTGACAAATCAAGGTAGTCAGGATTAAATTACATCAGCAAAGCAGGTAGCAAATCATCGTACTCAAATTCCTACTATGCCGTGGCATGATTAGAATTCTTGGGGGCCTTGCATTCACTAGAATAAAGACATAAATTTAGAATATATGAACTATCAATATATTTGATTGCCCTACAGGATAGCTTAATGCTAAGAAGTGCCTGGTGATGCTCTCTGCTCCCTGGAATATACATCAAAGGGTCATTTTTAAAAGATTGTAAAATCTTACCCAGATTATATTGACCTGCTAATTTGGCGTCATCTATTCTCTCCTGCCTCAAGCAATTCACCCTTATTTTTTTTCAACCCAAAAGAGGATCTACATATTCTACATTCTTCAAGACCTGGAAGCTTATCTATAGATATAGATAAGGTAAATCTAGACCTAGATATTTTTTAAACTCTTTTAAGTTCATTTATTTATTTTGAAAGAGAGGAAGGAAGGACAGAGAGAGAGAATACCAAACAGGCTTTGCATTGTCATCGTCATCGCAGAGCCAGATGCAGGCTGGAACTCAAGAACCATGAGGCAATGACCTGAGCTGAAACCAAGAGTTGGATGCTTAACTGACTGAGCCACCCAGGTACTTCTGGATATTTTTTAAAACAGCTTCTCCTAACTAATCCTAAACTTTTCCAAATCCTAAATTTTTTTTCTTCCCAATGGAAGAATCTCCTTAAAATTCTGTGACATAATGTCTCCAGTGTTTGCATACATGCATGTCAGTTTTAGAGGACTGTAAAGGAACAACAGACTTCTTCTTCTTCTTCTTCTTCTTCTTCTTCTTCTTCTTCTTCTTCTTCTTTGTCTTCTTCTTTGTCTTCTTCTTCTTCTTCTTCTTCTTCTTTTTCTTCTTCTTCTTCTCCTTCTTCTTCTTCTTCTTCTTCTTCTTCTTCTTCTCCTCCTTCTTCTTCTCCTCCCCCTCCTTCTTCTTCTTCTTCTTCTCCTCCTCCTTCTCCTTCTCCTCCCCCTCCTTCTTCTCCTTCTCCTCCTCCTCCTCCTCCTCCTCCTCCTCCTTCTCCTTCCTGTAACTTTCCCCATTGCCTTCCTGTTGATCCAACAATTAAATTACTTTTCATGACTGCAAATTAATTTCAACACCAAATGTTTTTAGCCATTTACTATAAATGTTAGTAATAGAACACTGGCTCTTAACAGAAGAACTCAGCATTCACACAAACACAGTTGTCTTAAAAGCATCACATCATAGTGTCTAGATTCTAGATTGTAGAAGTATGAGGATACTAAAAAACCCAATACTGTTTTCTTCATAAAAAGACAAATATGCCTGTACTTTATAAATGAAAATATCATGGTCAACCAGAGATAATCAATAATGACTGTCATGTTCTTGAAAGGAAGGAAATAGACTTTTTGTTCCTTTGTAAAACATTGTCGCTCTGCTGGGCTCTGTTCGTCAGCCTCTCCTTTAAGACTATAGTAGACACCAAGAGTAGATACCTACCTCATAATTATTCTCCTTTCTCTGAGAATGGTTCCTACATGTGTGCAAGGTGACTTTGTCCATACTATTTGGTCCTGTCCATTGGCCATGGTTGATTGGTCCAGTCAAGGCAGCTGACCCAAGCTTGGCTAATCATTCTCTAGGATTTTTTGTACTGTACTACACAAAGGGTCTCAGTGTATCCCCGATGGTGGAGGAGGCTCAGAAGCTATCCTTGGCTGCATTTTCTGCTATATGGTGCTACCTAAACCTGACTTTGTGCAATAATTTCCTGAAAAACACAGTCAGCTTTTAAAAATGGTTAGTCCTAATCAGAAGCTGTTTTTTCTTTTGAATCTATATATAAACTCCCAAATAAAATGTACTCAAGGGGAAATTTTTGTACAGACATGTTGTTATAGTGCTAACATGCAATCTGTGTTTTGGTGATACCTAAGAAGTTAGGTTCCTCTTAATATTGCCTACTGGATTTTCTAGAAAGCTGAACTTATAGAAGGCATATTGCATTATTCTTCTGGGAATGTTGGTCACATTATTTTTGCAGGACTCCTAGTTAGATGATTTTCTCATCTCTGGTATCTGCTTCAATCATACACCTCACCTCTTTTGTTATAAAAGCAAAATGAGAAGTGGTAGGGAAAATAATGGTTATTGCCTACCTGGCAATATAGTGCTTGGGTCCATAGTAGATATTCAATAAATGTTAGGTGAATGAAATATTTCAAGACGAGTGTTACATAATATATATTATCAAATACATAAGGTATATCTATTAAACTATGTCCAATTAATATTAATATATCTATCATTCTATTAAGATTATGTATTAACAGAAATTGTACATCTAAATGAGAGCCATCAAATTCAAATTACTCACCTTGATCAAGGTAGGCAGCCATTGCTCAAAACAAATTGATCTCTTTCAAAATCATTTTATATTATAGCATGCTTTGGAATAGCCTTACAACATTAGCAAATCTCTTGCTTTTAAAGTACATTTGATTTTTGTGTTGTTGCTGGGCTAATGATTTTGAACAACTTGAAAAAAATCACCAGCATTAAAGAACTATAATAGAGCTTGGAAATCATCTAATTAGTTATCAAGCCGGGGGATAACATTTTTTGTTCAGAATAAATAAAGTATGACTAATTCTTTCAGTGGATTAATTTTAGACTATAACTTCTTTAAAGTAATGGTCATCACCTGCTATGGTGGCCTAATCCTCCCAAGAAACCAGCAATATATTAGGCCCATTTTATTAATAATGATACTAAGATTCAGATGATATAATAACTTTCTGAAGGTTAAACGTTCAGTAAATTATACCATTTAGACAAGTTTATCTTACTAAACCTCTGCCTGTATTGGTAGAAATCCTAAAAGCACATTTTCACAATGAGAACTTCCCTCCTCAGCTACAGTTCATTGGATCATGGAGCGGTGGAGGTGAGTTGCTTGATTACCAAGCTAATCAAGTCTTCTTCCTAGGGAAATTGGAATTGAGGTTAAGAGACTCATTCTTTCTTTCCCTGAATAGGCCATGTAAATGACCAAACTGTGGTGTGGCTCTCTTTTTCCTGCCATATTAATTCAAGAATCGGAGGTGGTTCACTCTTGATGAGAGACATAGACTATTCTATCATCAGTTGAACTTGCTTTTAGCCACCCAGCAGAAATGATGAGAAGGCTAAATTGCAGAAAGAAGATAAAACACATGCCCAGAGAGGAATGTAGATAAACTGCAGAGAGAGATTTTGAATGGCTTTCTAGGCCCTGGTTTTATTTCTTTCCTGATATCCAGCTGCATTTCTGTACTTAATTGGAAAATAGCCCTTTTGGTGTTATAGTACATTCTTCTTTTTGATGAAGCCAATAGTAGTTATCAGTGGGTTTTGTCTGGTCATTTCTCTCTTCACACTTCTGGAAATAGTATACCTCTTCCTCGGGTGTCCTTTTCCTCTTCACTTTATATATTGGTAATGATCTGTCCATTTTGGTACCCAACCCACAGAAGGAAGGCACATGATTGAAGCCAAATTGAATATTGTAACTAGCTTTCCCCCAGTGATTTGTTACAGATGGCCACATGACTTAAGCCTGGATATTCAGAGTAATTTCCTGCGATTTTTTTATATGAGCACATTTTCCCTCAAGATGAAACACATCTGGTGTGTTTTCAAGTTGGAATGGTGTAAATCTGAAATATTTATTTATTTATATTATTTCAAGCTCTCTCTCTCTCTCTCTCTCAGGGATTTAACAATTAGAAAAATAGAATTATAACTTTCCTCCAATTCATCTCACAAATGGTAAAGAGATTGAATGTATACATGCCAACAGCTTGGTATATTCTTACCTTAAGTTATTTAATATTATATTTAAATGAGATATATTAGTGGGGTGCCTGGGTGGCTCAGTGGGTTAAGCATCTGACTTCAGCTCAGGTCATGATCTCACAGTTTGTGAGTTTGCTGACACCTCGTAGCCTGGAGCCTGCATCTGTGTCTCCCTCTCTCTCTCTCTGCCTCTCCCTGCTTGCACTTTGTCTCTCTCTGTCTCTCAAAAATAAAAATAAAACTTAGAAAAAAATGTTTAATGAAATATATTACTTATGTAAAATGTTATGGAATAAAATTCCAAATCTATACTGTACATCTTACACTAACATATGCATACTATGTTTTTGATTCTGTAATGGTTAGGATAATCCAGAATCAGGACTCTAACATGGAAAGCAGGGAGCGGGGGTGATATATAAGCCTTCTACACAATGATTTTGAGGTTGTACTGTACAGACCATAGGTAACCAAGAAGAGGGAAGACTTCTTAGCATTTTATTTATGGGCCTGCATGATCCTTATCATGTTCACTCAGATTCCATTCACAAGAAATCAGTCATATGGCTACATCCAAGTGTAAAGGAGGTTGGCAAATATACTCTAGCTTTGGGTCCAGGAAGAAACCTATGTAAGATTATAAGCAACTATGCAGTTCTTGCCATACGCTCTTCTGGTGGTTCTGAAATAAAAAATTGTGAAAGAATATGGAGAATTGTATAGCCCAGTCACTGCCAAATAATTGAAGTGGTATTTAGGCTACATGACATGGTACAAAAAGCTCAGGATGTGAATTCAGAAGACTGTATTTTCAGTTTTGTCCTTACCACGGACTCACTCTGTATTGGAAAAGTCACTTGATATTTCTAGACTTTATTTTCCCTATCAGTAAAATCTGTATATTAAAATATCTGTCCTACCAGTGTGCCTGGGTGGCGTAGTTGGTTAAGGATCAGACTTTGGCTCAGGTCATGATCTCACAGTTCGTTAGTTTGAGCCCCACGTCAGGCTCTGTGCTGACAGTTCTGTCCTGACAGCTCAAAGCCTGGAGCCTGCTTCAGATTCTGTGTCTCCCTCTCTTGCTCTGCCCCTCCACTGCTCATTCTCTGTCTCTCTCAAAAATAAATAAACATTAAAACAATTTTGTAAATGTCTGTCCTACCTACACTACAAATTTATTCAAATGGAAGATCCTTGTTAGGACAGACATACACACACACACACACAAAACTATGCTATTTACACACATAGAATTCCATGTGCTGTACTCTACTTCCCATGTTTCCCATGCTGTTTGAATCTCTCCTCTCTAATGTAATAACCTCTTTTGGAGATGCTATGAAACACCTTACATTTTCCTTCTCCCTAGGACCAAAGTATTCATTTGCGCAGCTGGAGGAATGTAGGCTGCTCACAATGAGTCCCTCAAGTATTTCCCTCTCTCTACTGAAGGGAGATGTCTTACTCAAGATTTTGTTCCCTCCCCAGAGGTCAACCCATATGCAGTACCTTCACAGGGTACTTATAATAGGCCCATTTCCTATTTCATGATGATTCTGAAGGACCATCCCAGGTTCAGGGAGCCCCAACTGGAGTGCTTGAGGGCTCTATTGCTGTTCCACTTTTTCCTCCACCCAATTCTGAACCCCTTACCCCCCCACCTCCTCATGCCTACCCTGAATTATTCCTGAGAGCACTCCTAGATAAATCTCTTATTTGCAATCCTCTGTCTTAGAATCTGCTTCCCATGACCTAAAATAGGCTCCTCATTCCTATCCTTGACCTTGCTATAGCTTTTTTTTTAACATTTATTTATTTCTTAGAGAGAGAGAGAGAGAGAGAGAGAGAGCGCACATAAGCAGGAGAGGGATGGGGAGGGATGGCTCTGAGCTGTCAGCACAGAGCCCGAAGAGGGGCTCGAACTCATGAACCGTGAGATCATGATCTGAGCTGAAGTCAGACGCTTAACTGATTGAGCTACCCAGGCGCCCCGACCTTGCTAGTTTATTCTCAGCATTCAGCCAGAGAGATGCTGTTAGAACTAAGTGATTATATTAGTTTCCTAGAGTCACTATAAAAGAGCACCACAAAATGGGTGGCTTAAAACAACAGACATTTGTTGTTTTACAGTTCTGCCAGAAGTTGGAACTCAAGATGTCAGCAGAGCTTTGCTCCCTCTGAGTGTCTGAATCAAATCCTTCCTTGTTTCTTCCTAGCTTCTGATGGTGGCTGCCAATCCTTGTCATTTCTCAGTCTGCAGCTGCATTACTCCAAACTCAACCTCTGTTATCACATGGCATTCTTCCTGGGTTGCTGTCTTTTCCTTTTCTTCTAAGGACGCTGGACATACTGAATTAGGGCCCACCGTAATGACCTTATTTTAATCTGATCAGATCTTCAAAGCCCCTATTTCCAAATGAGGTCATATTCACAGGTACCTGGGGCTTGAACATCAACATAACTTTTGAGGATACACAGTTCAACTCTTAACAGCAGTGACTCTGCCTCAAATCCTCCACTTGCTCTCTACATCACTCAGAGTAAACCTGAAGTGGCCTGCAAAGCACTATACAGTCTATCCCCGAAACCTGCATGGCCTGATCGTCCATTCCTCTCCCTAGAGATCAATTTTCTGCAGCCATAATAGCCTCCTTGTTGCTTCCTCACTTGCCAGACACACACCCCTCTCAGGGCTTTGCATTTGATTATCTTTTTACCTAGAATGTCCTTCACCTAGAGATCTCTGCACCATTCTTTACCTAACCTACTTCTAATTTGTGCACAAATGTTGCTTCTTGGTGATGCTTTCTCTAACACTTTATTTCAAGTTACAAACAACCTTATCCCACACTCTATCACCATCCATTTTTTCCCCTCCATAAAAGTTCTCACTTTTTTTTTAATGTTTATTTATTTTTGACAGAGGGAGAGTGAGAGACAGAGTGCAAGGGGGACAGGGGCAGAGAGAGAGTGAAACACAGAATCCAAAGCAGGCTCCAGGCTCTGAGCTGGCAGCACAGAGCCTGATGTGGGGCTCGAACTGGGAATTGCAAGATCATGACCTGAGCTGAAATCTGATGCTCAACTGACTGAGCCACCCAGGTGTCCCATCTCACCTTCTAATATACCATGTAATTTACTTCATTGCATTTATTACAATCTGCAGTATGACTTCCATGGCCTCAAGGCACTTTTCCCTTAATGGGCTTTTTCCTCCATTAAAAAAATATATCAATAATTGTATTTTATGGCTGCATTGGTATAAAAAAATACAATCCAGGATGATGCATTATTGTAATATTCACATTTTTTTCTGGTTTTAAAAGAAATTACAGTTAAGACATTTTTGTGGGCCTCTAGAAGGATCCTGGGCTTTAGGCCCTGTGTATAATGGATAACTTGGCCCTGGGTTTATAACTGTTTCCCCATCAGAACATAGGCCCTTGGAGGATGAGGACTTTTGTCTGTTTTACCCATTGATATTTCCCCAGCAAGTAAAACAGGGCCTGGCATATAGCAGTGTTCAATAAATATTTGCTGAATATACGAGTGGCTAAAAATATCACTTTGATTTTCCATTAGAATTAGTTTTCCATTCCCTTAGTGAAATAGGTTTGTGTGGCCTAACCTACAATGTACTGTTATTTCCACTTGAATACTTAAAACTTCAAGAATAATTCTTTAAGAGGCCAACCAATCTTTGAACTAACCATAGGACTCCAATCTTATACAGCTCTTGGGAACCATGGGAACTATATGGTAAGTGAGCTAGAGGAATTACTCTTCTGTATCAGTTCTTGGTGCTCTGTAAAGTTCTATGCTCTGTCAGGAAGTTATTACAAATATTATGAGACACATTTTTTTTAACTTAAAAAAACTTCCTGAAACAATTATAAGAAAAAATTTTGCTAGCACCTTGAAATAAACCATAATATTGAAATATCTCCTAAGTAACAAAATAAGTCAGGAAAATGCTTAAAATAATTTTATAAAACTAAACTAGTGTGGTTGCCATATTATAGAGATTTGTTTTAATGAAAAAAAAGAAAAAAAACTCCATGAAAACTGGTGGGTCTCAGGTGGTAGAGCAAGGATAAGAGAATGACTAAATTTGATTTGTATTTATTAGAAAAGGTGAGATCAGACCTTCAATTTGATTTGGGAAAACCAAAGTTAAACATGCAGGGGTATAAATATAGCTTATTTTGTACTGAAGAATCTTGGTACTTATGAATTTCTTAGGATAAAATGTGGCCACTAAAACCCTTTTGAGAGGAAATGTTATTTCATGGGTGGCAAAAATCATTACAGTGCAGCACACATTTAATAATATGCAGAATATGCTAATTTACAGCCGATGAGGAACTTTCATGGTGATTTCCTTACTCTTTCTGGAACTACTGTGAAACTTCCCATTTGTGCTACGCTTAGCAGTCTTATTTGTTTTTCTTGGAACTTGACTAATACTCAATATTTAGTTATATATGTCTATCCTCCATTAGACTGTTGAGGAAGCATGAACAGCTTATTTTAGTATATACATCACCCAGCATGATGCTCTTCATATTGAATAGATATTCAATGAATGAACTGTTGAATGTGAAATGATTTAAAACCTATAGCCATAAGGTGATTGTCTTAAGCTTGTTTTCCTTACATAAATATTTAGGAAATTCTTTTCTTTGAGGGTTTCTTTTTTTCTACCTGACGTGTCTGTTTCATTTACGTGCTTAGGATATGGGGTCCCAACCCTGTCAGAATAGGGCAGAAGATGGACCCATTATCTACTTATCTAATTCTTGCCCAGAAGCTTGCTGGGGACATCATATCTATGATCTCACTTAACAATAACAACAACTTGGAAATATAGGAATTATATACTTCATATGATAAGTAAAAAAGGCCAAGGCTGACTAATTCGCTCAAGGTCAAACAGGCATTAAGTTAAAGGGTGAAATTCAGTCCTAACCCTGTCTAATTCCAAAACTTACAGTCTTTTGTACATGAACAAAGGATCAGCACTACAAAGTAATATGACATTTAGGAATGGAGCAAGCTTTTAAGGCAAGATATTGAAAGATAACATAATGAATTTTTATAAAGTAGCTTAAATTTTAATTCAGTAGCCACTACATTAAAATAAGAATTTTGAATCATAATGATCTGTCAGAGAGACCTATATGAAAATAATGAATACATTGCTAGGGAAAATGTAGACATTTATAGTGACAGATACTGGTCCATGGAATTTTATATCATTTTTACATCCACATTTTGTCATGTCCAGGTCAATTGTGAAAATGATTCTACTACTTTTATATTCTTTGTGCTTCTTTACCTTTTGTGATGATTTATTTCTGTCTGTCTCCTTTAGTCTTACACGTCCCATCTTCACTTGCATTGCTGAATTTTTTCTATCTTACTTCTATGAATTCATTACTTATCCAAAGTTTCTTTATATCTCTTTTTTTTTGTCCTCCTGAAAGAACTTATTACAATACTATCTGTGTGATTCAAAGAAGTCCCAGTGTAGACCCATGCAATGCTTCTTCTCAGATTTCAGAGCTAGGGAAATATCTCTTTCCTGATAATTTGGTTTTCTGCCTTATTAGCTATTGAGAATGATGTATCCTATTATCTTTCCCTTTTGCTTTGAATGCCTGAAAGATAAGCATTTGGTTTTGTGCACAATAGCAATAGTTTCCCTAGACTTTGTTGTCTGGGATGATTATTGCTCCCATCATTACTTGTCTGTTGTCATTGTTTAAATGATGTTACAGTTTTGTCATCTGTGACCTTAATTTGTAGGAAACCTCCCTTTCTTTTTGAAAGTAAGTGAGAAAAAGAGAAAAAGATGAGGGAGAGACTGAAAGAGATAGAAAGAGACATGGAAAAATTAAACATTTCATCAATTTTGCCTCAAATTTGGATATGCCCTGTCTTCTCCAGTTAATAATTTCTGTCTTGCTTTGTACGCAACTTGGAGTAGCTGGGACAACTGATTTACTCTTTTGTGCTTGACAACATGTGTTCATATCTCATTTCCCTAGGAATGGAGCATTTCTTTATTTTGTCAAACTTTTTCTGCAGCCTGTCTTTTTCCCAGATTGGAGCCTTCCTTCTGAATGCCAGATCTATACAGGGGGTCTTGTTATCCTTGGCCAGATAGCCCTAATTCTGAATATGAGCCTCTCTGTCCATCTGTCTGTTGCTATGTATATGTATGTACACACACCTGTATGTACACATGTTTAATATACACATATATGCATGTTAATGGTATTAAGAAAGTCTAGTAGAAGGTGCTGATGTGTATTTATCTTGATGGTAACCACTTGTCTGGGTTGTTTCTGTTATTTGTCCCATATTTTAGTTTGTTGCCTTTTTCCCTGCTATTTGCCTTTCAAGGCCCCTTTTACAACACAGCATCTATGTCTAATTTGAGATTCATGCCCATCACTTCCAGCTTTAACACACAGCAGGAATTTCTTTTGTTGTTGGATAATCTGGTTTCATTTTAAATTCTTTTATCTCTCCAAAAAGTTAGAAAGAAACATAGCTTTATAGCCCTTTCGTTTGGTTTGGACTTTGACACTATGTTGGTAGTAGATTAGGTCACCTTGCATGTATGTACATATGTTTATGTGTATATACTTACATTCTGCCATATCCAATGAAAAGAATATTCAGTTCTACAAATTAGTTGTGCCACTAACATATTGTCCTTCTCTGATTCAATTCATCAGAACTTTACTGGATCTCTACCATGTACAAGGCACTATACTAGCTCCATAGTAACAAATATTAATAAGACATGAAGTCTTTTCTTTATGGAGTCACGGTCTATGCTGGAGACAAAAATACCTGTAATATAAGCGGATAGAGATATGGATCTTGACAGTGATTCAAATTATGTGGCTGAAATGTTTCCTAGTGACACACTCAGGGTTAGACCTAGGCACTTGCATGAGTTCCTGAGCACCGGCTGTCACTGTGACTTTTTTCCCCACATTTGGTGGTGGTGGTTGTAGTGGATTATTTTAGGAATAATCTTGAATTCAAGCACATGTATGCTGCTATGTGAACCTGAATAAATTACTTACCCTCTCTATAGCTTACTTACTTGTTAATAGTATGTAGTCATATGTATTTATTAAATGTATAAATATTGTTATATAATGTGTGTGCCTGGCACAAAGTTGTTTTAGGGGATACAGTGATGTATAAGACAGATACATTTATGTTTCATGAAGATTAAATTTTAAGAGACAGCCATACTGGCCAAACTATAGTACTATAGAATTACATATACAATATATAGTTTACTAAGACAATATTTTATGTAAGTATTATTGCATATTTGAATTAATATGCAATATTAATATGCATCTTATTATGCAATATTAATATGCAATATTTAATTCAATATATTGAATTTATTTATTTTTATTTTTATTTTTATTTATAGGTAATAAAAAGTCAACTTTTTCTTGCATCATGTAGAAATCAAGGTGGCAAAGATATTACAATCACAGAGTATTACATATATCATATGTATTTAATGTTTTATCTCAAAGTACAGAATACAATATAGTAAGTGTATTTGGCAACTTTCACTCAATGCAGAGATGTCACAGTTATTGTAAAATGCTGCTTGATTTGACATTTCACCGATTCTTGAATCTGGCAGTTGAGATGAATACCAGAGTTCCTAATATGTTATGTCCTGGGTTTTAAATCACCTTCTGGCTCCTCTATTATTCTCTGAACTTAATAAAGACATTATGCTCATGTGTTTTCCAGATCTCATGAAGTGTAAGGCGGTGTAACCTAAGGTGCTGGAGGAAGGAGTCAGTAGATACCTCAGAATGGCCCCTTTCAGCCTGATCACAAGACGTGGGACATTATCATGGATCTATGCTCTTCTCCAGCAGCTGGACCCAGGGTAACTTCTTAGAAATTCTGACCTCTGCACTGACTTTATGCAGAGATGAAAGAAATGTGTGTGCATTTTAAAAGCAGTGATTAAGGATTTGTCGGACTTTCTACTATTTTTTCATCATTTACCCAAACCTATGAGTGTGACAAAGTGTGTCATTAGAGAGAGACGAATTTATTTATTTTTGAGAGAGAGAGAGAGAGAGAGAGAGAGAGAGAGACAGAGACAGAGCATGAGTGGGGTAGGGGCAGAGAGAGAGAGAGAGAGAAACACAGAATCTGAAGCAGGATCCAGGCTCTGAGCTGTTAGCATAGAGCCCAATACAGGGCTCAAACCCACTAACGGCGAGATCATGACCTGAGCCAAAGTTGGATGCTCAAGGGAGTGAGCCACCCAGCTGCCTGTAGAACGCTTTTTTTAAAAAGTAACCACTTGATATATGCGTAATGATGTGTGATGGTTTCCCTCCAAAAAGGATGTGTTAAGAAGTTTCAAATACTTTCAGATCATTAGTAACATTTTAGATCAGAAAAACAGTGTTTCTGAATGTAGATATATTAGGCCTCTGTTTACTTCTGTGTAACACAGGGACAATAATAGAGGGTCCTTGTGAAAATTAAATAAGTTAATATGTATGAACTGCTTTGAAAAATACTTGGCAACAGAAAGTGCCCCCTCTCCCTCTCCTCTCTCTCTCTCTCTCTCTCTCTCTCTCTCTCTCTCTCTCTGACAGGAACAAGGTAAATAACTTCATCCAAGTCATGCTGCTTGTTACTAATTACCTACATTGTAAGAGTAACTAATGTATATTTCCTGACATAGTTCATCAAGAAGTTGAGAAAGATACTATACCAATGATGCTAATTTTATATGCTCACCTTGTTAAGCCACTGAGATTTTGGCATTTATCTCTTAGGCAGCTTGTGTTACTAGAACTAATACACAAATTGTAATCAGCAGTAAGGAGAGCTGTAACTACAACAACAACTAAAGCCTAAAAGACATATATCTTAGCTTGGTAAGAACTCAGTGAATGGCAAGAAAATTTGTGTAAGAGGCTAGAAAGATGGAGACCCAAGTTATACAGTGGCATAATATCTGGCAAGACCAGCTGCAAAATCCTGGAAGGCCAGCAGTATGTTTACCAAATCTGCGTCCATCAGAGTACCCAAATAAGTGAATGAATGGCAACACCTCTACCCTTTTCACTTTAAGTGAGTGAAAAATGAAATTCTCTTTTGTTGCCATTAAAAAATTTAGGTTCATCTGTTATTGCAGGGAGTCTCACATAAACTAATACGGTCTTTTGTGTAAACATCAATCCGTTATTTTGGTCTTAATATTTTTATTCACCAAATACTTTCTTCCTGTTAATGACTTGAATTTTGTGATGTTTTCACCCAAAATTATTTTAAATACTATTAGTAAAGGGTACAATTAAGCACTTGCCTTTTGCCAGGTACTGTGCCAAAATATTTAAATTGTCTCACTGGTACTTTATAGTGTGACCCATGGCAGATATACAATCCTTATTCCCATTTTACAGATGGGACGACGAAAGTTGAGAGAGCTTAAAGTTACAGGTGGTATATGAAAATTGTTAGTCACTTAGGATAAAGTTATCCTGTTGGCACAGGATAAAGATGAAGTTGATGGTACTCAAACTCACAAATATGGATGATATATTTTAGAGACAGTATGTTATATGGGAGATAAATAAAACAAAACAAAAAAGAGGAGACAAGAGAAAAGAGCCTGGTGCAGTACTTGAGAAATAGCTAACTTTAAAACATGGATAGAATAAAAGAAGCTGTGATCTGGGAGTCTGAAAGGTAGACGGAAAAATAGAAGAGTATGCTTTCATGAAAACAAGGAAAGTGAATGTTTCAAAGAGGGAGTAATCAAGAGTGTTATGTGTTGCAGAGAGGGCAAAGAAAAGGACCAAACGACAAGTTTCTTTTAGAACTGTAAGTGCAAACGTGATCTTGACAAGAGCAGTGGAAGAGATGGAGGTGAATCATACTTATGGTGCAATGAGCTATAACTGGAGGTAAGGAAATGAATACAGTAAGTAGAGATGACATTTTGAAGAAGTTTGACTGTGGAGAGAAAAGAAGTATAAGTTAGTAGCTGGGGTGGATTGTGGTGTTGAATGTTGGGGTTTTCTTTGCAGGGGGAAACATTTGGGAAGAAATAGTAGGGAAGGAGAGACTGATGATGTAGAATAGAGAATAGGTAATTGAGCAAACATGAAGGTCTTCTGAGAAAACCAGAAGAATACAATCCAATATGTGGGACAAAGATATATATTTTAATTTGAGAAAAGGTGAAAAGGATAGAGAGTGATATAAATAAGTAGAATTATTTTAGGTAGGAAGGTTAAAACAATTTTTTGCTAGTGTGTTCCATTTTCTCCCCAAAGAAGGATATAGTCAGGTGGCTGAGAATGAAGATTGTTGAAGGTTTGAAGAGAGTGGTCATGATTTTAAATATCTTCAAAAACTAGAAAGAGAGCTGGTAGTAAAATACAGACATAATAATACAGGTCTTCAGCTTGGAGGAGCCAAATGAGGTTGAAAGCCAAACTCATACAGATCAAAAGCACTAAAATTTTGCATACTCTTTGATCTACTGTGTCTGAATTAGAAATTTATCCTAAATGAGTAATTACAGATGTATCCAAGATAATCACCATGAGGATATCCACAACAGAACTGAGGATATTGAAAAACTGAAACTAACTTAAATACCTATTGATAAGATTATGGTACATTTGTAAGTAGAATATCATGAACCCATTAAAAATTGTGTTTTAGAGGGATGCTTGGGTGGCCCAGTCAGTTAAGTGTCCAGCCTTTGATTTCAGCTCTGGTCATGATCTCATGGTTGGGTTCATGAGATCAAGCCCTGCATCAGGGTTAGTGCTGGGCATAGAGTCTACTTATGATTCCTTCTCTCCATTTGCCTTTCTGTCCCTCTCCAAAAAATGTGTTTGAGAATAGTTAACAGCCTAGAAATATGTGTGTAATATTCTAATGAAAAATAGAGGCTGTAGAAAAGAACATGCAGTATGATTTCCTTTTTTTATAAAAATAAAAGTACTTACTAATGCATACAAAAAAGACACAGTCTTAAAAGTGGTGACTTCTACATGATGGGATTACATGTGACTTATATTTCCATTTGTTCTTGTATATGTTTCTTCTTCTATTATAAGCATTTATAATATCTATCATTAAAAATACCTAAGGGGCACCTGGGTGGCTCAGGCGGTTAAGCATCCGACTTCAGCTCAGGTCATGATCTCGCAGTTTATGGGGTGAAGCCCCATGTCAGGCTCTGTGCTGACAGCCCAGAGCCTGGAGCCTGCCTGGATTCTGTGTTGCCCTCTCTCTTTGCGCCTCCCCATGCTCATGCTCTCTGTCTCTCAAAAATGAATAAATGTTAAAAAAAAAAACCCTAAATTTTTAGAGGATTTGTTAAGGATTTACTGAGAACCTATAATATGATCTGTGACATAGTACAGATACCCAAACCATTGTTGTGGGGAATATTACTCCATGTGCTGTTAATGGGTATCTACAAGGGGGCAAATCCTCACATAGGTTCGGAAAATTTTGTTTTAATTAAGATTTCATTGATACTTGTAGTATACTAATTTTCATTGGGAATCTTCTTTCCCAATTTTAATTGACACTGAATCCTTTTTGCATGAAATATATATCGTCATTTCTTAAAACTAGTATTTGTTATACTGTTTTCATGAATATTGTGTTAGCATAAGTGTCCCTAAGACTGTAAATGGCCTCCACATTGGGTGCCTTATTGTCATGAGACTGACAAGCAAAAGCAGGTACTTGAAATTTTATGGGCTGATAAAGATTGTCAGTTTCTAGAAATCCATCTTCAAGAATGCACTACTCAATGTATAGAGTTTGATTTTTCTCATTTCAGAGATATCATTTTTTAGGTGACACAACTTTTACAGAAATGCAACCATTGTGACTTTTAACCAATTTAAATCAATGAAACCATGTGACTATACACTGCTCATAAAAGAAGTTTCTGAGACATAGGCCAAGCAGTGCTATGGAAAATAAAGATGTATAAAATGTGCAGACATATAACCTCAAAATCTAAGCTTTTTATTGAATGGCTTCTGTCTTCATAGTGTTAATGAGAACAAAATTAAGGCTTATTTATACATTAATCTTTTATAATCTGTTAATTTTATCTAAGATGCTTTATCTTGAACTTGTGAAGGTATATTTATCCTCTTTCTATTTATCCAAGTATATTTACTCTCTTTCTATTTATTCAAGTATTCTACTTCCAACCTACTTCTTATATTTTAAATGAATACACGCCAAAAATCCTATATAAGTCACTAAGTAATGAGGGAAACAGTAAGATGTTACTACCAGTTTGCACGAGAATCCAAAGGGCTATTCCCTATATAGGTCTATGGTGAATGTTCAAATAAATTTGCTTAATTCATGCACAACTGGCAAAACTGGCCAATATCTACAGGGCAATAATCCACTAAACACAATTTGCACTTCCATGGTCGAGTATTATTCACATTACAGTTGACTCTTGAACAACATATGAGTTAGGGAGGCTGAAAATCCCTAACTTCATGCAGTTGAAAATCCACATATAATTTTCGACTCCCCCCAAAACTTAACTACTATTGACCAGAAGCCTTACTGATAACATAAACAGTAGCTATATTATATACACTATTCTTACAATAAAATAAACTAGAGAAAAGAAAATGTTATTAAAAATTTAAGGAAGAGAAAGTACATTTATAGTACTGTACTGAATGTATTGAAAAAATTGTTTATATAATTGGAACCATGCAGTTCAAACCCATGTTGTTCAAGGGTCAACTGTATTTTGATATTCCACAATTTACAAAATTATAAAATAGGTCAAATACAATGAAAAGTACAAACCCCATAAAGTCAGGTAACCTGAAAGGGTGTGTTCTAGACAACACATAGGTTTCTACTGAAAACAGCTAGTAATCTTTTTGGTACCTTTCAAAGTTTTTCACAGTTTTCACTGAGAGTCTCTGCTTACCTTAAAATTGTGATAATCACAAAGAAAAATTTACTTTAAAAATTTTTTTGACAGAGAGAGTGAGTGAGTGAGCATGGGGGAAGGGCAGAGAGGGGGAAGCAGAGAACCCAACATTGGGCTCGAACCCACAAACTGTATTATTTATTATCTATTTTTGACAGAGAGAGAGAGAGTGAGTGAGCATGGGGGAAGGGCAGAGAGGGGGAAGCAGAGAACCCAACATTGGGCTCGAACCCACAAACTGTGAGATCATGACCTGAACTGAAGTCAGACGCTTAACCAACTGAGCCACCCAGGCATGTCAAGGAAGATTTTCTTCATTACAAAATAAGTCTGGTCTCACTAGGTTTGACCTGATTCTTTATATATGTATAGTAAAAGTATTAATTTACCAGAGAGGCCTTCTTAAACTTTTTACAAATCAAGAGCCATATAATATTTAACATTACAAACAGCACAAGGTTAACTTCTTTCTGGAAAGTTTCATAAGTAAGCTCAAATTTGACTTATAAAAGCTTTTATTATTTACTATCCCAAGGTGACCAAATATAGCTCCACCATATTTCACCTGAAGTAGCTATAAATTTGGGTGATTTTTCTCTCTTCTCACAGTGATCCAAATTTTCTAATTTTCCTGACCTACTGGGAAATACCTTTCCTTACTACCTGCAAAGCTGGACCCTGCAAACCAGCTATCAGGCAGTTTCCCCAGGACGGTTTTAGAGCTATTGTCTTAATAATAAAGCTAGCCTTTGTTTCTCAAAAGCATCTTGTCTGTCTGATTAAATAAGCATTCTTCTCAAATATGACACTCAAGATAATACCATGGTTGTACAACCATATTGTTCTATTAATTTCTGGTAAAAAGAAAGACTTTCTTAACCAACCCATGTAAATAACTATATTGCCATAAAAAGAAAGAGAAGTAGTAAGAGTTTCTGAATTTGGTGATCAGTGAGAATTAGGTATCATTTATGAGATTGCATTTCAATTTACAAAAACAAGAGTTTACAGAATTGTTCTGGTTTTCAGATGAGTTTCACAAATATAAAAAAAACCCTTCTTATATATTCACGAAATAGAACAATATCCCTTGCTTAAACATTACATAAAAATTCCCCTCATCAGTTCATACAGTCCTAGAAATCCTGACTTAGTCCACTGGTAGTGTTGAAAAGTGGTCTAGATACCACCTCACTTAGGTCAGAGTGGCTAAAATTAACAACTCAGGAAACAACAGATGTTGGCTAGGATGCAGAGAAACAGCAACCCTCTTGCGCCATTGGTGGGAAAGCAAACTGGTGCAGCTACTCTGGAAAACAGTGTGGAGGGTCCTCAAAAAATTAAAAATAGAACTACCTTACAACTCAGAAATAGCCCTACTAGGAATTTATCCAAAGGATATAGAAGTGCTGATTCATAGAATCATGTGCACACCAATGTTTATAGCAGCACTATCAACAACAGGCAAAGTATGGAAAGAGCCCGAATGTCATCTATCAACTGATGAATGTATAAAGAAGATGTGAGATATATATAATGGAATATTACTTGACAATGAAAAAGAATGAAATCTTGCCATTTGCAACAACGTGGATGGACCTGGAGGGAATTATGCTAAATGAAATAAGTCAGTCAGAGAAAGACAGATATCATGTTTTCACTCATATGTGGGACTTGAGAAACTTAACAGAAGACCATAGGGGAAGGGAAGGAAAAATAAGTGACAAACAGAGAGGGAGGAAAACTATAAAAGGCTCTTAAAAACAGAAAACAAAATGAGGGTTGAAGGGGGTGGGGGTGGGAGAGAGGGGAAAATGGGAGATGGGCATTGAGGAGGGTACTTGTTGGGATGGGCACTGGGTGTTGTATGTAAGGGATGAATCATGGGAATCTGCTCCTGAAGCCAAGATTGCACTGCATATACTGTATGTTAGCTAACCTGACATTAAATTATTAAAATTAAAAAAAGAAAGAAAGAAAAGTAGTCTAAACAATGGTGGGTCAGAAGCATGTATCCAACATCCTTTTACCTGAAGTATCAATAGTCTGAAGTCCCAAGTACAGTCCTTTTCCACAAGGCGTTGAGACTGTCCTTTGTTGAAGGAGACTGATGTTTTTTTTATTTGTTTGTTTTAACGATGTCATTGACTGTTTTATCTTATTTTTTTAATGGCCTGTTTTTTATAGAAGAAAAAATCTTGAGATATATAATGATACTGAAATAAAACATATGTGTCAAGGGTATACAAAAATATCTAATAAAATCTGGAGTAGGACCTATGACATCTACATTTTTATAAATTTGATGGGCATCACTGTTTAAGAACAAATGGCCTATGTGGGGAAGAGCACTGGGTGTTATATGGAAACCAACTTGACAATAAACTATAAAGTTAAAAAAAAAATAAATTGTTATTGAACACAGCAAAAAAAAAGAAAAAAAAAGAACAAATGGCCTAGAAGATGATTTATTCAAATGAAAAAAGTAAGGTGGCCTATGAACATTTTAAGTAATAACTGAAACTATGAGTGACAACATTATATTGTTATTGATAATATTATTAGATAAAGCATGAGCAGGATTCTGGAAAAAAAACAGAAATATAGGAAAACTTGAAAAACGAAGAGTTTTTTTTAAATTTTTTAATGTTTATTTATTATTGAGACAGAGAGAAAAAGAGCACGAGTGGGGGAGGGGCAGAGAGAGAGAGGGAGACACAGAATCCAAAACAGGCTCCAGGCTCTGGAAAAAGGAAATTGGTGTTTTTCCAGGAAAGGGAAGGTGAAGACAGGCATTTGAGATGAAAGAGTCTGGCAAGGAGAGGCACACTTACAGATGCATCACATATTCTAATTTTCATGAGCAGGGAGAAGGAAACAAAGGTATCAACTAACTTGCTGGGTAAATACATCCTTCATCTAAGCCTGAAATGTGTTCCAGGCGAAAGTGTCTTGAGTGCTTAAGCTAAAGTCATATCCAGGACCAAGACCTTGCAGGGCTCACCATGAAAGCAACCTTTGAGAAACTCATCATGACACTTGTGTAGTAGCAAGATGAGAGATGTTCATTGTGGGAGTTGATTCCAAGAGACAGAGCATACCTGAATTTTAGTCATTTTACACATATCTCAGATATACTGTTTGTTAACATTGTATTCTATTAACTCTTTGGAACCACTACATAGGACACTTGTGGGTGGAGGGGCAGGCCACCCAGGAGTATCTGTCATCTGTTGAATGACTACTAAGGGCCAAGAGTTTAAATATATATATAAATATATATGACTACCTACATGGATATTACTTCACAGATAAAAGAAACTCAGGTTAAAACAAAGTAACTTTTTTTAATTTCCAAAAGCTAACAAGGGGCAGGAGTAGGATTAGAACAAAGATCTGTCAATTCCAAAACTCATTCTCCATGTAAAACTGAATCCAAGAAAATACTTTTTGTCTGCCCAAGTGTTGAACAGGGGCTCAAGCCAACCAAAATGTGATTTCTTTCTTCACCTTGCCAACTGAAAAATAAAGTGGACTGCAAGCCCCAGGCATCTCAGACATAAGCTACAGAAACAATAAACCATATTTAATCATGATAAATGTAGGTAATATATTTCTTGGATATTCTCTCATTTATTTAGTGTTTATTAGTCATTCTTCAATCTAGCAATTAGAATCTGGGAAGCTGGAAACTTCAATATGATTTTCTCGGCTAAGTCATTTTTTGCATACACCTGTAGCACACAGTTTAAGATCTAGTTCAGAAATAAAAACCATTCACATACCAGTGTGAAATTTTATACTGACCAACCTTGAAATAAATACACGTGTTGAATTATTGAAAGGGTCCAAAATTCAGAAAAGGTAATTCACATTGACGTCTAAAGCTCAGATCTTAAATGTTTTACAAGTTTGTTTCATTTTAATGACTACTAAAAAAGGAAGCGTTGGCAGAAAGAGTTCATTTTACCCCATTTCAGGAGACTTGTCTGTAATATTCAGTAATAGGTGTAAAATGAGAAAAATATTGGCTTGTTTTAAAGGTAAGAGCTTATACTTCATATATACTAATGAATCTGTAATCTATTTCATAATCATTTCCTATAATCCCACATATTACTAAATTACATTTGGTATTACAATTTCCAACATGATTTTGAATTTGATTTCAACTTTATTATTATGATAACTTTTACTATTTTATTTTATGTAAAATGGGTTTCAAACCTTATAGGATATAGTTAACTATAATCACAGAAAATATTTTGTTTTTTGAAAAAAATAAAATTATGATCCTCTGGTTACTAAATATTAATACATTTTTCTTAACCAGAATAAGGAATTTTATATCATATTTTTTTCTTTTTATTTGGGCATTAATAATTTGGTATCTGCAATAATAATATTAGATAATATCCATTATTAGTGTAATATCTCAAAAATTCTGTAGCAAGTAGGCTTTTACTCATAAAAAACAGTCTTTCAAAAGAAAGTTGATACCATTTTGGGTAAGTAAAATTTTTTAAAGTAGAAATGAAAAAAAAGAAAAAAGTTTACGGTATGCTTGTTCTTGTATTCCTAAACATTTTGGCTAATTCACATATTTAGAAAAAAATCTTCAATGTTATATTCAATAGCAAAACAAAAACAATTAGCATATAAGTGGAATAAAAACCTCAGTAAATGAATATCAGAGTTTCTTTAGATGGAGTAGAATATGATTTTCATGGAGCTTCTTATTTATTGTTAAGCATTTTCTGAGTTCCCTTCTGACCAGATTATGACAATAATCTTTTCAGTTTCTCACATTTCTACCTTTTTAAGTTTATTTATTTATTTTAACAGAGAGCGTGGGTGGAGGAGGGGCAGAGAAAGAAAGAGAGAAAGAGAGGGAGAGAGAGAATCCCAAGCAGGCTCATGCTGTGAGCATGGAGCCCAACATGGGGCTTGGTCTCATAAACCGTAAGATCATAACCTGAGCTGAAATCAAGAATCAGACGCTTAACCAATGGAGCCAACCACTTACCCCAAGTTTTTCACATTTCTGAGGGAAATCTCATTAAAGACATTTCATATAGGACACTGGTGACAAGGTTTTATGAGTTTGAAATGCAGTAATTAGGAGCATCTTTCAAAATAACTTTTGATTTTTTTTTAACTGAAAGTCCTCAGAGAAATTAGCTTTAAACTTCTGGGCCTTCCTCCTAAACTTAACGAATCTATGAGTTCTTGTGCCTCCAGAACTCCAGTAACTTTAGTGTTAAAGATTGGGTATTCTTTTGGTCAATGTAGATATGATTTTTCAGATTTGAAGCACAAAAATTTAAACTCTTCTCAAGTGTAGAGCTGGACATGAATCATCTAAATAACTAACAACCTGTCATTAACTGTTGATCCACTAAATCCCTAAGTGAGGGATTTAGAAATTGGTTCTTCAGTGTCATTTTGTAAAGTCCATGTTATAATTTTTAGTTAAAAACAATAGTCAAGCTGACTGATGATTATTTGGTCTTTTTTTTCATTTCAGAAAACTCTGACATGAATGTTCTCATAAATAATAGAAGACTGTAATGCTTTATATTATTATATGTTTTTCAGTTTATAACTTCCATATAATAATATTTTGTTATATCTCTCTAATGAATTTTTTCACTTTATTTTTTGTGACCTTTTTTTAAATTTTAAAATGTTGTATTTATTTTTGAGAGAGAAAGAGAGAGACAGAGCATGAGCGGGGGAGGGGCAGGGAGCGGGGCAGAGGGAGAGGGAAGCAGGCTCCAGGTTCTGAGCTGTCAGCCCAGAGAATGCAAGTCTCCAACTCACCTCACCTGAAGTAGGACGCTTAACTGACTGAGCCAGGTGCCCCTGTAACTGTTTTCATTTATTTTCTACAACATTTTCAAAACAGTTACTTTAAAGTTTTTTGTTAAGTAACTAACATTTGAATTACTGGTGGATCTTCTTTTATTGCTTATCGTTTTTCTATTGTTTTCAACCATATGGTCCTGACTTGGAATGACCAGTTATGTTTGATTGAATGATGGATATTTTAGAGATTCCAGATAATGTTACCTTTCTCTGGAGAGGGTTTACCCTTTCCATTAGTTGAAGAGAGTGGCTTATTAATGCATCAGAGATTTTACCGCATAGAGGCTGGTTGTAGCCCTGGTAAGACCATTCTGTTTCTGATCCACCCCTGTCCCTCCAGAATTTTCAACTGAGAGTGGACTCCATTTTCTTGGACCTTACTTCTGTCTTACTTACCTGCTGAAAAATCTGATCAGCCTCTCAGAGGTTTTCCACTTAAGTTTTTAGTTTCCAACCCCACACAGCAACTGGCCTGAGGCTTCCAAAAGTTTCCACCAAAAGCTTTCTTGGGGTTCTTCTTGCAAACAGGTTCCTCTTTGCATTCTTCATCAGCATAAGAATCAGATTCCAACCTTCTGTCTTTGCTCAGAATTTCTGCATAACAAACAACCACAAATTTAGCAGCCTGAATAACAGCACCCACTTACTAGGTTGTATTTCTGTAGGTCAAATGTTTGAGCATGGCGCAATTAACTTCTCTGCTCATCATTTTACCAGGCTGACAACAAAGTACCAGCTGGGCTGTGTGTTCATCTGAAAGGTTGAATAAGGAAGACTCCGTTTTCATACTTATTCAGGCTGTTGGCATAATCTAGTTCCTGGCAGTTGTAATACTGAGGTCCCCATCTTTTTGATGTATGCTAGCCAGTGGTTACTCTTAGCTCTTAGGGACTGTCTGCTATGCCCTGCTGTGTGGGCTTTTCCATTCTCAAACACAGCAAAGGAGAATTTTCTCATTACCTCTCACATCTGGAATCTCTCACTAGGAACAGCCAGGTCCCTTTTAAGGGCTTATCTGATTAGATCAGGCCCATCAAGGATAATCTTCTTTCCTAAGGTCAATCCTGCCATTTCGCATAACCAAATCACAGGAATGATATCTGTCACATTCAAGGTCCTTCTCATGATTGACAAATGTTTCAGGGTAAAAATGACCATAATAGTAAACTTATCTTTTCAAGGTTCTTCTGTCTTTGGAGTTTTAGCCACCCTGATGCTCACTGCCTAAACATCTCTCTGAGCTTTCCACTTTATCCAGATTTTCTGGTTGTTCTAGGTAGAGCATTGATATGTTGCAAGCTGCTCCATTCCACTTGAAAATAGAAATCCCCATTAAGTCTTTACAATCCTTGAGTTACACATTTCTAATTATAATGATAATAGTGAGCCATGATTTAATTCTTTATATTATCTCAGTTCACTAAACAAAAAGTGATTTTACAAAGATGATGTCTCTTGGTTACTTGGTTTGGTAATTGCTTTTTATAACTCATATCAGAATGCTGGTTTGTTTTTTTTTAATATGGAACTCTTTGTGAATTTGTATATCATTCTTGTGCAAGGGCCAGGCTAATCTCTGTATCGGAATGTTGCTTTTGTTAGATGTGGTTATGTTGGGTTTTAATTCATTTATTTTTATATAGATTTATAATATCTTTTAAGAGTGTAAAGAAATTTTTTAATATAATTTATTGTCAAGTTGGCTAACATACAGTGTATCGGTGTGCTCTTGGCTTTGGGGGTAGATTACTTAATTCATCGCCTACATACAACACCCAGTGCTTATCCCAAAAGGGCTGTCCTCAATGCTCATCACCCATTTTCCCCTTTCCCCGCTACCCCCATCAACCCTCAGTTTGTTCTCTGTATTTAAGAGTCTCTTATGGTTTGCCTCCCCCTCTGTTTGAAACTATTTTTCTCCTTCCCTTCTCCCATGGTCTTCTGTTAAGTTTCTCAAGTACCACATGTGAGTGAAAACATATATCTGTCTTTTTCTGACTGACTTATTTCACTTAGCATAATACCTTCAAGTCCCATACACCTTGTTGCAAATGGCAGGAATTCATTCTTTCTCATTGCCAAGTAGAATTCCATTGTATATATAAACCACATCTTGTTTATCCATTCATCAGTTGATGGACATTTGAGCTCTTTCCATAGTTTGGCTATTTTGATAGCACTGCTATGAACATTGGGGTACATGTGCCTCCATGAATCAGCACTCCTGTATCCGTTAGATAAATTCCTAGTAGTGCTATTTCTCAGTCGTAGGGTAGTTCTATTTTTAATTTTTTGAGGACCCTCCACACTGTTTTCCAGAGCTGCTGCACCAGTTTGCATTCCCACCAATGTTACAAGAGGGTTCCCATTTCTCCACATCCTAGCCAACATCTGTTGTTTCCTGAGTTGTTAATTTTAGCCACTCTGACTGGTGTGAGATGGTACCTCAGTGTGGTTTTGATGTGTATTTCCCTGATGATAGGTGATGGTGAGCATCGTTTCATGTGTCTGTTGGCCATCTGGATGTATTCTTTAGAAAAATGTCTATTCATGTCTCCTGCCCATTTCTTTACTGGATTATTTGTTTATTGAGCGTTGAGTTTGGTAAGTTCTTTATAGAGTTTGGTTAATTTTTTTTATGTTTTATTTTATTTTTGAGAGAGAGACACACACAGAGCACAAGTGGGGGAGGGACAGAGAGAGGAGACACAGGATCGGAAGCAGACTCCAGGCTTCAAGCTGTCAGCACAGAGCTCAACGTGGGGCTTGAACCCATAAACCGCAAGATCATTACCTGAGCTGAAGTCGGACACTTAACTGACGGAGCCACCCAGGCTCCACAAGATTTATAATATTTTAAAATAAATAATTATAATCAAATACATACATAAAAATGATGTTGAGAATTTGAGACTCTGGGATTTTGAAATTATTTTCAGTTTCAGCAAATTAAATTGAAGCATCTATAAATAATAAAAATATTTCTAATTGTGTTTAGCAAGAAGACAACTATTTAAAAAAAGATGAGGACATACTGGGATAAATGAATTCCCTGAATAAACTCAGTCAATAGGACAATTAATGTATTTTTAGAAAACATGTGCAAAATTCTGCAGTTATTCTGCACTAAGAAAACATTAATTCTTGCATTCCTCTAGATCTTGAGGGAGGAAATCTTAGTATTGCTACCACAACCTGTAATATATATCAACTAGAAATTCAGAATCCTTGGAGCTTATTTTTAAGTAGCTAGTCCTAACCAAACTGATGCATTCTTTCACTCCAAAATTCATATAATTAATGAAAAGAAATTGAAAAAAGAATAATGAAAAAAGTAAATTCCTTTTTTTAGCTCATTTGAATTAAGTACATTATATATAGGTATCTGACTTTTTATTGCATTTAACTGTTTATAGAAAATATGCCAAATGCTTACTTTCAGCTGGGCAATTAGAAAAATCAGTACATTAGTTATTTAATCCTGTTAGCACTTGAACACACTCTAGAAGCAACACATACACGAAAAACATTTTTTAAAGATGTTTTATAGATCTTACTGTAAAGCATTTAAGTGACAATGATAAAAGCAGGTATATGTGAAAAATGCCCATATTCTCATATTCTCAATTCATTACAAACCATTAAATCAATAAATGTTATTAAAATACTATTTATTAAGTACCACCTGCACATTCTAGTCTAAGTATTTTAGGCAGTTCATTCTTCAGACAAAAGATATTTTCTTAGCTTCAGATCTCAAGAAAGATTTCATTTTGATTTTGTTTTATAGAGCTTCTTAACTTTTGTGTTGTGGATGACCTTTGTAATGTAAAAATCTTCAAATTATCCAACCCTCTTCCCCTCAACTCCCACAAAAATCTTTGTGGTAATAAAGAGAGGCTTTCTTTGTTTTTAGTAAGAGTATAACAAAAACTATCCTCATGAATACAGATTGTTTTAAATGTATTTGAGTAGAAAGTATAGTTATTGTGTTTTATAAATGTAAGAACACATTTGAAGGAATTAGCAGGAGATTATTCAGATGACAGACTGCTGTTAAAAGGAAATGCTAGCATTCACATGCCTATTAAATATATAAGCACGATGACAAAGTTAAGGGAAATATTGATGAATAATAAAAATGTCTCATGTTCACAATTAATATGTGTCTGCACTGCAATAATTATCTTCACGCTCTCATTTGTGTTATTCTTAACTTCATGGGATTCTTTGATAGGGCACAGAGAAATAAACGGTTATTATATTTGCTCTCCTTGGAGCAGAATAGTATGGTAGCATGAGGTGTGGAGACATTAAATCTGTTTTTTTATCTGTCTTCATCTGAAAAAATAGGAAAGTGAGACACACCTTGGAGGGCTGTGAAGATTCAAAAACACTTAAGCAAAGCAATTGGCCACAGGTATGAGCATGCATTCTCAAAATATAGCCTAAAGCAATTATTATTTAACTGAAAGTTTCAGTAAATGAGAATTTTAGAAAAACAACTTCAGTTCAAATTTAAAATTATCACCTTTCATTGGACAGTGAGGTTTATATCTTTATAAGTACTCAGAAAAGTTTACTTATTTTCAAAAATTGTTTTAGGTATCTCACCGCAATATTCCAGGGACCTGAATGCATTTCTGAATGTCTGAGGGTATCTGTAAATGGTCCCAATATCTCTGATACAAAGTTGTAGAGTCCCCAGGGCTTACTACCACTTTATACAACCACAATTTTCATTGCTGTGCTTACATTAATTTTTTTAATACATTGTTTTGAGACTGAATTCCAGTATATCTGATTTCTCAATAGCTCTAAGGGTAGACGTTGTAAATTTTTGGTGGTGGACTTTCCTTTGCTTCTGGAAGTTAGCACATTTAAGAACCTTCATAGTCATGCACATGTAAGGTAAATAACAAAAATATAAGTCCATTTTTCTATAGAGAAACACCGATTGAGAATAATCCAAAAGAAGATGTTTCAGGTTGGGAAGCTAAACAATCTATTTCATAATGGAATTGCTTTAGGTAGGGACATCTTTGTACAAATAATCACTGTATTATCTGAGGGCTCAGACTGGATGTGGAGTTCAGGCACTTAGAAAAGAGAGAATTGAAGGAGGGGAGTTTAGCTTAACATGTGAGTTCTAGGACCATCCTGACAAATCTGGGCAAAGGGGAAGGACAACCACTAGGGACATGCAGTTTGAGGAGATCTTTCAGGCTTGAGGATTAATTTTGAATTTTTATTTATGTTATTTCTAAGTTCTTAGAATGTTCAATTCAAAAGTCTTAGATGAGTGATTATTTATTTATTTATAAAAATTTTTTAATGTTTTTATTTATTTTTGAGAGAGAGAGAGAGAGAGAGAGAGAGAGAGCATGAGCAGGGGAGGGTCAGAGAGAGAGGGAGACACAGAATCTGAAGATAGGTTCCAGGCTCTGAGCTAGCTGTCAGCACAGAGCCTGACGCAGGGCTCAAACCCACGAACTGTGAGATCGTGACCTGAGCCGAAGTCGGACGCTTAACTGACTGAGCCACCCAGGTGCCCCAGATGAGTGATAATTTAAAGAATAAAGGGAAAGGTTGTATTTTGTAGTGAAAGTAAGTCAAAGAGCCCTACAACTTTATGGACTGATAAGTATCCACTGGTCAAAGAAGATGAACAGTAAATATCAGAAGCACTGGTGGAAGGGACTAGATTTCTTATAGTCATCAAGATACAGGCTCTGTGAAAAATGTTTGAACTTAAGGGTAGGTTGAAGGATGAGATTAAAATTTTAGATAGCATCAGCACCATAGGTCCTGCTGGAAACAAGAAACTCAGGAAAGCCTCTAATGAGGTGACAGAACAAGTACAGGGATGTCTGGGGAAAGAATATTTGATGCAGAGGAAACAGCAAGTACAAAGATCCTGAGATTGGAATATGCCTGTTGTGTTTGAAAAGTTACAGGGAAGTGTGAGTGATTGCCTGGTATCATTCAAGAGAGAAATCAGAAAGGCCTTCAGGACCTTAAAGATTATAGTGAGGGTTCTGGCTTTTACTCTGAGAAGACTGGAAAGCTAAAACTGAAGAAAAACTAGAATGGATATTTAAAAAAACAACTCTAACTGCTCCCCTGAGAGTCAGGACAGGATCAGAAAGACTATTGGAGGATGTGAAGATGTGAGAAAAACTGATTCCAACATTTTTTTGACTGATTGGTTCTTCCAACCTGAAGAACAAAGGTGTCATTTACTTCCAACATTTTTTTGGAATTCTTTCTCCCCTCTCTCCTCATTTCCTTCTATAGTCCTTTTGTTTTAGGAGGACACATTTCACATTGATTTGTAATTATGTGTTACAGGTCTCTACCACTAGATTGGAAGTCTTTAAAGAGTGGATTCATGCTGATTATTTTTTAAACTTTCTGCTTCCAGTACAGTGCCTGATACATTGTAGCTACTTGACATTTATTTATTGAATAAATAATTGATTGAAGCTTTTTCTGTGTCCAGAAACTAGGATTTTAAGCTGCTGTGTATTTCCAGTTGGATTTTCTATAGTCACCCCAAATATAATATATTCAAAATAGGATTGATTTCCTTATGCTGAAAACTTTCCTTTTATCTTGGATTTTTAGTGTCACTTGAGGACATAACTTTGCAAGATGTATTGAAACAGAACTTTCCAACCTTGACTTTCTTACTCAAATCTTATGCCATAATGCCCTGTGTCCTATTAATGCCGTCTCTGAAGTGTCTTTGGAATTAGTTCTTTTAATCTGTTCACATCTCTACTCCCTATGTCATACCCTGTACGCTTTTCTACTTTTGCTCATTTCCCCCTACATTCCCCCCATATCATAGCTAATTACAATCCTTGAAGTCCCAGCTTAAACCTGCATGTGGCATACAGCATAATTTTCGCCCTCTCCACTAGCCCAGTGTGGCTCTATAGTTCATTTGGTATCATAGAGGGGAAACTGATACATTTATTTCAGATTAGCTTGTGGTTTTCTCATCTTTGCACCCCAACACCTAGCACATTGCCATTCATAAAGAAGACACTCAGTAAATAATTGTTGAAGTGAGTGAGTGTGTATGGATCCTGCTTTGCTGATTCTTTGACATAATAATTTTGTTTGCAGTGGAGGAGTAATTACCACTCATCAAAAGTCATTCTCTTTGATATGTTTGCTTTTCACTTATATTAACCCTTACTATCCAGTAGCATTAATACTACTTTAATAAAAGTATTATTAAAATAATATTTTCCCATTTGAAAAAAAAAAGTTCAGTCATTCAGTATAAATTATTTCTTCACTTGTAGGAGGTCTCATTAGAGATGACTTTGTCAGGCTGCCGTACCAATGTATTAAAATGCTACACAAAAGTGCTAGTCTTTGCAGTCTAAAGATTTTGTGGCATACTCTTTGTCTGGTTGAGGAAACACAATATTTTAAATTTTTACTTAAGTGCAGTTAACAGATATTTTGATAATACATTAGAAATGGAATCGTGCACATAAATATTTCACTGTGCATTGATTATATTTATCACCCTTTTAGAGCATAATAGGCAAATATGCTGTCAAGATATTCTTGAGAATAGGGAAAATTGAGTCTACTGTTTTTCTAGAGAGTGAATAGTCATTGTATCACCTTAAAAATGAGGATTTATAGCTATATGTTTACAAAGTAGAGGGAAAAGTTATAGAAAAATAATTGGATTTGTCAACACTAACACAGAAAGCAGCAGAATGCTTGAGCTGGCATGCCAAATGCCGGTCAACCAAAAATCTTTAGTGAATTTTTTTGGATGGTCACCTAGGCTGTGGATCTTTTTCACTCTTATGAAAGGAGTATTATGCCAAATGAAGGATCTAATGCAGTAGTTACCTACTAAATATGAGGTTTATGTGATAGAAGTATGTTACCACCTTTCTGAACCCTAGAACTCCAGATGCATCATATTCATGGTTATATTCAAATAGATGTGCAGACACCTAAATGTAATGATATTTCTGATACTTAAATTCTGAAACTCTTCTCTTTTCTCCCCTGTTCTCTCCTACTCTATATTGCTTTGGACTCTGTCTTTGTCTAAAATGAATATCTCACAGTGTAGCTGAATGTAAATAAATAGTAATAAACCACATTTTTCACTATCTCCTAATCAATGCAGATCTTTCTTGTTTTATTTTCCAGTCTCTAATTACTCTTATTATGTAGGTAATCTTAGTGTCCAATTAAAGGTCTTTTCCTACTCCATCTATTCGTTCTTCTTTCTCTCAGCCTATTATCTGATTCTGTGTCATAATATTCTGACAAAGACACACCGCATAAGAGAGAAGATGGCATAGAGAAACCAAGTAGAGAAACAGTACATTCTCTTTAGTTAATGAGATACAGAGACTGGGAAATTTATGAGTTAATATTTTCACCCTTTTAACACATTTACCCTGGTCAGTCTTCACAGATGCCTTCAAAGGCAAATCCAGTATTTAAATGAGAATTTCAGATGATCCTTTTATTGACAATCTATCATGCACTGACTCCCTTTCTTTTTACTCTTTTACCGGGGGTAGAGGAGGGGGAGGCCTGGTGAGTGCTGTGTAATTTACCTGGAAAAACTCCAGAAACAGTACCAAGCAGAGCCTTACTGGGTTCATTGGAGTCCTGCCTCTCTAACTTGAGGTTGGGACAAGGGGGCTTATTTATAATTTATTTCATTCACTTTTCAGGTATTACACAACAGTAGTTTGAGAAAGACATTTTGTTTACTTTGTAACAATAATAATAGCTGTTAACCACTGAAAAATCTTCTTTGGCAAAACCAGTGCAAATGTGTAAGTGGTTCTGCCCAAGCTGAGTTCTGAATGGATATCCAAGTAAGCATGGTAATTCTTCTCAGGGCCATTCCTACTCTGTAACTAGTGGAGTCCACTGATTAAGACCAGGTAACTTGTTTATTTCAGCCATCTGGGATCTTTCATCTTTTAAAGCTAGAGACAAACATACCCCTTTTGGTTTATCAGATTCATCCCATTATTTCAGTTGGAATTTCTTCAGTTGATTCGATTTCCTGATAGCTTCTAATTTGTCCTCATTTTCCTCTACAGCACTGATTTGTATTACCAACAGTAAGATTCTGCGAGATTTTCAAAAGAGACATGTTTCCAATAGGGCTTATGAATTCTTTATATCGCTTCCATTTTAACTTCTGAGCCTCCATGTCTTGTTCAACTGTCCCTTGTGGAACTGACAAAGTTAATACAGCTTATTTATACATGAGAGGGAATACATTTCACCTGGTTTTAATGTACACTTATGAACAGAGGTATCTTCTATTCTGTTGTATCCTTTTTCTAGTGAAGTGATTGGCAATTTTTTTCTGTAAAAAGCCAGGTAGCAAATATTTTAGATTTTCAGGCCACATCTGGTCTCTGTCCCAGCTTCTCAACTCTGGTTTTGTGTATGAAAGTAGTTTCAGATACTGTGTAAATGAAAGAGTGTGACTATGTCACAATAAAACATTATTATGGACATTGGAATTCAAATTTCATATAATTTTCACGTTACCAAATATAATTTTTCTTTTGATATTTTTTCTGTGCACTTAAAAAATAAAAACTGTTTTATTGGGTGGTTTAACTTTTTTTTCTTAATGTTTATTTATTTTTGAGAGAGAGAGACAGAGTAGAAGCAGGGGAAGGGTGAGGAAGAGGGAGACACAGAATGTGAAGCAGGCTCCAGGCTCTGAGCTGTCAGCACAGAGCCTGATGCAGGGCTTGAACTCATGAATCTTGAGATCATGACCTGAGCTGAAGGCGGACCCTTAACTGACTGAGCCGCCCAGGCATCCCTCGTAAGTGGTTTATAAAACAAGAAAAAAAACATGTAGTGGATCCCTGGGTCATAGTTGCCTACCCCTGTTCTACTACAGCTGAGTTAGTCTCTTCGTAGAAGTACTATATTAATTCCCATTGCGAGGCTTGAAAGCAAATTAAAAATGGTGGCTTTTCTCTGCCTGTAATTTTTTACCTTTCTATTCAATGTCTACTATATTCCAGTTATGATTTAGTATCTGACTTTGTAAAATATTATTTCTTGCCCATTTTCCAAGTTCTTTAGGCAAATAACTTTAACAAAAATTTCAAACTTTATTTTAATTCTAAGTCTTCTGTTATCATACCTGCTCTCCCACGCCCCCCACAAGATTTGGTCTTGTACATAGAGATATGGGAAGAAGCCACTCACTTATCCATGCAAGGAGAACTTGGAATTCTTCTTGCTTCTAATTAGGCCACCAATTTCTTAAGAAACTGAATGTGGAGATATGTGGTGTGTTGTCAATGGGTAAGCAAAGACTATATTCGCTTTCAACACCTCTTAATGGAATATATTTCTTTTCTCAATGTAATGGACTATGTGGGGCTACATGAGTTTGGATCTAGGCTTATATATCCACTTCTAAATAGATATTTTTCTCAATTTTGCATCCTGGACTTCACTGAATTGTCATCTTCATAATGGCTCTTTGACTTTATAGGTACATAAACTTGATTGTATCATCATCCTAAATCTCTAGCAATACTGATTTTTATCCCAGGATTATTTTGAAATCAGCCCTCTAAGGGCTGGACCCATGTGTCAAAAGAATTCCAGTGTTTGAGTGATAAAGCTCCATCTAATGAAAGCTCAATACAGAGTCAGAATTTCTTCTTAGTCTGGGTTTCAGTGACCTCCACCACCAGACATCAAAATACATCCCTCTTTGTTCGTGCTACTTTAGCCCGTGTGGCTTCTCCCCTGCCCCATTTTTCACAGATTTATTACATGTATCTATTTGGCCTCTTGTGGTAAGTTTTTCTTCTCCCATTCCTCACATCTTTCTCTGCACAGTATCAGATTCTGCAGCCCAAAAGGACTGGATTGCACAAGATAGGATGTTTGGTGGGGAGAAGCTGAAGGGTCAAAGAACATGATCTGTGATGGATAGGATTTGCATGTGTCCAAGATTCTAGGAGCATTTGCACATTATAAATCTTAGAATTTACTACAATTATCAAGAATTGAAGTGGAAACCCAACAGTTTCTTTCAAATAATAATGTCAGATATATCTGTTTCTGTTCTTCGATTATATTTTCTTCCAAATCATCATCTTTGACTTTAGGGAATATTGTGAAAAATTATCTTTTACCTCTCAATTCAGAGGTATATACTCTTGTTCAAGTAAATAACTTGTTTACTTGCTATCAAAATACAAACATTAGGATGATTGCTTTATTTACTACATTAAGTTTTATTTTCCAGTTAGAGCAAGAACATCATGTGAGTAAACTTGAAGAAACATTTAAAATGTCCATATTTTCTTTTTAAAATGGAAGGACTGTTGATTATTGAGAACTGGGATGGATTTAAAATTTATATTCATCAAATATTAAATGACATAGAAAGTTGCAATATTGATGGGTCTGGAAGGACTTTGACAAATTGTCTACATTGCTAACCCAAACCTCACAATACTTAGCTCATAGAACATTTAGCTCGCACACACAATTTCTTCTCACACCTAATATAAAGGTCTGGAACAACTTTGTGGTTTTAAAGATTAATGATCTGTAAATATCAAGTAACTTACATGTAAAAAAGGAACCATATCACTAGCATTTGATCCCATAAAGTTTGTATCTTAGTCTAGTGGCTTAGTCCCTAAAACCAGCATTTCAATATAGAAGATTCTTATGAGGCTGCAAAAAATTCATTGTATTGGCCAAGATAGGTGCTGGCTAATATTTCAGTCAACCTCTCTACAAATGTCTCATGGGTAAATAGTATTCAGTGTTCATATATTCTCTTTCTTCTCATCTTTCCCTGGGGCTACTTCACCATCTTGAGCCACAAGCCCTTTTTCCATGATAATCAAACCATTCCCAGCCAGTAACACTGCTTATTGGTCTTCAGAATGAATTGTGGATGAAGATTTTTCTAACGCTCTTCTTTTTACATCTTAGCAAGTACAACATACAATTATTTTCCACTTTTGCTTGATATCTTCTAGGCAAACACATTCTAAACAGGCAAGTTGGCATGACGAAGTCAGAATAAGCAGCCAAAGTGGTTGCAAAACCATCCTTCCTATTGAACAGTTATTTCTAGGCATTCTTTCCTTTTGCTCATGATGACTTTATTAGGTGGGTGCTATTTAATCCCTACTTCAAAATGAAGAAAAATGATGCTCAAAGGGATGATGTTTCTGGTCCAGAGTAATGCAATAATAAGTGAAGGAGATTGGAAAACTTCACTGTAATTATAATCTTGTTCCATATCACAGGCTGAACTCATGTATTAACTTGATTCATGAACTTGTCCTAGTCCCTTAACTTTCTAATTTTCCAGTTACTGATTTGTTAAGTAAAGATAACAATATCTTTCCTTCTCACATCACACAGGATCAAACTGATTCTAAAATGGTGATATGTAAACATCTGTCAAATGTAAAATGTTTGCATATGTGATTCCTTAAGCATCTCTTCCTCATTCTTTACTCTTTTCTCACTTTTGCCTTTATCCACAGAACACACAATCTTTATTTACATCCTAAACTGAGAGAGAAATATGATTTCTTACACCTACTAAGGAAAGAAAGTCTTACATTTTGAATTTGAAATCATAGAAAATAATCTCTAGGGCCCTTAAAATTACCAAGAAATCCTAGTCAGAATCCTTAGAAGGCTTCCTATTCTTTCTAAATTAAAAATGATTTTATACCAAACACCAGAAACAACTACTTTCATTTGAAAATTTGGAAATATTCTTAATTATTTTACTGAATAATTGCTAATCTTCCACTGGACCTGGAACTAGAGATATAATTATTAATAAGTCTATGATATTAACATATTTACAATCTAATAGAGGAAATGCACATAAATACGGACACAATTGCAAATTAATCAAATAAATGCTAATATTGAGTGCTGTGTTTACCAATGAAATAGATTCATTTAGTCCAAAGTATTTAGTATGGAATTTGGAAAGGATGGGGAGAGAAAATGGAAGGTGAAGATCAAGGTGGTGGGAGGAAGAATGGAGAATATGTTCTTTTTAAAGGTGACTTGTGACTTGCTCAAAGTACCATGGCAAAAAAAAAATTTCCATGAATGAATAAGTAGTTGAATGTTCTATGTTGATCAAGTTAAATAATAAATTTTATTGTTTTAAAAATCTGTTGGAATTGGGATTTTAAGTCATTGAAAAGTAAGACAATTTACCATATTCAAGGTTTCTTAAGTTTCAAGCAAGCCATAAAATGAGGACTTTCTGCCTTTACACGGATATTTGAAGGAAAATTTTAACATTAATATTCCTGACAATGTTGCTGTTGAGTTCAAATTTGGCTATTTCCCAGACCTAAGATGTCTCTGTTAGCTCTTCTGGGCCTGGCCCAGTTTCAGAGTGTGGATACACATTGGGCAGATGGTAACTTCAACACCCAGTTTAATACACCAAATTTAAGAATTGACAAGTGTTCAGTTTGACCTTAAAGTTTTTGAATGTAGGTCAGGTTGGACAAAGAAGACAAGTCCATGCTAACTCACTCATTCATCCACTTACTCATTATTCTTTCATCTGAAATGAATCAAGCCTTTTAAGAGAATATCAGTGTTGCTCAATTTTTAGTTTTATTTCATGTCGGTATATACCTTCATCATAGTGGACATTTTCACATTAGGAACAAGCAGCTACATATAGTCCATAGGGACGAGATTGGTAGGTACAATGATCCTCTTTTCCCTTTTCCTGCTGCTTATATTTTTGAAGAGAATTCATTATTATCTGAGGTTTTTGCCTTTCCCTCAAATACTATAGGTGAGAGCATGTAGTCCAGCCCTGGCCAGTCACAGTATATCATTTTCCTCTGGCTATACTGATAAGGTCAAGAAAAGACTAATATGCTTTTATTAGCTGGGACAGTCAAAGTTCCTATAGGAAATATTTTTTTGAGCTACTGGTAAAGAGACTTTTTAAAAAAACTCTATTATGCCTAACTGGTAATATGTAAGTTAAAAACATTCTAAGACATCATTTTTTGTTATATGTAGAGAGTCTGAGAATAAAGACAATAGAAGGAGAAGCAGAGACAACAGAATGAGATGAGAGAGAGAGAGAGAGAGAGAGAGAGAGAGAGAGAAACCTGATCCTAACCAAATATATTCAGCTTTCACTTTTATACCTATTTTTATTCTGTTTGGTTTAAGCTGAGCTGTATTTCATTCATTGCAAGATTTTGACAAATATGACACCTCAAATGTGCTTTGATGATGGAAACAGGACAACTAACTCATCTCTTTTTCTTTTCCTGGTAATTATGAGCAGGTGACACTCTTCTGATATTTCAAATCTTAGAAAAGGAAAGAAAAACAAATGATGTGTTTTTAGTTTTGGCCTTATGGTTGCGTTTTGAATCAAGATAATTTCAAAATTTATTTGAAAAAATATAATGAGTTTTAATCAGAGCATGAGTTATATTTGGTATCCAATTCTTCAGGGGTTTTCTCATGTTTTTGAATTTTATTAAATTTTGATCAGCCATTATGATTAGTGTTGGAATTAGACGTTAATAAGTGAAAGAGTTAAGTATGGAGAAGAACAGCTATGCCTTAAAAATAAGTGTAGTTATGCAAATATTGAATTAAATAATGTTTCAAAAAATCCTTGAGAATAATGAAATGTAGGAAAGGCCCGAGACTTAGAGAGAAGCTTTATATATTGCTTTAGCTCTGTATGAGCTATGTGCATGTTATTTTAGTGGTAAGATTATGGACATTAGAAATAAGAGAGGAAAATGGAGTTGACCAAAGTCCTAGAAAACAAGTAAAGAAGAAGAGGCTTACCATCATTGTTTTGAAGATCAAAGTTTCCCCTGGTTCTCTGGGATCACAGACATAGTGAAATCAATAAGTGGAATAGTGGGGACCTTGGGTCATACAAAACTCAGAAGGCCAAAATGGAGACATAGGTTAAGCCAGCATCTATACAAAGGACAAAACAGATATATAACGTGGTAGGGGAAAAAAGAGGTAAAATCCACCACACAAAAAAGATAATTTTGTTATGCTGTTTTTCTAAGATGTGGTTATATCAGGGTCTGGGACCTTAAAATTCACTGCTATTTAAAATCCTTCTATAAGTGCCAGATAAATTTAGGGAGCCAAGAAATATATGCACACATGGAGAGCAAAGCCTAAGGACTGGGAGAGATATGGATGAACGTTACTTGAGGAAGAATGAAGGGAGCCTACTTATCACACTGATACACAAAGAAATAAATGGAATAGGCTTGCTATAGGGGTCTATTGTACCAAAGCAGAAAATTCATTCAGCATAATTCAATGCAGGACTTGACAAAACTTTTTTGTAGAGAGCCATATAGTAATTATTTTAGGGTTTGTAGACCATATGATATGTGTCCCAACTACTCACATCTAACTGTGTTGTGTAAAGCCAGTCATGGAATGGGTGTAGTTGTGTTTCAGTAAAGCTTTATTGGCAACAATGTCACTTTAGTCTGTGGACTCTGATAGAATAGAAGAAAGTATGCATGAGTGGTGTTCTGGGGATAAAAATAAATGCCCTGAAAGGGAGTGGTATAAATTGTCACCATCATGGCTAATTTCAAACTACCAATGGTTTGAAAACCAACTTGTAAAATTCCCGAAAATCAAGCATCAGCACTTGGGAGCCCATACAAGACAACTGAAGGGTTCTACAAAAAATAAAATAAAATAAAATAAAAAATGTCTTACTTACATAAAAGTAAAGGATCTGTTGTCTCAATCTTTAGTTTTTAAAATTCTGCAATCTTACATTATTTCTCCTCTTTCCATGTTTCTCTGTCCCTGATCCTCAGATCTGCTTCCTGGAGTCATATTCCCTAAAACACCAAGTATGTGCGCCTTTGGCTTGGGCATTCCTCAACCTCAGAGTTACAAAACATTTATATTTTATATTCTTAAAGGCTGACTTACTTATATTTCCCTCATATGAGTAATAAGATTTTGAACAAGCACCTATATTATAGATTGTCAATGAGTTATTTAAGAAAAGTAGACACCTCGAAATCAGTTGATGAATTTCTATCATAGACCTATAATAGAAATTACTACATGTAAATACCTCATTACAATCGAAGGAAACCTAGTACAAAAGAAAGTATGTTTAGGAAGATACCTCAGAAAGGGTGGACTGGAAGGGAACATATTTATGAAACAAAGAAATGATGAGAAACAAGCTTGGGTTTGTTGGGAGCCATTTCTGAACTCACGAAGTTGAGAAAAACTCCTTGTGAGGTAAGGCAAGTTTGCAAGGACTCTTGCCATCAGATGGTAACTGATATCCACTCCCACACAATTATTTTTGCTTAAGCACCAACCCCCAAGGCTCCTTGTTGACTGGTATTGGGAGTGACTTGTCCCCTTATTCTAAAATATGCAGATTGCACCTTGTGAAGGAACTTATTGTAGGAACTTCTTCTTTTGTGTTTATGGGAGCAAACATTTGCATTTCCTGAGAATCCTGTTTTTCTTATACTTCCCCTTAAGCAAACAGGCTATTGACTGCTGCTCACAAAGAACTAACTTTTGCCTTTACTATGCTAAAAACATTGTCTTGTATTTAAATGTTAAAGATACCTTCCTTCCCCATATGATAAGCACCTAAGTCACCTACATCAATTACTATTGATAAAGATTATGCATGAGTCTTCTACCAATCTATGTTCTGGGAAATTTTTACATACCAAAGAAATTTGTCTTCAAAAATCGTTGTCTAAGGCAAATGCCACTTCTGTGCTGGCCCCATACATTTTTTTCCATAAATAAAGCTGGCTCTCAGGTCAGTGCAGAGATCCCTGCCTGGTGATCAGAAAGAAACTTGAGGCTCTCTCATCTCTCTCGTGCCAACACCGTCCATTCTTCAGGGAACCCTGGACCTGCTGGAGCTGGACTCTGGCTGGCTGAACTCCTAAATGGGTTCATTTAGGGATGTATAAAACTCTAAGTCCAACTACTAATTATTAGACTATTTTCATAATGAACTTGTTCCATAAAAGTCGAAGTGGATATGCACTTGGTGCTGAATGAGTTTAGAAAGAAAACAAAGCTGGAAAAGACTTCTTTTATCCTCCATCCAATTAGAAAAACCAAGTAGGTCTTTGTTCTTGTAATAGTCTATTTGCTTAAATACATAGACAGGTGGCAGAGGAATCATTTAAATGTTTGCAGGCAGTCAGCTGCATCAAAGAATCACAAGAAAACAGGCTGAACTCTGAAGTCAAACTGCCAACTTTATTCTAATTAATAACCCCAAATTGTATAGCTATTAATGGATTGCTAACATTTCAGAGAAATAAATGTTTAGATTGGAGGATGAAATTAGAGGTAAAATAAAATGAAATCATCACCATATGTGACATTTTTGGGAATTCATGTAGAGGTAAACGAAGATTGAACATCTTTTGAGATTTAAAATATTCTATGATATGAATAGTATGTGGCAACCAAAATGCTTTTCTTTCATAGTTACGTTACAGCCTTACCTTTACATTGGTTTATTTATCCCCCATTGGTCTGTCATAGAATCACTCTATTAGCCACCGAGTCTGAAATTTCCCTCCTTAAGAGTTGCTTGCAAATGAATGATATGAGAACGGGGTATATGCTGTACAGAAGATCATTATTTAGTCTTTTAAAAATATGGGAAATCCTGAGCATTTAAGGTAGCAAGATTCAGGTCCTGTTCTTCAGAAACTTACGGTCTTTATCTTCACTTTCTCTGTTTCACTTTCATGTGAGGACCTTGCTTCAAATCTTCCTGAGATAAGTAAAAACTATCATAAAACAGATTCAAAATTTGAACTATAAATAGTAATAATTTCTGCCATAGTCAATTTTGGCTGATATAAAAAGTACCCTAATTGGGTGGTATATAAACAACAAACATTTGTTTCTTACAGTTGTGGAGGCTGGGAAATCCAAGATCATGGCACCTGTAAATTTGGTGTTTGGTGAGACCCTGCTTCCTCATTGATGGTGTTCTTTTCACTATAACCTCACCTGATGGAAAGGTGAGGGAACTTTCTCAGCTTCTCTTATCACGGCACTAATCCCATTCATAAGAGTTCTGCCTTCATGACCTAATCCCCTCCCAAAGTCCCCCCTTCTAATAACATCACTTCAGGGGTATGATTCAATATACGAATTTTTTTGAGGGATGGGGACACAAACATTAAGTCTATAGCAATTTCTAAGTGCAGATAATGTATCAGGTCCCCCTTCCTTCTCCCTCCATTGGATACCCTGTTTTATCAGAGTGCCTGGTCGACAGCAAAAAATTAATGAATATATTTTTAATGAATTTTGAATGAGTAGTTGGGGATTTACATAAACAAGCAATCACATTACACTGAGATAGGAGCTTTAATATATACCATTTTTTAGGTGAGAGATGTAAAGGAGCCTGATCAAGATCACAGGACTATGAAATATGAAACTTAAGATTTCTCCTTATTTTTATGACTCCCTTTCCTGTTGTCTTTCTATCTTTTCCCAACAGAGAAGAGATGCTCAGAGTGCCAATTTGACACAGAATTGGCAAATTCGGATGAAGAAAGTATAAGAGTAGAAAAAAGAGAAAGAACTGAAACAATGAAGTTTTGTAAAAAAAAAATTAGTATCTAGGGGCACCTGGATGGCTCAGTCATGATTTCACAGTTTGTGGGTTCAAGCCCCAAGTAGGGCTCTATGCCAACAGTATGGAGCCTATTTGGGATACTCTCTCTTTCTGCCCTTCTCTTGCTCACATGCTCACTCTCTCTCTCTCTCAAAATAAATAATTTTTTTAAAAATGTGGTATCTAATAGCTGAGGAGAAAAACTTTCCTGTCTGTCACAAACTATTTTGGAGTCATTTACTTACATTATGGGTTCAAGCTGTACCCTCATCTTTCTTCCACAGAAAAGGATCCTGGGCAGTTATACTTGTTCTACATGTCCTAGGTCTTTGTGCATAATCGACTGGGCCAAATGGACTTTCTTTCCTGGGAATTTGGAATTAGCATTTAGAAATAGCTAGTACATCTCTACAACAAACTAAAAATAGGCTATGTATTAACTGCAAACCATGGAGAGCCTTTGACAACTATGTGGACTGACAAGCAGAGAGAGGAGGTCGATAGGAAAAGAATGAAGCAGATGTCCAGAGAGAAGCAGAGATGAGTGATAAAGAGAGCCCTGCCTAAGTTCCTCGAGGTACCCTGGGTTCTGATTTTCAGGCCTTCTTGAAGCCAAGCTAAGGCCAAATTTCGGTTTTTATTACAAACTTTTATAGCATACAAGGTTGTAACTTTTGTTTTCTTTTAAAAATTATTTCCTTCATGCCTTTGTGAAAACATCCCCTTTTCATTGAAACCCAAATTGATGACTCCATTTAAAATGCCAGTTTTACTCCCTTTCCTGTTTTGAGCTGAATCGTGAGCTCCTAAAATTTGTATGTTGAAATCATAACCCCTACTACCTCTGAGTGTGACTGTATTTGGAGATAGAATCTTTAAAGAAGTAACTAAGTTAACATGAGGTCACTATGTGTGAGCCCTAATCCAGTATGACTGGTATTCTTTTAAGAGGAGGAAATTTGGACACATATACGCACATAGAGGGAAGACATTGTTACAAGAAGTAGAGGACCAATCAGAGACTCCTGGAAGAGAACCTTTCCTCATGGCTCTCAAAAGAAAACAACCCTTCATCTCGGACTTCCAGCCTCCAGAACTTTGAGAAATAAATTCCCGCTGTTTAAGCCACCCAGTCTGTGGTGCTTTGTTATGGCAGCTCTACCAAACCAATTCATCACCTCACAAACTGATCTCCCTGACCTTGTACTGTTGCATTACTAAATATATTTCTTATGTGTTTTCTTTTTCCCATCACTAGAATGTAAATTCCATGAAAGCAGGGAGTTTTGCTTTTGTTCATTGATGTTTTTCTCAGTATTTTGAACAATGTCGAACACATACAGGCATGCATGTATAGACACGGATTTTTATTAACACATAAGTGTCTAAGGTAGACACTAAGAACAATGTGAAGAGTGAAGGTCAGGTCACTGTATAACTCTGAGTAAATCAACTCAATTTATAATAATCTTAATTATTTCATATGTGAAAATAAAATGTCTGGATCCCCTTAAAGTATAGAAAATACCATCATTCTGTGAAGGGATGAATATTCAGTTTTTACTTTTTGCTTCTAGAAGCATGTTTAGTCTTTTTACTTTAAAGTCCTTTGCTGAAGTTCCTTGGAGATAAGAATTTTCTTTCTTCTACTTTTCTCTGTGGATCTCAGGGAACATTTGTGTTTCTCCTTGTTTTTAGACATTTCCCAGTGAGTTGTCTATATTATAACTTGGGAGTGAAATAAATGTGCATAAATTTAAATTCTCAACTTTATTTTCAAAATTAATAGTAGGTTGAAAATTCTTGTTAGTTTTGGTAGAAATTTAATTTTTCATGAAAAAAATTTAAAGTTGCTGGTGGAAATAAATGACTATTAAGGAAAATTTTGTTTCATAAAATTACATTATTTCCTTGTCAGCCTCATTGGAGTTCCTTTCTCCCTTTGGTTCTGTGAATTCACTAGTTAACAGGTAACTGTTTGAGCTTATCTAACCTTTATTTTGGAAACAGCTACAACTTGCCTTGCAAGATTAGTACAAATTTTATTATTCATCTTATCCTTGACCTCAGTGGTTAAAACTATTAACTAAATTAATGCTAATTGTGGTGGCGTTTTTTGATTTAGACACTTGTCCACTAGGAATTGGACTGAGACCAATTCATTTCATTCTGGCTACTGAAGAGATATCAAGCTGTAATGATTTTTGGTCACTGTTCAAGAGTTTACATTAATATAAAGGGCACACAGGGTAAAACTCAATCATAAATACCACCATATACATTTAGGTGGATATTTTTGTACTAAACTGATTGAACTCATGAGGAAACTATAAGCATATTTTAATAGTTTGCAACTGAATATGAAACATCTTTATATATTTTATTTTTATATATTACCACTTTCATCAGATGAAAATGACAGTGTATGTGAAATCTGTATTAAAAACTAAGAAAGATATTATTTGATTGATTGAATAAATATTTGATTGCCTAATATTCCTAAAGTATTATAGAAAGAATCTAGAGTCCCAAATGAATAAGGCATGATGGTGGCCCTCAGGAGATTTATGGTTTAGTAAAAGTAATGAGATGTGTAAATAGATAATAAATGCATATTTAAGATAACTGATAACATTTACTGAATACTCATCATCTGTCAGGTACTCATTTAAGAGCTTTATATGCATTATATCAATCAAGCCTTTACCTGTACTTCAAGATGAGTATTCTTTTATTGATAAGTAAACTAAGTCACAGAGAGTTAAAGCAAATTTTCAAGGTCAGGAAGTTAATAAGTAAGCATGTTGGCATTTGAACTTGTGATGTTGGCTTCTGAATCACACTGTTAACCGAATTTGTCTTTAGGATAAAATTTTTAAAAGTAATATAAAAACAAAACAAAACAAAAGCCTTACAGACTTGTTTAATGACTCACATATGGCAGAAATCATATCTATGTTGGAGGAGCTCGAGCATCTTAGGATGGTTGCATTTGGAATGGACCTCAAAGCATTCAGATATGTGGAACTCTGGAAGGGGTCATCATCTTCAAATTGACAGACTAGCTAGTTTGTCACCAAATCTTCCTGTGCATAAAACTAGACTACCTTTCTCATCCTCCCTTGTAAATAGGTATAACCATGTGAATAAATTCTAGCCAAAGGAAAATATACTATTTATACATTGTAATGTATATTATATATATGTATATATACACACACACATGTATGATATAAATGCATATATGTATAGATATATATTTATACACACACATATATATAGTATAGATATATATATACAATGTAGAAATGCTATAATGTCTACAGATGTCTAGGCCAGGCCTATAAAACCTCCCATGTATGATTTTTGTCCTGTTCTTTTTCTTGATGCAGATAGTATGTGGATCTCAGAAGCCATATAATGAAGATCAGAGATGACATTCACAATTTGGAAGAGGCCTAGATCCCCAATCACAGCTTGAAGGAGAGACAGCCACTGATTAGAAAACCCCATTTTAGGCATTTTTCAATGAGCAACAAATGTTTACTCTTGTAACTACTGAAATTTCAACATTTGTGGGCTACAGCAGTAGGCCTATCTTCACTAATATAGGGAATATAAGGCACAGAGTGTCGTAAGGATGATAGATTAAATTTGCTTCTCATCAGTGGGTGAAAAGTGTAATGTTAAGTTCTAAAGCCAATATGAAAGGTTAAAATTTCCCATGGCAGAACTATTTTTGGAATTCCATATACAATTTGATATATATATCATAGTACAATATAAAATATAATATACAAGTCAACCTTATACAAACTAATAGAAGATTATGTCAGTTCTTTTCACTCTTGCATTGTTAATGTTTTGCTAGTGTTAATTAATTATTCAACTTCTTCCTTTAGGATATTGATGATACCATTACCACTTATTTGTCTGGCCACCTGAACCATGCATTTCATTTCTTTTTAATGGAAAAGAAACATAATCTTTCTAAAATGTTTGGCACTTTATGTATTGACTGTTTCAGCCTCAGTTTCTGCCATTGCTTTCAGACACACTTCTTACATGATTTCATGGAACTGAGGGGCAGTTTAATATCCTAGAAACAACACAGGCTTTACAGGCTAGGACTTAAGTTTGAATTCCAGCTCTAGCATTGTTCAAGCTGTGCCATGGATCTTGGGTAAAAAACTTAAATTTTTGGAACTTCTGTTTTCCAATTAATGAATTGGAGATAAAAATCACACATGGAAAGATTGTTCCGAACACATATATATTCATAATATTTATTGAGTACTTATCATGTTACATTTTCTAAAATAATTACTATATCATAAGTTCATAATATTTTCCAGGTTTCTTTGTTTTATTAAACCTTTTTCACTTTTGGTCTGTAGATGTCACACATTCTGTTCCATGTTTATAGAGTACCCAGCTCAGGAATAGGCAATGTTTTCGTTTATTTTCTTCTCTCTCTCTCTCGTTTTTTATCTTCTCAAATCTCCCATTTACAATTATACTTACTTTCAGCACATTCTTAACTTTGTTTACTCCATTTCCTGTAAGACTGATTACTTATATTAAGAAGATCTTTTTAAGTTGACATATAAATTACTAAAATTTTGCACTTGTGGCAACCTGAGTAACAAGTTCGTGAAGGTGCTATTTATTATCTTTGTTGAGTAAATGACTTGCCTGATGTTCCACATTATTTGGTGATAGAGCTAGGACTAAAATACCAATTAACAATTATTGAGCATTTACAAGTTGTGTAACACTTTACATATACTAATTTTATGCTCATAAAAACTCTATGAGTTAAATATTATAATCAAATCATATAGGAGGAAAATGAGGAGCCAAGAGGTCTGAGTTCTTACCAAGGTGACATAACTACTGTTTGGTCTGGTATTTGAACTCAAATATCTATGTCTAAATCATGCTACTATGTTTTTTTGTTTTGTTTTGTTTTATCTATTTGTTTTGAGAGAGAGAGAGAGAGAGAGAGTGAGCTCAGGAGGGGCAGAGAGAGAGGGAGAGAGAGAAACCCAAGCAGGCTCTGCACTGACAGTGGGGTTTGAACTTATGAACCATGAGATCATGACCTGAGCTGGATCCAAGAGTCAGCACTTGGTGACTGAACCACCCAGACAACCCTGAATCATGCTATTATGTCAGTTTACACTAGAGTGTATACAATGTTTGGTACTGTGACTAATACACTGTATCGGTGAAAGACATTGTTATTGAACTATTCAGCAATCTGAGCAGGTCAACATAACTAAATCATCTTGCTCTTGTACAATTCGGGGGAAAGGTTAGCTAGGAAGGTATAGTTGGTACATGGGTTGGCATTGGAGATCTTAATGCCATATTTGCATCTATGTGCTTAGATCAAACATTACCGTTCGATTTTTTAAAACTTCAGGTTAAAAAAAAATAATGTACCAAGGTATAAGATGAAAAAAAAGACCACGTCAATTTTAGGATTGACACTAAAAGTTTTTTAAAAAGTAAAATAAAATTCCATTGTACATTTACTGGAAAATGTTGTTTCTTACTAGGTCATGGGATACATTTCAGCTTTTGGGAAAAAATATGAAAATAAAAACAAAAATAGGTTATTTAAATCAAATTAAAAATCTCATGTGATAATTTTTTGTTTTTCAGTGAATATTTATATGATGAAGATCTGTAACTGTATACTATATATCAGTTTGATGAGATTATTTTAGACAGTTGTGTGCAATATCTGTTGGTAGGCAGGAAAATATTTTTCTGTAATGCTACAGCCACCCTTTCTAGCTTTGGCTGAAGTCTGAAATGTACCAGAAAATACACTATTACTGCTCCACATTTATACTTTCTAAGTGATATCCACATAAAATGAACTCATTTAAAAATTTAAAATTTATCATTTTCCAGCCAACACAATGGTCTCAACCTAGGGATTAAAAATGAGGCCATGTTTCTTCTCCCTCTCATATATGTATGAGAAACACGAATTTTGCAGCTGGAATTCAGCTGACAAATCTGATTGTGACCCAGTAGTCATAGTTCCGTAAAAAGACAGCAATAGGTATGGTCACAGAACTAATTATGTTGATTTTGGATGTGCTATTTTTTAAAAAGTGGCTTTTGTCATTTCGTTGGATATAACTTACAACCCACTTATTTAATTTTTTCTATTTTAGACATACATTTACTGGAAAATGTTGTTTTAAAATATATAAAAATTATATATTTTATATAATGTATCCAAATTAAATTCACTTTATACTTATACATATTTTCTTCCTACAGTCTTTACACTGACATTTGTTACTTAAAACTTTAATTTTCAATAATTTACCATCTAACAAGGAGGTTGATTAATTGTGGGTCAATGGAGCATAGTTAAAGAGAGACTGGGTAGCTTTTCCCTTCAATCAAATGTAAATTGAAATATTTACTGTTTATTGTGAACAAAGCACTAGGATTAGAAGCGATTCCAAAAAATTCATATGGGTTGTGCTTATTGGTTGCAATCTGTTGAGAAAGTGAGGTGAGAAGCTTCATATTGACACTGTTTTTGGATAACAATTATGCTTTTTACTTAGATTATAAATTGATAGGGTGGGATTGGGAAGAGTGAAAAGGGTAGAGAGGGGATACAAATCCAGCTACTCATGGGCACCACTGCAAATTAGAGTATATAAAAATAATTTAGACACTTGTTTTTCCTATTCTTTAATCAGCTGATGGACAGAAATACAAACAACAGCCCTAAGACTGAAGTCATAATAAAAGTGTGAGCCGAATGCCTAAAGCAGCACAATTGATTCTGACTGGTGGATTATGACACGTGTCATCAAAAAAGTTATATTTGAACTGACTCTGGAAGGGTAAGACCTCAAAAGTTAGAAATGAGGATAGATCTTCCACACACAGGCAATAGAATGCCCAGAGACATAGAGGCAAGGCAGCATATGATTGTACAACAATAGTGACCTTTTATAAATAAATATGGATCCACAGTTGGGTGGGGAATGAAGAGGGGGTGGGACACAAAGCAAAAATGAGGCATAGTATTCATTTTAAAAGCCTTAAGTGCCACTCTATTAAGGATATTTAGTTTTGGTCTGCCCATCATATCACTGCTTCTTTTAATAACAAGCACATTTTTATTGGTGTGTGTGTGTGTGTGTGTGTGTGTGTGTTCAGAGATTATCTTGTAAGAGCTGCTCATGATCAGATCTAAAGACAGACCTTTTTGGGGGGGTGGGGGGTAATGTGCAGCTTTTAAGTAACTCAGACCTGCTGAGTTAACCATTTGCTGCCCACAGATAATGCCAAAAATAGTAGAGAGTCATCAGCATCAAAAATGCTGAAGTCTATTAGCAAACCAGTACAAGCAGACGGAGGGTGAAGTTTGAAGAAGAGTATTGAAGTTACCATAAGTAATCATGAATTTGAAACCAGGAGTATGTAGTACAATTAGGCAGGCTATGTTAGCTTGGAGAAGGATGTGGGTTCTGAATCATTGCTTAGCTGTCATCTGTGATTTGCTTTTATGAGCTTACAGTGACTAGATGCAAATACAGATTAATAGGATCCAAACCCAAAAATAAGTCAAGGATAAAACTGAAATAACCAGAGAAAAAAATGAGACATTTAAAATTTTACTCTCTCCTCTTTTCCCCTGAAGTAGGTGGCTCTTGCTTAGTTTCTCTTCCCAGTATTCTAAATCCTCAAAAGGAGAATGGGATGTCCAGAGTTAGGTTAAACACTGTTTTTTTTTTCTTTAAGGGAAGGGCAAAGGCTGACCTTAAGGTGGCAGAATTGTTGGGTGCTGTATGCATAATGCATTGAGTCTTATCTTCAGCTGACTCTTTTCTAGCATTTGACAAATGGGGTAGAAATTGAAGCTTTGTATTTTAAACCTTAAAGCAAAGGAAGTTCTATTTTTTCAAGAACAAATTTTGTTGGTGGGTGGATAGAGAAATATTAGTTATATGAGGTAAGTAAAAAGGAACTCATGTTCCTTAGAGCCAAAGAAAATACAAAATGAGTGGCACATAGTAAATCTACACTACTTCGTGCTTTTGCATAGGATTGGTCCCTCTTTCCTCTCCACCAGATCACATCAAGTCCTTTTTTGTTATACTCTGATTCCACACCAGTGTTCCCTTTCTGGCCCATAAACTTCTAGCCAGAGCCCTTACTCCTGACCTCTCCTTATTTGCTTACTCAGATGCCTAATCCTTAGCTGCTCCCCAGAGGCAATGCTGACTCTTCTATATCATATTTTCAGGAGCACAAAATTCATCAACTGCGCAGGTACAAATTATTTCTTGTGAATGAGTGCTCCAAGTGGTTGGTTAGATATAGTCTTCAGAAAGATTGGAAGTAGGAAATCTAACTGGGTATGTTTGCTTTGGAGTGACTCTCTGTTCTAAACTGTGTGACTAATAAAGTACCTAACACATAGTTGAGGCTTAATAAATGTTTATTGTTGTTAATTGAGGCCAATGACTTCTTAAGTAGCTTAAGGAATAGAATATACAATATAGGAAAATACAAGAATTGTCTAACTGTCCTCAGTGGAGAAATGAACCAGCTGCAGCATGAGTGTGAAATGCACAAGAACAAAATAAAAATATTATTTTGAAGTTTATTTGGAAAATAGCTATTTCCTAAGGCCTTGCAGATTGTGCACCAGATTTTATCCTTGTGTAATTCTGTGTGACAGCTCTCTAATCTGCAGTGAACAAAACACAGTATTTCAAGACAAACTTTTGTTATTTTATTATTTATGAGAACAGTTTTCATTGTTAAGACTTTGCAACCTTCCAGGGTAGTGAAGTTTAGTATGTGAATTGGGATATTCTCACCAAATTATACATATGATGACTGGTGGATTTTGAAGTTCTATATTATATTAAGGAAAAGAAATGGACGGATAGTAGGAAGTATAAATTGAAACAAATATTTATTCCTTTTTTTCTAATCATTGAATTATTTTAAACATACATCTATAATGGATATGGATCCTTATCTACATTAAACACTTTGGAAATATTCTCCTTTACTTTTCTTAGAGTTTGAAGTGGTCCTTGAAACCATCTGACAACCAATAAAATACCATAAATTCAAGTGGGAATATGAAAACTTCTTTATCATTTTCTAGCTGTGACAGCTCCAACTAGTTTCAATAATTTTATTTAATGTTGTCTGCACCATCAATTTGCTATTTGAAAGGTCTAGCTAACAAGACAATATCTTAATTGATATAAAGCTATGTGCTTTTCATCATAAAGCAATATTTATGGAGTTGGGTTTTTTTTCAACATTTATTTATTTTTTTTGAGAAACAGAGACAAACGTGAGCAGGGGAGAGGCAGAGAGACAAGGAGTCACAGAATCTGGAGCAGGCTCCAGGCTCTGAGCTGTCAGCACAGAGTTCACCTCAAAGCTTGAACCCATGAACCGTGAGATCATGACCTGAGCCGAAGTCTGATGCTTAACCGACTGAGCCACCCAGGAGCCTCTGGAGTTGCTCTTTATTATAAATTATTGTACTAATGATTTCAACTCATTTATAAAGATGAATCAAAACCATTTTAAAGACCTCTCCCACCTTTTTTTAAAGTAAGCTCTAGGTCCAACATGGGGTCTGAACTCATGACCTGGAAATCAAGAGTCCCATGCTCAGACTGAGCTAGCCAGACCCCCATAAAGAATTTCTTAACTCTGCCCATATTTTTGTTTCCAAAAACTGGAATAGAGAAAACAAGTTCACAAATAAGGGAGAGATTCTCAAGGGAAAGTTTATCCCACTGGTTATAGCAGTATCCATTACTATTTAAAAAAACAATTTAATATGCTGTGTTAAAAAAATGCCTTTTTGTTGTCTCACTATTCTAAGTGAGAAATGGATTAGCAATTAACATATGGCAACTCTCTGATGCCTTAATAAATGGAAAGGAGCTTTTGCTCAAAGCTGTCGGAGCTCTTTCACAAATTAATTGACCCTAACAGGTGGATATACTGTGCCCCATGTTCCAAAGGGGGAAATGCGTACAGCCAGCTTAAAATAAATTCCAAAGTTGTAGAACATATCTAAAAGATAAATACTCCTTGGAGGTGAATTTGAGGACAGCTCTACATTTTCTTGTCTTAAGTCTGGTAACACAAGGCATCATTTCCATCCTTCCATTCTGATCTCATATATTATAGAACTAGTTTTGTCTTTGGTTCTAAGCCTGCAAAAGGAAGTCTAAGCTCTATTTCCACAAAGTTATTTCCACAAAGTTATTTTAATAAACTCTACATGATGATATTAAGATTTGGGTTTTTTTTTTTTTTTTGTAACTCTTTTTTGTACCTATCCAACATTCCACATTTTGTTTAAAGGTCACCTGCTATGTGTTTTATCTACGTGACATTATGGAAAAGACAAAGCTCTAGGGAGGAGTACAAATCATTATTTTCCAGGGGTCGAGGTATGCTGTGATTACAAATAATAGCCCAGTAAGTATTTTGGGTGGTGATGGAACCATTCTGAAGCCTGATCATTAGGGAGGTTGCACAAATTTATACACGTGTTACAATTTCTCAAACTGAACACCCCAAAAGATCAATTAAGCTCAAGTAAATTTGTAGAATAAAAAAAATTTTTTAAAGCTGATTTTATTTTTTGCACTTAATTTTTTCTCTTACCTTAAATGGTAGAATGATGTATAAATGGTTTATGGGAAGAGCTGACAAAGATATTTTCAGAATTATGAATAAATTTCTGAATCTCTAAATATCTGTTCACTTTATTGATAGTTAAAGTGATATTGTGAAATCTTTTCGTAATACCGTCCTCAAGGGATCGGAGCAAGAGATCACCTTAGAGTTGAGATCCTTTTATTATCTTTACCTTTTAAACTTCTCTGGTAAAATGAACGATAATCTGCTTTTTGTTAACTTTTTCTTAGGATTAAAGTGTTACAGTGAAGTTTCAGTGTATTTTGCCAACCATTTTTCATATTTTTGCCAGTCTGATGGGTAGAATGGTCTTATATTTTTAAGTTATATTTTGATTAATACCTCTATTCATATTCATATATATAGGTTGATCTTATTCAGCATGATAAAACTAATTGTTTATAGTTAATATCTCCACATTTTCAAATCTGAATCATATATTTCATGGTAGGATAAAATATATAGCAGTACAGGAAGTTTATAAACAATAAAGAGTATCACAGAAAAATAAGAAAGTGTCAATCCATTCAAACTGGCTATGAATCTCAAAATTGTACAGATTTCAAGTTGTAACTGAATTGGGTAATTGAGCACTTCTTTATATCTGCCTGCAGAATGTACCTAAAAACCATCTCTCTCTTGAATAGTTTTGATAAACATTTAAATATTTGTACTATAATGTATACCATGATGAAATCAGATAATTTTTTAGTAATAAATGGCAACATCAATGCTGTCCAGGTTTCCAAACCCTTATTAGTCTTTGATTTTTCTACTTACATTGAAAGGTAATGATTTCCTTCCTAATTTAACATTTATCAACTTCCACCCTCAGATATGTTTGTTATTCACATCTAACAACAGATATATGCATATTTTTTGAATATATAAGAGCTGCCCTAAGAATTTAAAACAAAGGAAAATAAGTGTAACTTTTGAAATTTGCTGAGCATTCAGTTTAAAATACAAATTTAAGGACTTACATTGTGTTGGGATAAGATTAGGGTTGTCAGTCAGTTATTCTTCCTTTCTCTCTCTCTCTCATTGATTTGTTTGCTTGTTCACTAAAAATCTAGCTCACAATTTTCAGGAACCCAGTCTTAGGATGATGTATCTTAGGATGATGGTTTTTACTAATTACTATTGCTAGTAGAGATTCTCTGTTTTGATGTTTGCCCAGGATCATCCCTAGAGGAAAGGGAGTAAGTGAAAGGGAAGGACTAAATTGGAGAAACCTGTGGGAGTGGAATGATTAAAGAACGCATCTTACTTCCCCTTTAATCCTCTCTGATTTACTCACTGTTCATAGTAAATTTATTTTAGGTTTAAATGTGTGTTTATGTGAAGTGAGTTTTTATTTACAAAGGTTTTACAGCATGGTATGTATTGTGAACATTTTTTTTCAAGGACCTTCCAGATGTATCAATTGTCAAATTGTACTTATAATGAATTGTGTGGGTTGAAATTTCATTTCCACAATTTTAGATTGTTAAGTTAGTCAGCAGGGCCAGTTGTCAAAAAAAAAAAAAAGTGTAACCATGTGTAGGAGGCAGAATTTGAAAATGGCCCTGAGGATTCCATCCCATCCTCTCGAATGTGGGTAGGACACAAATAAACTCCTTATAAGTTGACTTTGAATTAATGACAAGGGATTTTCCTTAGTGGTTCTGATATAATCAGTCAAACCCTTAAGACAAAACATCAAACAGTAGATCCTCCTGTCCTTGAAGAAACACACTACCGTGTTGTGAACTGCTTTATGGGGGTGGTGGGAGATTGGCAAGGTCCTCAGGATATCTTCTAGGAGCTGAGAGTGTACTTGACCTCCAACAAGCTAGAAAATGGAGACTTCTGTTCCTACAGCCTCAAGGGACTGAATTCTGCCAATAGCCAGGGTTGCAGTTCCTGGCTGCCATCTTGATTTTACCATGGTGACACTCTTAGCACAAGAGCCAACTAAATCTGTACTTAGATTCCTGACCCAAGGAAAGTGTGAGACAATAAATTTATATAGCTCAAAATAGCTAAATTTTTAATAATTTGTTACATAGCAATAGAACAGTAACATTACAAATGGGTGACTTTCAAAAAGGTAAACCCAAGGAAAATAAACTTCTATGAAATAATACTTATGAAAATTAGTATTTATTAGGTTTAATAAGATACTTTTTAAGAAATGTTACATTCCTGTACTCTTTGATCAGGCAGAAGGTGTTCAAATTTCCAGACTGGTGAAATTTCCAGAACCAAATCATTAGGCAGAGTTTTCAGTGGCAAAGGGATAATTGTTATGGCTTTATTCCTTCTTCATTAAAAAGTACAAAAGTAAAAAGTACCTTAGTCAGCACATAGATTTTGGTTATCTATCTCTAATAAAGTTGAACTACCAATTCTCAAATAAAATATGATTCAGATTTTAAATGCCAAATCATTACCCTCACTATATTCATTAATTAACCCTACTATTTTATGGGAAGTGGTTGGCTAAGTTCTAAGGTGTATTTACATGAGATAGTGCTGTGTATATTTGTGACATGTATGGACACAAATAGCTGGGGATAAGCCCTAATATTCTGATCATGAGACCTTTAAAATTAAATTGTTTGATATAGATAAAATAATATATATGAATCACAATGTGAGCTTTAAAATCTATTAGCTGAGAAGAATTTTAGTTTTGTTTTCTTTTTTATTAGAAGATACATATTTTATGACATTTTGCAGTATGTCTTCAAATTATTGCTTGAAGTAGTCATCCTTGAATACTTCCTCTAAATGCTTCATTAATGTTAGATCTACCACCTGTCTCCTCATATTTAAATAACGAGAAAGGTGATTTTAAGAATGATATGACCTTGCTCAATGATCTTATACTTTTATTAAGGTCACAAAAATATATTTAAACATAAATATGTGGATAAGTTAGAATATTCTCTATGTAGATTGTTTTATAATTCCTAATCATACTCTCCCTTCTCTAAAAAAGAATTATTTATTTACTCTCCCTTCCACTTGCCATGTAGTTTACCATGCCTCTGAGTAGCTAAAGTATGTTTTCAGATCATTTAGTCAGTCTTGGCCATCTGGCTTGTGGGAACCAATGGAATTGGAGCAAAAGAGATCTTGTTTCACATTAAGCCAGAGGCTTTAGGACATTGCCAGTTGCTGAGAACTCTTTTTGTTGTGCCATGAGAATACATCCTAGTAGGAGCTGCTCCTTCAGCATAATCTAAAAATGAAAAAAAAAAAATGGTGGGGAGCAGAAGTGTGGCTTGGCAGCCAGAACTGACGTGCAACTCAGCCATTCACATACAAACCTTTTGTTGCTTTCTAAGATTTTGATAATTGTTTCCCTAACAAAACTGAGCACTGTAGTCTGAAATTTAATTTTCTCTGAGATGTAAATATGACTATTTCATTTTTCTGAATCGTTTCTTTCAATAGTTCTTTATTGCCTTCAGACTAAAGTCCAAAATCTTAACTGGCGTGGAAGGTCATGAATGTTTGGGCCCCTATGGGATTTTTAAAAACAGTGTCTAGAAATCACCATGCATTCTCTCCACGTCAGGAATTTGTTTCCTAACCTCCTTTCCACCCATTGCTTCTGACAGCAGAAACAACATAGGCAAAGTTCCTATGGTTACATGTAACTATATATATGATTAAATGATTGCTGTCTTTTTTCCTACTTTACTTTCTAACCAAGATAATAGGGATTGCATTGTTGTTCAATATTTTATCCACAGTACCTATCACAGTGCTAGGACATAGAAGTCTAATAAATATATGTTGAGTGAAGCAGAAAATGAAATCAATTCGTTTGATCTACCATCTTTATCCCAAGAGACATCACATATTGTCTTCAGAATTAGAGGCTATGTTTCCTTAATTTTTAAAAAGTTTATTTCTAAAGACTCAGAACATAATGTTTCTATAAGAAATGTAAGAAATATGCTTTTAAATATTACTGCAATATTTATTAACTCAAAAGTGTAACTAGCATAGTGAATATCCCTCTTTAATAATTATTTCTCATGGAGCAAGGATTCATTTTCACTTTCGTTGGTGCCTAAGACTAGTTGAATGGTTTTCTGTTGCCATAGTAACACTACTCACTTTTTACAGTGATTTTCCTCATATTTTAAACATTATATTATTTCATTAAAGAAACTTAAGAATTTTGAGGCAAATAATATTGTCTGTTCTTGATGGCTAAAATACACACAATTTCATATGCTTTCTGCATATATTTAGATTTGACTTTTAAATTATACTTATTTTAATGTAACTCTATTCTCTTTTGTGTTTTACACTTTATATGGTCCAATTTACAAAGTGAATCTTTATTCTTTTTTAAGTTTATTCTTCTCAGTATGTGTTTTTAATGAAAAAACATTGCTTTAATCTATCAAATTTAAGGTTTAGCTGTTCAGACCTGGAAAAAAAAAAAAAAACATGGCATATTATAAGACTGGTTGAGAATAGACCAGAAGGCAATTCTGTAAGACATACTCAGAATTCCATTACACTTATCAAAGATTGAAGGGCATATAGCTAAGGTGTTAACTGGAATATAGTTTGATACAATAAACATGAAGGTGTAACACTTGGTAAATATGAACCAAAATGAAAGGATGAATATTTTCTTTTCTTATTCCTAAGCAGATACCACTAATATTTTTAGGAGATATAGGTATAATATGAACAAGGAGAAAAGGTTTGGAAGGATAACCTAGATATAACTGTGGTAGATTTTTACACAAGATAGTCTTTAGGGTCTTTTTACCTATTATTAATATTCAATATTCTACTTTGACAAGAAGTTTGGATAAACTCATAATGTGTGCTTTAAAAGTTATGTAGCTGATTTCTTGTGCTTTTGGTGTTTCTAATTGGCTTCTGACAGTTATACTTTTTCTCTAATTGTTGAGTCAATATTTTAGGACTTTGTAGAAATGCAGCTATGAAAATTCAGCAGGGGCCAGCCATGAGTGGGTGAGATTTTTGAGGGCCAAATTGTTATACTTGGTGGTGTTTGTTAGATGCTTGAGTACTTTAGTTTAAACCAAATGTAAAATAACACGCTTCTCCTTTCCACAAATAACACTATAATTCTTATCTGGTCTTTATATGTTTATACTCTGGAATGAATGAGTTTTTGAGACTTTTCTTGGAAGTAAAGGGACTTAAAAATAGAGTTTGGGTAAACAGATAGATAAGAAAACAATGAAATAAGGGGAAGAAGTTAGTGAATTGTTTTATTTTCTTGGAATATTGAGTGAAGTTTAAATTTTTGGAAATGAAAAAAGAAGAAAAGAAAAAGAAAGAAAGAAAAGGAAGAAAGAAAAAAAGAAAGAAAGAAGGAAGGAAAGCAATAAGGAAAGAAAGGAGAAATTTTCTGTTAGTTTAAGCTTCTAAGGGCACAAATGGATCATTTGAGTAGACAAATTTAGATTTTGCATAGGAAAAAATATGTAATGCTGTGCTGATAGAACTCCTACACTATGATAGATGATATCACAATCATTCTCTATTTTGAGAGGCATTTGTATTAGGGAATCCTTTTGGTTCCTGCCATTAGTGCTTTGTGTACCCTAATTAACTTAACGCCCATCAATTATCAAGTACTGTTCATACCTAAAAAATACATTTCAGTAAATTATGCATATAAATGGTAGATTATGAAGTAATTCTTTCTAACTTCATTGTATTGGCTTGAATATTGTTGATGAAGATGACAATAAAGTAATAATAACTTATTTTATGTGTAATATGTACCAGGTACAGTGCCTTTTCATCTTAACAAATGAATGGGGTAAATATTCAGCTCCGGTTTTGCAGCTATGGAGATTGAAGCACAAACAAGTTATTTAACCTTTTATTTTCTTGGAATATTGAGTGAAGTTTAAATTTTTGGAAATGAAAAAAAAAGAAAAGAAAAAGAAAGAAAGAAAAGAAAGAAAGAAAAAAAGAAAGAAGGAAGGAAAGCAATAAGGAAAGAAAGGAGAAATTTTCAGTTAGTTTAAGCTTCTAAGGGCACAAATGGCACATATAGACCATAAATACTATAACAATATTTTGAGAATTTGAACAAGGATTTTGGGGGATTTCCCATGCTTTTGCTACTATGGCCTCTTGCCTCTTGAAATGGAAAATTAACAGATGTATATAAAGAAAATGGTAAAGAGAATGATAGTTACCTATCTGAAGTATATTATTTTTAGAACACTAAAAATGGTTTCTTTTAATTGTAATATAGTAATAGGTGTGGTTTTCATTGCGTACCTTCTTTGGAGCTGTATGTAGAACCAAGAGGTCAAAGGTCATCCATTCAATTATTTATTTAGAGTTATTATGTGTAAAGCATTATCTTAGGTCATGGTGTTAATGAACCCTCTTGCCCGAGAGTTAAAACCAGAAATAGACAAGACCACGTAACTCTTGCTGTACCTGAAACCCATTGTTCTTATTTCCTGTAACACTTTCTTGAGGCATGATGATGTTTTGCATTGACAGGAATATTCCATCCTCCAGACCAGAAAAGCCCTGATAGCAACAGAATGCCTAGAACACCACACCCAACATGCCCCCTTCCCTGCCCGTGATCCTAAGCTGAACACATATGGACTTATGATCTCAGGCTTTCTGCTTGCTCTCTTGCACATACTCTGCCCCCCACTCCAAACTCTTTCTATAAAACCTAGGTGTCCATCTTGCTGGTGAAGTCAGTTATTGGGTCTTGAGCCTGTCACCTTTTCTGGCTACCATTGCCTGAAATAAATTTCTCCTTTTCTCTTTTCTAAATCCTCCTCTCTTGAATTATAGGCTTCTCTTGTGATGAGTTTATCTGAGGTTGTTTCTAAACATTGCTGGCAAAACCAGCCAGGAGCGGTGCTTTTGATTTGTCCAGCCCTCTTGGGATTGTCTGGGTCTGAACAGTTGGCCCTGGCAGCATGCCAGGGCTTACCTTTTCCTTTCCTGAGTTAGCAGCTGGATTAGATCAGTCCCTAACAATGGAACTGAAAAATTGTAAAATAGCTCACTTCCACAAAAAGGTTATTCCGCATAAAGTTTATCCTTCAACAACTGTATGAGGATGGGGGGCAGGTAATCCTCATTTTATATGAGGAAATTGGGGAACCAATAGTGTTCTTCAGAATCAGAATGGGAAAACATGCCCTTGAAAAAAATATTAATTTGGGATTAATAGCAATATACATGCAATATGAAATATGAAATAACTGGGGCACTGTAGACTTTTGAAAATGAGAAGATATTTTTTCAGGGTCCCTGAGCAGCTCAGTAGGTTAAGCAACCCACTCTTGTTTCCGGTTCAGGTCATGATCTCACAGTGGAAAGATCAAGCCCGGTATGGGGCTCCATGCTGGGCGTGGAGCCTGCTTTGATATTCTCTCTCTCTGTCTCTCTCTGTCTCTCTCTGTGTCTCTCACCCCTTCTGCCCCTCCCCTGCTCATGTACTCTCTGTCACTTTCTAAATAAATAAATAAATAAATAAATAAAAGAAGTTGTTTTCTAGTGTATAGATCATGTAGTGTAGAGGTGCATATAGTTAGAATTATTGTAGGAGACCAAAAGCGTTCTAATTTGATGGCTTAGAATAACTATTCAGGTGCTAGGGCATTTTGGGTAAATAAAATTCCATTTTATTAATGAGGCAGCCTTGTCTAGCTGTGGAAAATTCAAGAGTTTTGGAGATACACACATATACACCCCTATGTGCGGTGTACGCATGTGAACATAAACTATTTACAATGTATTTGTCTTCAGGAATTTTACTAAATCTCTCTAAGCTCAGGATCTTTGCATTCAAAGAGATCCTAAATGTATGATAGTAGTACTTAATATTTCAAGGGTCAGGCATACAGGAAATTTTCAGTCATGCTAATTCTATTCTTGCCAGCTTCCCCTACTACTTGTTTGATCTATGATGCTTATAGATTACATGTCAAAATCTCTATTTTTTTCTCACTTCTCAAATTTAAGATCTCAGAAGGAATGGCTTGAGTCTTTTGTAAAAAAAAATTCAGTGGTATATTTATATATATGATTATCATGGAAAATACGAAGATGTTTATATCAGCATTAAGCCAGTTTGGTTTCTATCTTTCACACAATTCTTGAAAACTTCAATAAAATTAATTTGTTTTACCCTGTTAGATAATAAAGGAGGAGAAATGCTTAAGTTTTAAGTGGAGTTGACAGAGAGGAAAACAAAAGGCAAGAGAGAGAAAGGAGGGGAGGGAGATTGAATGAGTGAGAGAGAGAAAGATCTACATGTTGAACAAAAGCAATCCCCATTATTGAACAAGAAGAAATGTGACTGGCAAACTTCTGAAACTTAATTTTATCAGGAAAAATTGCAGAAAAATGATCAGAGAAAACTCTTAAATTGTCAATACATGAAACAGATAAGAACTCATTTAGATAAACTGGGGAATTAATTACTTATACAGAAACCAAAACCATGAACTGTGAAGTAACTGATTTCAAAACAATGAGCTCTTTTCTGTCCTATGGTTGAACACAGAACAGCTGTATGGAGAGGCTGTCCTCAAGTGTTTCTGAACATAAGTGCTGGTGTTCAGTACAGACATTACACTTTTGACAGAAATCATGGAGGATATTTAGGTGAAGGGTTAACAGCTTCCCTGGTTTTATTTTGATGTTTATTGGAATATTACACCAATATCTAACTTGACTATTTTCAATAAATTAGGTAAATATGTTTATAATTTGCTTAATAAAAATTTCATTTACTTGAATGTTGTGACTATCTGATTTTTAAAAATTTTGCAGTAAAGTTTTCAGGGAGCCAACTGGAGTTACCAAAACATCAATAGATAATGTTTAATCAAGAATTTTTGATGCAGAGAAAAATAAAAGATTTCTGGATTATTCATAGCTAGTATCATGACATTTTTCTATACAGATGAAATTGGGAAAACATCCAAACTTATGTGGGCACTAATTTTGTGTCAGACATCATGTTAGTGCACTATAGGTTATCATGTTTTAATTAGATGACATCACTGCTTTGAAACCAGTCTCCTAAAATCTATGCAGTGGCAGAATATAAGTAAATGATTGTGACTGGAAAAAGATTTTTAAAGACAGTTTTATGATTTTTTTAATGTTTATTTATTTTTGAGGAGAGAGCAAGCGAGCAGAGGAGGGGCAGAGAGAGGGAAAGAGAGAATCCCCACTGGGCTCCATGCTGTCAGCTCAGAGCTGGACGTGGGGCTCTAGATGTGGGGATCAATCTCACAAACTGAACCATGAGATCATGTCCTGAGTCAAGATTAAGAGTCGGACACTTAACCAACTGAGCCACCCAGGCACCCTGAGGAAAAAGTTGTTTGAGAGGGAAGAAAAAATGCAAAGGTACTGCTGGGTTCTGAGTTTCTGAATACTTTAAAATTCTTTACTTAAATGCTTATCTCTATCCCCAAATTTCAGGGGTACTTTTGTTTGGCTGCATAAAGACACAACTATACTAGTAATAGATTAGATGCCATTACCCATTTTGGAAATCTGTTATACCAGGTATATTTTCTTGATGCTCATGCGTAACTTCCATTAGTGTTAATGAGAGTTGCATTCATGCATGGAGTAGAGAATAGATCCATTATCTCTAAAGGGCAGTTTCCTTTTTAATACATTGCTCAAGTTTCCTTACATGTTTCCCTTTTGTCTATATTATGGAGACTCAACTCTTCATTTCTAGATGGGGGTGTGTACTGTGGGATAAATCTCCTTCATCAGAGGTTTCTTCAGACAGTTTTAGCCCGCAAGAGTGGAAGTACTATCTTTCAAAGTCTCTGTTCTTATAAAACTGTTACTATCCTTGGTCCACTTAAAACAATAAAATAGTTTATATTGAAATCACACAATCATTCCTGTAATTACTGAACCAATTGTTGATATTTGCAATCATTTTCAAACCTACAAGAAGTAACTTCCCCAGCAGCTTCGTTTGAATACAAGGGAGAGGAAGCTGTCAATGAAAACTTAGGTATTTCTATAATGTTGGGTCAAGTAATATAGTTCCAAGTAAAATATTTTGGATTTTTTTTCACATAGGTTAAGATTCTTTAAAGAAAAAAAGAAAGGTAAGGAAGGGGAATGTTTTTTTTGACAATTATTATATAGGTGGTTGTAAATAATGATAGGAAATAATCATAAAGGAGATTGCCCAGCTATTTCTTGTATTCTACTTTTATATGTATGGATTTTCTCTTAGGAATTCCCTTATCATTGGTATGGATGATGAAATGAGTTAGCCTTCAATGAGAGAATTCTTTATTGACACAAATAACAAAATGTTATGCCTTTTCTGTCTCATGCACTAAAAAAAGTATATTGACAACAAACTACCACGTATGCATAAAACATCCCTTCTATATTATTTGTTAAAATATATTAATAAAAGCACAGCCTTGTTGATGGTTGTCCATGTTCTGTAATAATTAATATATAAATTGTATTACCATTCATACTGAGTGACCAAAAGAAATTCGGTGGCTGAAAAAACTCTCAAATCCAATGCCATTTAAAAAAATTAAATGTAATGATTTTTTTCATATGCTAAGTTACTTGACCAAAATATCTTTGATAATTATCAATATTACCAATAATTGGTAATTACCAATAATTAGTGATAAAGATGTAACTATGTCCCATGTGTACCGTGGATGATATATCGAAGCCGTTCTATAATTGAAATTAGATTTGGATCAATGACCAAATTTTTTAGTACAAGTTACTGTTACCCTCTCCTTTCCTCTCCACACTTTGGTCTACAAGCTGCTCCACTTCAGATAATTTTTCCAGATCCTGTCTTCTCTCTTGTCCTTTAAATTCTTTTGTGCCTGTTTTTTTTTTTTTTCTTATTTCGATCCTGTTCTTTAACATCTGAATTTTCTCTTTCAAAATGTGTGTGACCATCTGACTGGCTTTTTGAATATGCTAGATTGTTAGATTGCTGCCTTTGGATCACTACAAATACTAACATTTCTCACACTGTTCTTCATGTCATTATGTCACATTGCTGTGTGCATCTATCACAGAATTTCCAAGATTTTCTTATTGCCATATTTTATCCCCACGTGGCTCTGTATATTTCCTAAACTTCATATCCCTCTCCTCCTTATCCCACAGAATTTTTAGCATGTGCCCTCTGGAGCCATGGTTTTAGTTGAATAGATCAGTGTCCAGCATCAGATATTAGATTGTCCAGCCTTTCTTGCAAAAGGGCTTGTCCTGTATCTAACTCTAACCGATATAATATCAATGGATCTGTTACATGGGACTTTCGGCATGGCTACTTAAAGAGAACTAACATAATTGAAAGGGTTCCCATCAAGAGAGCCTGAATTTCCTTCTTTCAGCTTGAATGAGCACATATTTACTGGATTTGGTCTCATCTGAATAATAATAGTTGAAACCGAGAATGAGAAACATGTGCCAGGATTGCAGAGCATAAATATGTGAATTTGAATCTCCAATGATATTTTGATGATCTCTCTTCAGACTTGTTTTACATGAGCTATACTATAAACTTACATAATGTTAAGGTAATTTATATATGGTTTCCTCTCTCATGTTCAGAGAAAAAACATATCCTGACTGATATACCTTCTAAACCTGCTCCTTCTTCTGTCTTCCTTTTATCAGTATATAGCAAATGTATTCTCCTAGTGGCTTAGACCTAAACCCTTGAAGATATCCCTGATTTTTTTTCTCATACCCTCTGCTAATGTGTCAAAAGTCCTATAGGCTCAACTATCAAAATATATCCAGAATCTGACTACTTCTCACCATCACTACTCTATCATCATCTTGATCCCAGCAACAAGTCAGTTGGTTTATACACCTTTTCAAAGAACATTTGGTTTTGCTGATTTTCTCTATTGCTTCTCTTATCTTTTAAGTTTTATTAATTTCTGCTTTTGTCTTTATTGTCTCCTTCCTTCCCCTTGCTTTAGTTTTATTTAACTCTTATTTATCCACTTTCTGAAAGTGAAAACAATAAAGGAAGAAAAATAATTTTCTCTCTACACTTCTGCGTTCTCAGCTGAGATCTTTGTAATAAAAGGCAGATTAACATGACAAAAGCAAACACAAGTTTTTAATCTGTATACGTTATGTGTACAAGGAAAATAACCAGGAAAATATGAGTCAAAGAGCTGGCTTGGAATTCAGGCATACTTACCTTCTTAATAGGAAAAGGGAGGTCTCTTAGGGGAGGGTAAATGATTTTTAGGAAAGGTGAATGGGTCCATAGAAGAATAGAATGGGAAGTATGATACTTTGTGACAAAATCTGTCTGGATGTGGGGTCAACTTCTAGTTTCCTCTCCTGTGAGAGGTCTATCTTTCCTGGTTGATGAATCTCCTAGGGCGGGGATTTACAACAATTGAGTTCCTTTTGGGGGATCTCTCTTTAGGCAGATAAGGGGAATTCAGAGAAAACCTTTCCCTGCATTTGCTCAAAATAATCAGTATGCCAAAGTGGTATATTTTGGGGTGGCATATTCTGCTACCCTTCACAACTTAGCTTACATATTTTATATCTTCTTTTCTTTTTTTAAAATTAATTAATTAATTAATTTATTATTATTATTATTTTTTTTTTTGGAGAGTGCAAGCAGGGGAGGGGCAGAGAGAAGGGGACAGAGGATCCTAAACCAGGTTCTGCACTGACAGGCTGACGGCACCGAGCCTGATGCGGGGCTCCAGCTCACAACTCATGAACTGCGAGATCATGACCTGAGCCAAAGTTAGATGCTCAACTGACTGAGCTTCCCAGGGGCCTTCTTCTTTTCTAATATGAATATTTATGGCATAATTTTTACTTTATGCACTGCTTTAGCTGCTTTTCTCAAATTTTGACGTGTTGTATTTTCATTTACATTTAATTCAAAATATATTTTAAGGTCTCTTGAAGCATCCTGTGTATTTAGAATATGTTGTTTAACTTCCAAATATTTGGAGATTTTCCTAATATCTTTCTATTATTTATTTGTAGTTTGTGTTCATTATAGTGGTTCTTATTCTAGGTAAATGGAATAAGCATAGTTCACCCTGTCTCTCCTGCTTAATACCTTATAAAACTTGGACATAAAGACTGAAGCAGCAATTTGAAGCCTCTAAAAAGAAAATAGCAAAAATATTTTTTAGTGAATCAGGACTGGTAGTGAGTTTCATTTTTTCCATTATTTCTAGTTTGGACTCAAATCAATTGGCTCCCCAGAAGTGGACGTCAGCAAAGATACAGAGATCTCTAGATGAAGCACCTTATTTCTGGTTAGCAAGCAGGAAAGAGATTTGGTAGCAAAAGTGGTGATAGTACTAGTACAATGATGACTAAACTGAGAGAGAGGGGAAACTTCCTCTTTGATCAGAAGGACTGTTTTCCAAAGAGGTTGGGGTAAGCCCTTATAGCTTTATGTCTCTCTCCACCCTACCATGACTCTACTCCATATGGAGGAAAATATGTGGCAGAGTGACATAACTATAGCCCCAGCTTTCTGGATAGAGGATTGAAAAGGAGAGGCATTGGGAATTGGAAAGTACCAGGGAACTCATGGAGAGGAAGGAACTTGAAAAAGCAACCTACCTAAATTTGTTATGAACTGTTGGGCTCACCACTGAGTTCTATTTGCATGGATGTAATCCTAAGTAGCGTATTGACAACTTTAAGAACTGAGCTAAGAGATAGACCCCCCAGTCAATACCAGGCTGAGCAATGAGTAGAACACACATAGAACAGACACAAATAGCACTGTAAAGGCCCTAAAAATTGAAGTGACAAGGAAACCGAAATCTTGAGAATGTTGGTCAATTCTCGAAGCCTATACCCCATGGGGTCGATTGCCCACTAACATAAAAACTTCATTATCCATAATACTTAAAATAAGACCCAAAGTCTCATACCATAATATTCAAAATGTCCAGAGTAAAATTCAAAATTACTCAATATATGAAGGGCCCGGAAAATGACAACTCACATGGAAAAGATGGTCAACAGACTCCAATGGCAAGATGTAGGAATTTTCTAAAAAGACATTAAATCAGCCCTTATAAATATAGTGGAAAGATATATGATTTTTTATTGTTGGTGTCATTCTTGATCACCTGTTCTAGGTTGAATAGTGTCTCCCAAATTTCATATCCACTTGGAACCTGGAAATGTGATTTTATTTGTAAATAAGGTCTTTGCAGATGCAGTCAGGTTAAGATGAAGTCGTACAAATTAGGTTGGACACTGAAACCAATGCCTGCTGTCCTTTAAGAGGAAAATTTGGCAACAGAGAGACAGGCAGTGAATAAAGCCATGGAAGACAGAGGCAGAGACTGGAGTGAAGCCAAGGAATGCCAAACACTGGCAGTAACCATCATAGAAGAGGATTGGGGCCTTCTCTTCTGGAGACTTCAGAGGAAGCATGACAATGCTAGTAACTGATTTCAGATTGTTAGCCTCCAGAACTGTAAGAGTATGCATTTCTGTTGTTTTAAGCCACTGACTTTGTGGCACTTTGTGGTCCCCATAGCCTTAGAAAACTAATATACCACTTAAGATGGTATCTCCTAAATTTCTCCACTGTGAAGTTACTGTACTTCCCTTGTTACAGGCGGGTCACTAAGTCCAACCTTGACTCAAGAGGAAGGTAATTAAACTTCACTATCTGGAAGGGGAGTAGCAACGCATTTGTGGATACATGGCAAAAACCATTATAATTTTTAATAAATGCTTTTGGGAAAATATTTTGAAATTTGGCAAACATTCTGTTTCTTTTAAAGGTTTACTTACTAGTTTTAGCATTCATCACTGGATTGCTTGCATATTGTTCACTCATTCTACATTTAGTTATTGGAATTTTCCATAAAGAGATTTGTTCCTTCTCATTCATTTATTTATTCAATTATTTATATTAGCATGGGTATATGAATATTTATTATATTCTTTGGGTTTGTAATTCAATATGATCCTTATTATTGTATTGCAGAAATTGTTTCAGGTTTGGGTATTGGGAAATCTTTCTGTTTTACATCTGTGCCCCTATGACAGGGACTCCTACTCAGTCTCCTTTCCTTGAGCCTCTTCTTACTTTCTTTCTTTTTTTAATTTTTAATAATGTTTATTTGTTTTTGAGAGAAAGAGAGATAGAGTGTGATCAGGGGAAGAGCTGAGAGAGAGAGAGACACAGAATCAGAAGCAGGTTCCAGGCTCTGAGCTTTCAGCACAGGGCCCAATGCAGGGCTAGAACCCATGAACCACAAAATCATGACCTGAATCAAAGTTGGACACTTAACTGATTGAGCCACCCAGGCACTTGACCCCTTTCTTACTTTTTTATACCGTAAGATGATCCAGGCTCGCCTTGTATTTTCTCAGTTTCAGCCTTAGAACAAGTCATTTGTTCAAGGATCTCTAAGTCTTTTTCGGAATTAGGTCTCTGGAAACCAAGATCTGGGTGTGAGATGTACTTGTTACTGCATGTCAACTTAAATTTTTTTTAACATGTATTTATTTTTGAAAGACAGAGAGAGACAGATCATGAGCAGGGGAGGGGCAGAGAAAGAGAGGGAGACACAGAATCTGAAGAAGGCTCCAGGCTCCGAGCTGTCAGCACAGAGCCTGATGCGGGGCTCGAACCTACAAACTGTGAGATCATGACCTGAGCCGAAGCCAGACGCTTAACCGACTGAGCCACCCAGGCGCCCCTGGATGTCAACTTTTAGATCCTTAGCTGGCAAAGCTAGAAAATACCTGTATGTAAGCATGGATACACATATCTACATTACTGAATATGTCTGTGTGTATATTAACATAAAAATAAATTCATACTGATATTTCTGAAACTAAAACTAACTTAGCACCATAAAGTTCATTGTAGCCTTTCTTCCTTGCTTATTTGTAACTTTCTTCTCTGGCAGTGAGGAACTAGGTCCCACTATGTACAATTTATTTAATTGTATGTTCAACCCTATATGCATGTAAATTAGTTTTAGAATTGCTTATCTGTATCCTTGTGAATCCCTCTGACAGACAAATTTACCAACAAGACAACAGTGGTTGTATACAGTTCTTTTTGTCCTTAGCTTTAATCTCTAATCAAAACACTGTTTTAAAGTTATTTATGTTGACTATTTTTTAGCCTTCAGTGAAATTATGCCTTATATTTGTAACCTAATAAGATTTTTTATGTCACAATCTATATTCTATCCTCCAATTAACTGACATCGTGGTTGATTTTTCAAAATTTGCAAACTAGAAACTTCAGTCTTTGCTGTCAATAATCCTATGTGTCTTGGCAAAGACATAGGGTCATGTATCTAATACCAGAGTACTATGTAAAAGAGTTCCTTCACTGTAAAATTCTCTTCTGCAGACCCCTAAAGGCAAGTTCTACCTCTACTACCAACCTCTGGTACCACTGATCTGTTTTCCATCCCTAAAGTTTGACCTTTTCCAGAATGGTCATATGGTGACCTTATATTCAATCTTTTGTGCAGTTGGCTAAATCTTTTTCAAAGTGATCACACAATTTTATATACTCACCAGCAGTGTATGTGGGTTCCAATTTCTCCACATCCCCACTGATGTTTTTATTATCTGTTATTTTGATTATAGTCATCCTAGTGGGTTTGAAGTGCATCTCTTTTTAGTTTCTATTTCATTTTCCTAGTGACTAAAGAGAGTCAGTCTCTTTTCCTGTGTATTTCAGTCATTTGTATATCTTGTTTGGATAAATGTTTCTTAAATTCCTTTGCTCAATTCTTAAATTGGGTTGACATTCTATTATTGAATTGTAGTAGTTTTTATATGCTCTGGATAATAAACCATTGTCATATATATAATTTGCAAAGGTTTTCTACTATTCTGAGTGTCTTTTTCTTGGTAGTATCCTTTGCAGCATGAAAGTTTAAAATTGTAATGAAAGCCAATTAATTTTTTTCTATGGTTTTGGTTTAGGAAATCATTACCTAATCCAAAATCACAAATATTTACACCCATGTTTTTTTTTTCTAAGAGTTTTAGCTTTTACACTTACCCTCAGTATTTAACCCATTTTGAGTTAATTTTTGTATATGTGGTATGTACGTGTTTAATTTCATTCTTTTGAATGTGATTATGCGGTTGTCCCAGCACCTTTTGTTGAAGAAACTATTCTTTATTGAATTGCCTTGTAGGAAAAGAATAGACTGTAAATGTATGGGTTTATTTCTGAATTATCAACTTTATTTTATGAATCTATCTGTATGTACTTATGTTAATACCACACAGTATTTTTTACTGTGGCTTTCTGGTAAGTTTGGAAGTCAGAAAGTGGAAAACCTCCAACATTGTTCTTTGTCGATGTATATATTTTTGGTTAATCTGGGTCCCTTCCATTTTCTTATGAATTTTAGGATCAGCTTGTCGGTTTCTACAAAAGACCAGTTGGGGTTTTCATAAAGATTTGTTGCCTCTATGGAACAATTTGGGGATTTTTTCTTTTTTAAGCCATTTTTCCCAACTTAGTTTATCCACAGACTAATGTTATTTAAGTTCATTACAACATCATTACATAGGAATAAAAGGAGACAAATTAGGGAGTCATAAGGATGAAATAAAATGGTAGTTTATGAGACATGGTAAGAAGGGCAGTTAGGAATATACTTTGACTGTTCTAGAGTGGTTATTCCCAGATGCTTGTGGAGCACTCTGAAACATGGTTACCTTTGTATGAAGCTAAGTGATAAGTCTAAAGACTTTTAAAGAAATTATGCTTGTTTTACATTTTTAGTGTTATGATGTCACTTAAAAATATTATTTTGAAATGTCATATTTTAATATCATGATGTTTGCCAATTCTGTGTTAATTCATAAGTCTATTTTCTCTGTTTTAATTGCCTAAAAGCTTCAAATTCTGGAATATTCTTAATGAATCTCTGATACCAGCCAAGATTCTCAGTTGTAAGAAACAGAAATAACTGGATAATTGAAAAAGAGAATGGTTTCATTAAAAGGATACTGAACAGTTTATTACCTCTATAGGAGGGCTAAAAAATTATGGCAGAAGCTTCCATTGTGACCACACTGGTCCCATATACTAATCCTAGCCTATACCACAGGAGATTTTCAGAAAGACCCTGGTAATCACATTCTGAGAATATGAATCTGCCACCATATTTGAGTGTTAAAAACTGGCGCTTATAATGGAATTTTTTAAAGCTCCAATTTAGTTTAAATCTCTCTGTGATCATTCAATTAAATTAGACAAATGTGCATTGACCACCCACTATGAGCACTTGGCTAGGCTCCGATCATGAGCCCTCGTATGTTTGACTTGGCTTACAAACAACTTAGCCATGTTAAATGTGTTTCCTTGCCTACCAGTGAATGAGAAAGGGTAACTCTCCAACCCTGTTGGGTTTTGATACTAAATAGCACATCCTGAGAGCCCCGCTGCACCTGATGTATACATAGAGAGCAGGAAAGAGTATAATTACAATCAGGCTTCTGCTGGCTGTGCTTAAGATCAACGAGTCAGCAGAGTGCCAATCAGTGCATTTCTGCAGAAGCTTGCAATAGGAGCTTCCTTTTTCTCACAGCAAGATGGCCTGTTTGTGGGAAACAAACAACCCTTGCATGTTTTTCCACCATGTAGTGCCCCCACTTCAAAAAAAAATCGCAACAAATTGAGAGTGCAAAAGTGGTTTCCTGCAGTGTTAAATATAAGGAGTATCTTCAAGATGTTGCTGGGGCTCTTTATGGCAAGCAGGCAAATCGGTTGAAGTAGCAAAACAATCAACCCTTATGAACTTGTTTATGTACTTTGGTAAAGGCCTTAGCCAAGAAGCATTGTGTGTTGATGGCAAGCTTACATGTTTAGTGTCAGATGCAAAAGTTTTTTGTGGTTCATAAGACTACCTTTATGTCTGTCGAAATAAGAAAGTCTCTGTTGGTAGCATAAACTGTGTTAGTCACGGGAACACCAAATGTCTGAGAGAGTGAAAATGGTTTATTTTTAAATGATATACTATGTAATAGAATTCAGGCTAGTACCAGAATGGTTTCTGACTCTGAGTTGAGTTTTTACATCTCTAATAGGAATATTATTTCTTAGCTTCTACCATACAGTTTTTACATATGGCTTATATAAGGAGGTTCATGCTAACTAAGGCTGAAGATGTTGTGTCTTTATTTAGTAAAGGCATTATTTCTTGGCCTAGCATGGTTCAAATCCCACTTCTTAATACATGTTGCACTTTATTTCATATATCATATATTCATAATTTATCTTTAACACATAAACTTGTGGTCTTGTTATTTACATTGAACAAAAAATGCCAAAAAACATTGACAAATGCATTACTTTATGTTTTGTAAGTATGCTGATAATTTTTTACATCACTCAGTACTTCCTCCATCTAATAAAGTTCTGCTGCAAAGATCTACCGCAGAATGCCTTTAGATTTAAAAAGAGTAGAAATTTACTTCTAGATCTTTCTATTTTTAAGAGGAACTAAAGAATGGGTGTAATGGTGTGTTTCTGGAAAAAATTGTAGGACAATCTGACTTTTCTTCCTTCCTTGTTCTTCTAATAGAGGAAGAATAAATTGGGCATAAAATATCTGAATTTCTTTGGGAAAGAGTCTCACAACATAACAATCCTTGAGAGAGGACACAAAAATGACCTAACAACCTTAAAGTGTTCTCTTAAAGTCTATTACATACTGAAGTATTATTTCTAAATGGAAAGCTTTTTTCTTGCTCGATAGCTTTGATTTTCCAATGTTATATATGATTGCCTGCCTTAGTGTACAAATTCAAATTTCAAAAGGCATTATTTTTTCTCCAAGAACATTCAGGTTGTGTTTGCTTTGTATTTTAACCTTGGTTTTGTTTCTAGTCAGAATATTAGCATTTTTGAACATGACTTTAAGATGTTTAGACCATTTAGGTCTTTATCTACCTTGATATAATTTTACTGATGATAAGACATGTATATTTCTTTTGAATTGAATAAATTGGAAGTTTAAAGTGATTTCAAATGCATTGGAAGTTGCTCAGTTTTATTACTTTTTATTATTATTATTAAAGTTAGTTAGATGTTGTTGAAGTTTATTTATTATAGATATAAATCTTTTATCAACACAAAGGATTAAATTCTAAGGTATTGTTATTTTGATTTGAATACCTATCACTTTAAGCCTTCTTTATTCTTCATTAAAAACGGAATATTTCTAATATGTTAGATAAATCTTTCTTGATCAAATGCTTTGAACCTAATTAATTCCAGAAGGAGCATTGAACATGGATCACCTAACTATGGTAAGTTGAGGATTTTCTGCACTCTCAAATATCACAATTAAGATGAGAAAAAAAAGGATACTTTAGAATGAGCAGTGTCTGAGTCTGATTAGGGTTTGCATGGCTTATTATTCTAACTGGAAGTTACCTTCAGAACAGTCACAAATAGTGAGCAAAAGAGAATGCAATGCCAGTTATGGCTAGTGTCCTAGTTTGGAGTCAGGCCTCCAAAAGGCTCGTAGGCTATGCAAAGAAATTCTGTCTTACATTATGTAGCACTGGAAAGCCTTTAAATATTTTAAACTTGAAGATAAACAATCAGATTGATATTTTTGAGAAGACTGCCCTGAAATTGTATGGAGATATGGTTAGAGGATGGGAGTGTGGTTGGGGATATTGGAAGTTGGAAGCCTACTGCAGTATTTCAGGTAGAGGATGGTAACAACTGGGACAAAGGTGGTAGCAATGGACCTGGAGAGAAATAAATAGCATTCTTTATTCCAAAATAGACAAATTTTGGAAATGGATTGAATATGAGGGAAAAGAGATGGGGATGCTCTGGATTGCTTGCACAGCATTCGTCTTACATAGCCGGTTTCCTGGTCATGTCAGCCATTGAGGTGTGGCTGCTGGCAAGGACTGGGCTTCTTTAACTTATCATAGGAAGAAATATGGAGGTAATATACGAAAATGGTAAGGGTGGTTTTTAACATTCGTTCTGTTTTGGCTAAGTTTTCAAATGCATCTCTATTATTGGCATAATATATAAGAAATTCATAGGTATCTAGGCTATATTTAGGGAGTCTCTAAATCTACCTTTTAAACTGTATTGATTAAATTTGTCCATGCACACACTGATATTGGTTTTTTTTTTCTTTTCATGAAAGTAACTCTCTGTTTATCTGCACCGAAGCCCAGTAATCTTTCTTCTAGAAGGCAGGCAAATCTCATCCACTCTTCTTTTATTGCATCTTTTACTCCCATAATGAAATTCAGAAAGTTGCTAGACATAACTAGATAATTACTGCTTGTCAAGTAGTCATTAAAGTGTTTTCAGAGCAAATAAATAAAACGCATTTTAGATAGTACTCTTAAATGATTTTGACATCTGTGGGTGGGTCCTATATTTAAAAGTAGCTCCTTTTTCTCTGCTCACCATATTCCACATTTATACTCCCAATTCCCAATAAAAAATGGGCCTCAGCACAGTGCTCAGGAAGATTCCTTCCCCATCTCTTGTTTAAACATTGTTGTTCTTTTGCCACCCAGATAGGAAAGGTATGGGGGACAGCCCATGGAGGTAAGCTTATAGGGGGAGGAATCATAACTTTCCTTTCCTTTTTTTTTTTAAACAGGAGTTCATTCCTTCCCAGCAATCTCTGCATTTAAACATTTGTAGCAAGCTATTGAAAATGAACAAACTTATTTTTACCCCAATGTGAAGAATCTTGAGGTCCATTCACAATTGTTGCATAAAAAGAAATGGGTAAATTAGGACTATACTGTCTGAATTTATTCAATGAGCTCATACAGCATTTTTCAAGTTCTCCTTTTTTTTTATCCTTAGGAAGCCTAGTTTATTCTGTAATTTGAACCATGCAATCATTTGTCTATGCTTCATTTCTATCTACAGAAAGGCTGAGCCAAGTTATTTTCTACTTTATGGTCAGTGTTCAGGTGAGTTCTTTTCCGGTTTAAATCCTAACTCTATCACTCATTTTCACTTAGAAGCTATTTGAATAAAAAAGTTTTTTGAAATCTGACTAGGTGGTTTCCCCCTGCATCATCCACAAGCTTTTCTAGTTTACAATCTTTTCTGAAACTCAAGATTTTAGCTCCAGCGTCAAGCTGTATATTCTCTTCTGTTTCCTTCTATCTTAATGCAAACAATATTTGTAATAACATGGGAAAAATAATTAACAACTGACATCCAAATCCACCTTAGGAAAGAATCTACATTTGTTTGGAAAAAGCCAAGTAAACATTTGTGAATAGAACAGGATTCTGAATCTGCAGGATGTGAATGGAACTATTCTGCTAATTAGAGAGTAAAAGATTTGTTTGTTGCTCCAAAAAGGCATAGGGGAGACAGGATGAGCAAGGGAAGGAAAGAGGAATCAGTGAGCTGTTGCAAAGTCATGGTCATGAACCCTTGCATATAACCACTACTTAGGACACCATCTTAGTTTCAGTACCCCCACCCCAACAAAAACAACAGAAAAACAAAAATTAATAGCAAACAAAAAGAGGATCAAAAACAGCAAACATAAGAATCTGAGACATAGCCTTAGGTGACAGTAGTTATGAAGAAGTGATTTTATAATCAAATGTGCAGAAGGGGGAAATGAGACAAGGAAGGTAACAATGCAATAGAAGATGCATTAAGGCTGTATTGCTAAGGAATCCACCCTAGTGTCGGCCCTCTTAGAAACTTTTAGATGTTCCACTGGAGAATAAGGTTGATGGGGAGGCTGGGGCATTCACTAAGCCCATTCTCCATTCAGTTAGGGTTTGCCTCTGCCTCCTTTCCACTCCACAGTGCCTAGAATTGTGCCTACAGGCAGCAGAGAGCTCCTGATGCAGAGATTACAGATTCCATCCCACTCCTGCCCTCTCTCCAAGTCTTGAATAAAGCCTACTGAAATCATGAAGAGATTGAATTGTTTCCAGGATGTCTCAAGGCAAGAGATGTAACTTTCAAGGATGTAACGTGGAGGCAGAGAAAACCATGACAAAATAGTTTGCAGGAACTAGTAGACATTCTTGGGAAGGTTTTAAACTGTGGTAAGCTAAAGGACTGAAGTTCGGATCCAGATTTGGCCTCATCTTTGACAGGCAGAACATCTTGACTTTAATCAGTGAATCCTACAATTTCCAAAGCTAGGGGTCCCATGAACCATAAAAGCTGTATAAATGACTAAGCAGCTTAAAAATAAAAGGGATAGGGGCACCTGGATGGCTCAGTCAGTTAAGTGTCCGATTTCAGCTTAGGTCATGATCTCAGAGTTCCTGAGTTTGAGCCCCAATTTGGCTCTCTGATCTCAGTGCAGAGCCTGCTTCGGATCCTCTGTTCCAACCCCCCTCCCCTTTCTTGCATGCGCATGCACGTGCTCTCTCTCTCTCTCTCTCTCTCCCTCTCTCTCTCTCTCTCTCTCTCTCAAGAAAACAAACAAAAGGCCAAAAAAAGAGAATACAAATAAAACGTATTTCAGGGGGTGCTTGGGTGGCTCAATTGGTTAGGCATCCGACTCTGGATTTTGGCTCTGGTTGTGATTTTGCAGTTCATTGGGCTCTGCCCTGGAGCCTGCTTGAGATTCTCTCTCTCTCTCTCTCTCTCTCTCTCTCTCTCTCTCTCTCTCTCCCTCTCCCTCCCTCCCTCCCTCCCACCACCTCTCAAAATAAATAAATAAATGTTGAAAAAAATTAAAAAGGAATTCAGTATTTCATTGTTAAAGGCATGAGTTAATTTTTTAAACTTTTCTCTGAAATCTTTTGTTTCTCTGTGTCTATCTCTCTCTCTCTCTCTCTCTGTCTCCAGTTAGAACACACAGAGGCAGGATGGCCCTGGTGCCTGCCTATGAGTTTAAAATGTACAGTTGCTACTTAGCTCAAGTACATTCTACTGAAATGGTCTTCACAGAATCAAGGAATATTTTCTTTGTTTTTTTTTTTTTTTTTGGCTGTTGTTCTTTGATATATTCTCAGTATCTAGAACAGTGCCTGGCCCATGGTCAGAGCTCAGGAGACACTCCAAGAATGAAAGAATAAATTGGTTACATGAGAACAAGCAGATCAAGTGTTACTGGATCTTCAGATTTGTCAAATATGCAGTCTGAGAATCTTAATATTTAGCGGAGACATTCTGATTTTTAGATGTTGGAAGTCAATTTAAAATATTAAATAATTCTGTTGGTCTCCCTTTGACCAACAACTGAAATATACCAAGGAAAGGCTGCTTCTTTATCATTTATGCTCTAGGGTTTTCGTTTGATTTTCTAAACATACATGCATGTGTGTCTTAACAAATTTGGCACCCAGTATAAGCATCCACAAACTTTTAATCCTTGAGGGTCGTCAAAACATAACTAATTGGAGTCTCCAGTCATTTATCATTACTTCTTAGTCATAGAATTTTTCAATTCACAATGATTTTGACATGAGTTATATATATGTATATGTATATATATGTATATGTATATATATTTATATATATATTTATGTATATAACATATATATAATTATATGTTATTTTATTTGCTTCTTTGTTTGTTTATGGTGGGGGAGGAGACTATCATGGTTCCAAAGCTTTCTCCTTCAATTGCTACATGATTAGCTGTCTTTTTTGTGTCTTGAGATTCTGGTAACTGAAAGCTTTTGTGAAGGACCCATAATCCATGTTTTTTCTTTAAGAAATTTTCTCCCAACTCTTGTCTTCCTTGTCTTTCTTTTTGAATATTATGAAGCTTGTGATCTTTATCATTTATTTTAAAGTCTTGTTATCGTGAAACTATGTGTATTTGTCTTATTTACGGAAAAATAATCAAAGGTTCATATAGACTTCATATAGACTGTCTTATTTAAAGCTTCTTATGGAATTTAAAGTTTTATTTCTATTTTTCTCATATTTTATCCAGTGTCTAGTACAGCACTGGGCTCAAATGAATGTTCAACAGACATCTGTCATAATAAATTTCATCAATATCTGAACACAGGGAGGAAAAACTTTTCAGAAAACAGAACCTTTTTTCCCCAGTTGACTTTTTCAACACTGTTGGGAGCACACCCCTTTCCCATTGCTCTCAAACATGAAACTTATATTAGTCTTTGCTTCTTTATTTTTTTTCCCTGCATGGATTTCAGTTAAATTCAATATCTTTATTCTCAGCACCTGAGTCTGAATAATATCATGTAGGAAATTGTAAATTATTTTCTTACTGATTATCTTCTAAAGCGTTCCTTTCTTGTGGTGTTAATATTGTCAAATATACTCTTTAATTGACCAAATCCCCATTTTCCTTAAAATCCTGTAGTTTCTCCTTATTGACAGTTGTGTCAAATTTGAATTTTGAATGATTTAATTTGCAGTCTTCTCATTGCTCTTCTTTTCTTGTTTGTTTGTTTTTCTTTGACTCTTAGTCTAATATATTTGAACCAAACAAAATGGCCAGTGAATTCTTCTTGTGTGTGTGCATTCAATCGTCCTTCCTAGATCCCAGAATATTAGCCTATTAGTTTTCAATGAAAAATTTAAGTGGAGGTGAGAACATCTAAGTTTGCATGATCACTGCAGTTTTCCCTCCTGGTAATTTGCATGGGAAGTCACATTGTAATCTAAGCCTCTTATTAATTTGCCATAAGAAAGTATTGTCACAGAAACCATAAATGCTCTAAAATCCTTTTGATCAGCACATTCTTTCCCTGTTGCAGAACCATATGGGAAGCTAATTCATAATCAAAATGTTGGTTGGCAAGTGGAATTAAAACCAGTACGTTTAGATGACTCAAATATTACATGGGATGAAGCTAAAATCACTACCGCGCAACTCTTTACAGTTGCAAGGTTTTCTAAGAGTGTGTTCTGAAATCTTGGTAGGTAGAAGCTGTAAAAACTGTCATATAAAAAGCTACAGGTAGCTTCTTTAACGGGTAAGGACTTGAAGACTTCTTTGGAGCTGATTGTTTCTTCACTCTGGGAAACCTTCTGAATGGGCCTTGAGTTGCACAAATGTAAAGCAAGAATCACTTATGAATAATGTATTGTTCTCGAAGAAAAATGTGATGTAATTGTTCACCTGAATAAAAACATTTTGCACTGTGAAGCTAAGTGTGCTGTTTGTTAATGTATGATTCTGCCTCTGCTTGTGCAAGTTAGTGAAACTCTCCAAGCCTCAGTTTCTCCTCAGTAAAATGGGGATAATAATATTTGGGAAGATCAAAGAAAATAATAAAAGTAAATCTATTTGAATGGGGTCTCACATCTAATAAGTGGTGTATTATTACGGATGATGCTTCTGAGAATATCATTATTTTTTAAAAGAAATATTTCATTTTATTGGGACAGCAATTTGCCAGTAAATGGATTTTTGTTTTTCTTGGAGTTGTGGGTACTTTGTTTTGAAAGAAGATGGCAGAATGTACTGTAAATCTGATCTTTGCTTGTTGCAGCAAGACCTTGTATAAAGTACAGGGCTGCAAGTACAACATGGAAATGACTGTTGATTCTACACATAATGAACCCAAATGATTATAGTAATATGCACTACTATGCTCTGCCATGTTTGTGTGTTCCTGGAAGGGAGGTGGGTTTTTTTTTGTTTGTTTGTTTTGTTTTCTCTTTGTTTTTGTTTTTTTAATTAACTTTCCAACTCACAACTATCTTGAGTAAAGGATGATACTGGGACAGAAAATTAGAAGGTAAACTTTTAAGTGAGGTGGAAGGGAAATTGTTTATTGGCTCTGATCAAAGGACTCTTTGGGTGGGCAGACATGGAAGTGGATTAACACCCTCCTGTATGGTTGGGAGGGGGTATAAATCGTTTATTATTCTATGAAATTTGGCTGGAGTGGGGCTAAGGCCTTTTGTGATTTGTGCAATATTGTTGCCTGTTAATAGGTATTCCCCTTTCTCCACTGGAATGGAAATGTTGAAAAAATGGTTGGTCAACTACACTACATTTTCCACCTTTCTGTACAGTTAGATATTGGCCTATGACTGAGTTGTCTCTGATAGAATGTGAATGGAAGTATGTTCCATTTGCAGGCCTGGTTTATCAGCCTACTGAGCATTTTGCCATGTTCTTTTCTACTTCTGCCTAACTAGTGTGACAATGACCAGAGAGATCTTGGAACTCAGATGTGTTGAAAAATGGCAGAGTCACCATCAGACTAACTCTGAATGACTGCATGGAGAAAAGCCATAGTTGGCCTTTTATGGGAAAAAGACATATTTCTTAAACCACTAAATTTTTGGTGTTTGTTTCAACTAATTTGCCTATTGTAACCAATCCAGAAGTTAATGTTTGGGCAGTGGTGCCACAGGCTAAAAAGTTGGAAAAATATATGATATCATGGCAAAACATTGGCATTTATGAAAACCATCTCCAACTACAACTTGAAATATAAACCACATGCTCATATAGTTTTAGGTGTAGTAGTTGGAAAGAGCCAGAATGTTTATACATGTTGGCTGCCATTCATTGCTTCAAGTAAGGTATTATAAGAATTGGCTGGTTTGTGCACAGAGATTGAAGGGGAGAGAGAAAATTCACAGATAAAGGGCCTCACAGGGTTGGAAAAGCTAGCTGCTTCTGAAACTCAACTAGGAAATATGATATAAAAAGGCTTCAAATGCAAAGGCCCAATAAAATGTCTAAATTACATGAAGGTATTCAACCTTCCAAAAAAAATCAGATGAAGAGTGATATCTTCTCATCCAACTATTTTATTTTTATTTATTTCTTTTTTAAAAAACTTTTATATATTTATTTTTTATGTTGATTTATTTTTGAGAGACACAGAGCATGAGGCAGAGAGAGAGGGGGACAGAAAATCCAAAGCAGGCTCTGTAGTGACAGCAGTGAGCCCAATGTGGGGCTCAAACTCATGAACCATGAGATCATGACCTGAGCCAAAGTCGGATGCTCCACCAACTGAGCCACCCAGGCATCCTCATCCAACTATTTTAGATGTCCTTAAGTTATCACACACACACACATACACACACACACACACACACACACACACAGACGCATTGCAGGGAAGTTAAAAAAACAGACTGAAGGATTATGTCTAAGATATCATTTTGAATATGGGCTACTGACACTCGGATGGGACAGGAAATAAACAGATCAAAAACCTACTTCGTTTTTGAGGGACTGGTACTGCTAAGGATATCTTAAGCTTCACCTGAGAAAGCTCTGGACTTTCTGATCTGTAAGGAAGACATACACTCAATGTTCATCACAAATGTACCATGGAGGGTGGCAGAGAAGAAGGAATCCCTCAGAAGGCAAATCCAGCAGGATCTGAGGATCGTGATCAAGGAACGCATATTCTCCCACAAAACAGAATCATATCTAATCTGGGATCCCCTCTATTACCAGGACAGGGTTTAATACAATGCCAGCACAGTAGGAATGCATTGTTTTAATGGACTATGATTGCTGAATTCCCTAGTATTTTCTTTGAAAAAAAATAGACTTCTTTTTTGAGCAGTTTTAGGTTTACAGAAAATATTGAGCTTAAAGTATAGAGATTTCCTCTGTGTTCCTTCATCCCAAAGCTCTCCTCACCTCAGTTTGCTCTACTATTAACCTCTTCCATTACGTGGTACATTTGTTATAACTGATGAGCCAATATTAATACATTATTAACTAAATTTCATACTGTGCATTAGGGCTCGCTCTTTGTAGTGTACATTTAGTGGGTTTTGACGAATATATAATGACTTGCAGTTCAATATCACACAGAATAGTTTCTTTTTCACTGCCCTAAAAATTCCTGCGCTCTACCTATTCATCCCTGCCTTCTTTTTCAAACCTCCACCCACGCTGGCCCAGCCCTATCCCTGGTAACTAATCTTTTTACTGTTACCAGTTGTGCCTTTTCCAGAATGTCATATAGCTGTAGTCATACGGCATGTAGCATTTTCAGAATGGCTTTCTTTTTTACTTAGCAATCTGCATTTAAGGTTTTTCCACGTCTTTTTATGGCTTGATGGCTCCTTTAAAAAATTACCGGATAATATTCCATTTATAGATGTGCCAGTCTATTTAGCCATTCACCTACTAAAGGTCATTATGGTTGCTTCCAGGTTTTGGCAATTATGAATTATTCATGTACAGGTTTTTATGTGGATATACGTTCTCAGCTCATTTGGATAAATACTAAGGATCATGATTGCTGGCTCATGTGGTAAGAGTATGTTTACTTTTGTAAGAAACTGCCAAACTGTCTTCGAGAGTACCTTTCCTACTTTGCATTCTTACCAGTAATGAAGGAAGTTTCTGTTTCTTCACATATTTTTTTTCCTTTTTAACACCCTGCTGACCTAAACACTCTCCCCTTGGACTGTTAATGTGAATGAATAATGAACTTTTGAGCTAGACTTTGTTCTATCTGTAACAATAGTTGTACTTTTTCTAAATAATTCATACCTATAATGTAAAGTCCATTGTCCATTATTTTCATCGTGTCCTAGGCTCTCAGAGAGCTGCCTGCCTTTTAAAAAATAATGGTCATGGACAGGGAGCTCACAATCTCACTCTAAATTGATTTTTTCCAGTGCCATTGATGGGGTGATAGGCAATGTAATATGGAAGTAAAGAAATTGGCATCTAGTTGTTTCTTTAGTACCTATGCCTACCTATATTTAAATGATCGTTAGATTTTGTTAACTTGGGAAAACTCTTTTTAACTTTTAAACTTCAGTTTATTTATCTGAATAAAGGGGACTAATAATGCTTATTTTGTAGGGTGTTGTAGAAATTAATTAAAATAAATTGTGTAGAATATTTAGCATACAAATTTGGCACTTAGGTACTCAGGCAACATTAGCCATTAGCTAGATCCTAATTCTGTGAAGTTAAGAGTCTGGTGTTTAAAATAAAATAAACAAAAAAAATGTTTCTGCTATCCTGGTGAAATGCCTTTTGACTTCAGTCAGAGTGAGAAAATGGGGAAGTATAAAAGACCAGGGTTTTGTTTGATTTCCTGGGGGAATAGCTAATTTCTCCAAATAAAGTAAAATAATAGCACCTCCCACTGGGCAGAGAGTTTGTAAAGAGAATTGCTGAACTTCTCTATACCCGAAAATCCAGCAGTCAGAGCAGATGCCAGAAACAGCAGTAAGGGGGTAACACAATGAATTGCAAACGTGTACGAAGAGTTCAGCAACTGGCAACCACTTGAAAACTGCAGTGAGCATGTGTTGCATGGAAGTTATTGGCAGATTAAGTTCAGAAATCCAGCAGCAGCTGCCGCAGTGAAGACAATAAATAGTTTAAATTGGCAACCCACACTTTTAGCAAACACTTATATACACATAATGAAAACAATACAAAAGACTATGAAGGAGGGTGGGAAGGAGGGTGGCTGGGATTCTTAAGGAGGTCACGAAGCCCAAATGTGTGGATTAACTAGACTATGCATCACTGTCATTCCCCGAAAACCCCTACAATGACACCACGGAAGAAACAGAAGAGCAGAGAAGTGAAGTACAATAAATCAAGTCTTCCTTTCAAAAAGAGGATGGTGAAAAAAATTGGAGAGAAGAGACTCTCCAACTTCCTAGGTAAAATGGAATTGATGGTCAAATCCAAAGAATATAGATAGATAGATAGATATAGATATATAGATATATAGATATATAGATATAGTCTTTCCATGGTAAATTCATTTAAGTTATGATTAAGTTATTCTCAATTAAATTCCTCTTTGTTATACTTCTCAATTCATAATTCTCACAGGAAATTATTCTACTTTAAAACAATGCAGAAATTTGGCCCTAACAAATGTCTGGCTGTTATAGTAAACTATAGTCAGTGATTAATTATATTGAGTTGAATCCATCACTTCCCAACCTTTGAAGAAAAAAGAAAAGATAGGCTGAAACAATCAAAGCTGAGTTTAAATTCTTCTTTGGTATCCTGCAAATCAAATGATGGTGGAAAATGACTGAAATTTAAGTACAGAAAAAAAATCTGTAGGTGGATAACTCAAAGAATCAAGGATGCAATTCATTTTAGAATATTATCTAATAAATGAAGCTTCCAGCCTGGGCAGGCTGGCTGCTCACTCTACCTCACATTGACCACAGTCCTTTCTTCTGAGCTCACTTTCTGTGCTCATACCATTTTTTTTTTTTTGGTAATGGTTTTCTCTTTTTACTTCTTCTACAAAAACCTTGCTCATTACTCCGAGCCCAGATTAAATATTCTGACCTTCCTTTTATTGTTGAATTTGTGTAGCATATAGTTCTTTGAACCAGATAATTTAACACTTAATTTTATTTTATGTCCCTTTAATAATTTTGTGTATGTAAATCATATTTTGCCAATAAGAGGATATATTCTTTGAGTAAAGGGCACAGGTCTTTCAGGAACATAGCAGACATTTAATAAATATTTATTGATTGTTTAATATGCTTCCTAATGCACATAAGGTACTCTTAGGAAGTAATTATACAGTGGAAGACTCTGGCTGAAAAAAATTGATGCAGACGGATGTTGAGCTGAGAACTGGATAAAAACAAAGCTTACATTAATGGTAGTGAACGACATGATTAACACCTTTTCTGGCAGCCTTGCAGCTTGAATTTGATAAAGGAAAGTAATTTCTCCAAAGAACCAAAAGCTAAATTGAGTGATTGAATTTAACTCCATAGTGTAAGGCTGTGTTAGTAGATTTTTAAAAAGATGACATTTGAGTGTATTTTAAGTGCAATACATCAATCTGCCATTGAGCTAATGAACTTCAAGTTAAAAATCACTGAAGAGTTTGGTATAGATGACTCCTTCAAGTATCCTTGGGGAGGCAAGATGTGTAGGTAATTGAATGAAAATCTATCTTGACTGACCCCAATGACAACAATGTCCAACTCACATTACAAATCACCTGTAGTCTTCAATGGACTATTTTTTAATTGCTTTAAAAGTGTTAATGGTGACTACACAGGAGCAGAGTGTTTCTTATTTGCTTATTACTCATCAATAAAATAAATTTCTAGTGGTTTTCTTTTGTCGCTGGCAGTTCACAATTAAGTTCAGTTGCTCTAGTTCACATTTCATTGGAGGAGAAAAAAGCACATTTGGTTGTCTTTTATTTTCCTAATCTCTCTGTCTTTATGAATGCCTTGAGATTATGGGATCGGATTTGTTCAACCATAAAATGTGGGAATAAACGAGTAATTGGTGACTGTAAACTAATAAAAGGGAAAATAAAATGGAGAAACACCTTTTCCTATGAGTTCTTTAGGCCTGCATCCAATTTCACAGCTCAATTAAAATATGATTTTCTGTTTTTCTAAAGGGAAACATAAATGTTTAAAGACTGTTACACAAATAATATATTATGAAGAAGTCATAAAATGAATACATGTTTAAGTAATGGTAAAAATGCATAAAACTGAACATTAAAATATGTAGTAATATTAATAAAAACAGAGAACCAATAGCTAGAATATTTAAATTAGTGCTTGACCAAATGTGCTCTTTGAGTACATCATCAGAAATACTTGGATTCTTGGAGTGCAGTTTCCCAGATCACACCCCAGATCTATTGAATCAGAACTTCTGATGGTTAATCACAAAAACCTATTTTGTAAAAGAGTGTCTCCAATGATTCTTGTAGATGTAAGAACTAGAGAACTATGAAATGCGCTTGACTTTTTAATTCTTGACTTTCAAAAATATGTCCAGAAAGATAAACATCACACTATTAATAGTGTCAACTCCTGACTACAATGTTGAAGGAAGGCAAACTCTTTCAATTATACATCTTTGCATTACCTTTCCCCCAAATTTGCCATCCTTTAGTAATAAAGAGAGTACAAAGAAATGATGGTTTCTGATATTATTATAAGTTGCATTTTGTCTGTGAATTCTCACCTCCAACTCATATTTTTTGCTTAAAAATGGCATATTGGGAAAATTGTGGTGTGGCTCGGGCTGCCATTAACAAAATACTGCAGACTGAGTGGCTTAAGCAACAGGAATTTATTTTCTCAACAGTTCTGGAGCATAGATGTTCCAAATTAAGGTCTGGCAGAGTCAGTTTCTGGTGAGAGCTCTCTTCCTGGAGTGCAGACAGCCACTGTGACCTTATGTTCTTTCCTCTAAGCCTGGGCAGAGAGAGAGAGAGAGAGAGAGAGAGAGAGATGGAGATGGAGATGGAGAAAGAGAGAGAGATGGAGAAAGAGAGAAAGAGAGAGAGACAGATAGAGAGACAGAGACAGAGACACACAGAGAGAATGATAAAACCTGTGAGTTTTCTCCATCTCTTCTTAAAAGGACACTAATACTATCAGATCAGGGCCCCATTTTTATGACCTCATTTAACCATAATTACTCCTATACACCAGGAGTACAATACAGCCATGCTGGTGGTTAGAGCTTCAACATCTGAATTATGGGGGGTTGGGGTGGGGTGGGACACAAACATTCATCCATAAGAAGGATGATCTTATGTTCTGAGTGAGCCATGGTGAGGTAAGAATTCAGTGACTTTGTCAAAATCCTTGAAGATAAGTGAAGGATCAAAATGTAGAGACCAAATGCTTAAGTTTAAGAGGATGAAAATGTGATAAGAGAAATGAAATTGAACAGGATAAAGAAGCGGGAAGAAAAGGATTAAACTGAGAAGAATCCAGGAAGATGACCACAATCAACAGCGGGCACTTCCTTTTAGAGGCTAACAATTTCATAGCTAAGTTTCCATGTTAAGGACCCAAGACTCAAAGATGATCCTAAGTTTGTTAAGTTTTTTATGCTTTTGCTTTCTAAATTACAAGATGAAAATAATCTTTGCCTCATTTTTATTTTAAAAAAGGTGCTGCATAGTTTAGTATGAATGTTATGAATCTGACATTGAAACCCAAGTTGCTTATTCTAAATATTTCTGCATAAAACCCAGTCCATTAACAAAAGACATAGAAACAGTATAACTTAGAAACATTGTTAGTATATATCTGGAATGATCTTGATATATTCAGGGACATAATCTAAATGGCTAAACTTAGTTCAACTAAGAAGAAAGTCTCTAGTGGGAAAAATATAGAGAAAATAGACATCTTGAATTTTCTAATTTTTACCCTATCACTTTCTCTCTTTCTCTGGATGTAGGTTTACATGATATGAAAGACCTTGTTGATTCAGAACAAGGACAGGTTTTGTTATATATTTGGTGACGTCTCCCTCTCCCATTCCTGCTCAGCTGCAGACTTCCCTGCCCTTTATGTGAAGATCCATTCTTGCTTAGTTCCTGAACTCATACTGGCAAATACCAGGAACACATTTGTTATTTCTATCCCACCAATGTGACAGGGTCTAGAGAGAGTTTTGGTATTATTCAATCAGGATTTGATATGCCTAAAATGAATTTCTTGTATCTAGATGTCTACTCAGTCTATACTTTCCAATGGACCTCATCAGTTTGCTCAGTTGTGCCTTCAGGTACTAGTAACTATTAATTTTCTCCAGGGGTTAACTTTTTTCCTCAACTACTTAACTTAAAAAGAACTCTAACACTTTGATTAGCTTTTGGTATCGCCGTAGCATAAGTTATATCTTATTCCTGGTATAGTCATTACTTGTTTTGTATCTTCTGAATGACTCCATAGCCTGATACCAGGATTTTATTACACACCTGATTTCAAGTCATTCCTGCTTCTTTGAACTTTGGCGTGTGTCCTTACTTGTCTGCTTGGAGTTCCTCCATCTTCAGTGGCTACTAAAACAAACCACGGCCTCTTTGGGCACTATTCTTTATACAGTGTGCCCTCCTTCAGAGTTTTGCCCTAAGGAACTTCAATTGTTTTCAGTTACCTGTCTTGTATGGTCCTAGTTTCCTCCTCTTGTCCACTGGCCATGCTCCTTATTCATCATGCTTGCTTTGAGACCAAGCTCACTCAATGTACAACTGACAGAAATTTTGAGTTTTAGTTCACAGTGCTTGATAAAAGGTCTCTTGTTTCATAGGACGAATATGTTTTTGAATCATAGACACACTGGTAGAATTATCACCTCTAAGAATTTCCCAGGGCTTAACAACCTCCCATCATTTGTGGGATGAGATTGTTTGATATGAATTCAGGAAAAAAAAAAGATTTCCTTAGGGAGCCTAGCCATCAGAGAGTATCTTTCCCTATGGACTAGTGTGCTGGCAGAATGAGGGACCTGGGGGGCTGACACAAACCTGTGTTTACTCCCTTCCTGCATGGATTTTGCTGTTTATGCTATGTAAGATCTTTTGACAATGAAATATTTTATGCTCCAGCTCATTCTCCACTCTGCATTTTTTCAAGATATACCTGAAGTAAAAGAATTCAAGTCATGAATACAATTTGTATGATTCTTTTATAATATTCCATTATATTATTGTATAATGTATTATGTACAATAACAGTATTGTAATGCCATTTTTCTTGGGTAAAAATGTGACAACAGCATTCCTGCTTTATATATACCTACTGTTTGACTAACAATCTCATATTTTTACTAAATGATTCCTAATAAGTTTACATAATCTTACACACTCAGCTTGAAACCATGGCCCTGGTAGAACCCCTTATTTGTGAAACCAATTATATCCGTGTGTCCTTCTATGCATTTTTGAATACAGCTTCCAGTTACTACAATGTATCGATTTGTGTGAAATCCATTCCTCTTCCCCCCCCCCCCTCCTCCTCCTTCTTCTTCTATCTGTCTTATTTTTTGACCTACTGTGTGGACCATGCCTTTATCACAAGGAGCCATTTTCATTTCTCTGGACCTAGACTTTCTTTCCTTACTTTTCTTACTGTAACTGGTAGTTCAAAGGCTCGTTTCCTAAAGCTTGTTTCATATTGCTTTTCAGCAGAAAACCTGAAAGAAGATTATTCAGGTGCTTTATGTGTCAGTGCCTTCTATGTTATAAAATACATTAATTTTATTTACAAGTGAAAAAAAGCCTCAGGGAGTTTAAGTGACTTCTCCAAGGCCACATCACTAGCAAATGATAAAATCAGATGTCAAGAAGGGTCTTCTGATTTAAAGTCCAATATATAAGTAGTATCTCATTGGCTCTTTTATTGGTGGGAAAATAAAAAAAACCCCAAGAATCTGTAAGCACTCATTGACTTTTCAGGTAGACATTATTTATATAGCTGCTGAATTTGTTGAAGGGTGGTAGCAAAACCTCAAACTGTCATCCATAACTGTCTTCTTTGCTGAGGTCTTGATCTAATTAAATTGTCCTCACCCTGTTAAAATATAGTTAGAGGGCATTTTATGAAGTTTAGTTGAAGAAGAGAAAATGGGGGGCAGATTATCTGACATAACAGTATAACAGATTTTTTTTTTTATTGACGTATAGTTTGAAAGTTAAACCTTTTCTAGGAAAGAGCAAGAGACACTTTAATGTGAAGTAAAGGGAATCCCTCTGGGACAAGAATCTCTTCACATATAAGTCTAGAACTTAAAATCCAAACAATAGTTTGAACTTTACATTTCTCTTGTTTTTACTATAATTTTTATAAAACAAAGAACTACTGGGAAAATGGAAAAAATATGACCTATTTATATGTTCGATTATGACACAAGTACATATACAAGGTTCAGCCAACACTAGAATTTCAGAGGAACTAGTTTCGCTGATTATATATTTATTTTTTATTAAAAAATACTGTTTATTAAACCAAAATTTTTATGAAACTAAGTTACCAGCTGGACTTAGTTCTGGGAAAATTTTAAGGTTTAAAAAAATTTAAGGTTTATTTATCTTTCGGAGAGAGAGACGGAGACAGAGTGCGAGCGGGGGAGGAGCAGAAAGAGACACAGAATCTGAAGCAGGCTCCAAGCTCTAAGCTGTCAGCACAGAGCCTTATGTGGGGCTCAAACCCACAGACTGTGTGATCCTGACCTGATCCACAGTAAGACCCTTAACCGAATGAGCCACTCAGGCACCCTAGATTTTAAGTTTTTTAACTACTTAGCTATAGTTAGTGCAAGTTAGTGTAGTTAGTGCACCTGTTTGTGCAAGTTAAAAATAAAAAAACCACAATATCACTGTCACTGGAGATCGTTATTATTATTATTATTTTAAAATGCTGTATTTTTTAAAAGATTATTTATTTATTTTGAGAGAGAGAGAGAGCTCCTGTTCAAGAGAGCACAAACAGGGGAGGGGAAGAGAGAGAAAGAGAGACAGTGAGAAAGCGAGAATACCAAGTAGGCGGCTCCATCTCAGCAACGATGAGATCATGACCTTAGCTGGACTCAGTTCAGAGTCAGACGCTGAACTGACTGAGCCACCCAGGTGCCCCTGGAGATTATTATTACTGAAACTGCTTCATCTTCAGATTTAAAAAATGATTTAATCTTCTTACTCTTTATTTTTGGCATCAAATTTGCCATGCACCACCTATATATATATATATATGTATATATATACACACACACACATAAATATATAGATATTTCTTTCTGAAATTGATATTACACATATTGTTTTCTCTTAGAGACCTTTAATTCATATTCATTCTCTAATCACTTTAACCAGGTCACAGCAATAATTTTCTAACTGATGTCCCTGTTTCCAGTCTTTCTTTAAACCTATCTTTCATACTGTTGTCAGTTTAAGCATGCTAACATGTCACTTTCTTCTTGTCACTCGATTAAAATAATCAATAATTTATAATGAGTTTAGGTATCAATAAAAAACCAGGTGGTAAGCTGGCTGGGAAGTTCAGGTGAGAGAACTAGCAAAGAGATAATTAAGGGTTTTACAGAGTTAGAAGATAATATCAAAGAGGTGAATTTAAAATTAGGAACTAGAAAATTAAATTGAGAAGGAATGGCTCTAGAATTGTGACTTGCAAAATTTTCATCATAACTTGAAATGAGAAATACATTTTATATTTTGGCCAGGTATACACATGCACAATAAGCCATCTACATACATGCACATGCGTGTGCGTGTGCACACACACACACACACACCCTGAAACAAATGTCACCAAGCATTAGTGTAATGCATCAGATGTTTTCATGTCAATTCTCTTTTATTTTATTAAAAAAAACCCCACAAATTTGTGGTGGTAATCCACTAACTGAGTTCACTAGTGAGTCTTGGCCTGCACTTTGAAAAATACTTCCACAGAAGAAAATAGCTGCAAGTGTTGTGCCATTAAGACCTGAGAGGAAGAGTTTTAAGGAGTTTTAATAATTTTAAGGAGATTAATATAGAGAGCCAAAGGCAACAGAAAGATTAAGATAACAGTTAAAAGGTCTCAGTTGGATTGAACAATCATAAAATAATAATGAAGGGGTGCCTGTAGAGTACTGATTTCAGTGGTCAGATGTGGAATAAAACCAGACTGGGAAGGGATAAGAAACAATCAAGTGAGGACAGGTGTTTCCCTGAAAGAAATTTGAAAAAGGCATGGGGATATAGTTTACCTCCACTTTACCAAAAGAAGCAGGTTCACAGAGGATAAGAAATTTGCCCACCCTTGCACAGGTAGTGGTAACAGAATCAGCATTCAAACCAAGCCAGCTCATACTGTGAAGCCTAAGATTTTCCCATTATATCACAAGAGGGCATGGCTGATGAAGACCATGGTGGGACTGATGCTTTGCCTAATATTTTGTCCTCCATTAAACTTTCCATGTTCATTTAGCCACATCCTCCTTTTGAGTATCTATTGAGGAGTATTTATTGTACTCATTAGGCACTTTTCAAATACTGTCTTTTATCATGGTTAGTTTGCATGTCTTATATGGCCCACTAGCTATTTAAGTTGCATTGCAGCAGAAATAATGTCCTATTCTTTAATTTTTTTCTTTTGGTGATTGTGGTCAGGGACTGGATATAGTATGTTAGTTCATTACCCAGCACTTAGAATAATACCTTGCACTTAGAATATATTAGACAAACATTTGTGCAATAACCACACTAGATGCTGCCTGGTCTTTGAAAAGACTGTTGTTTTAGGAATCAACATGCATGTATTGGTTATTTTATAACTAGGGTGACTGGTCACAAGCCATATGACTAATAAGTAATATTAAACTCCTCACTATTCTTTCTAATTTTTTCAGGGCTCTTAAAGACAGGTAGTCTCTTTGGAAATGTTTTCAAAGCAGCATAATCTTCACCTTTTCTGTTTTGTTTCTGAAAGTACCTCTAACTCACCTTAGTTAAGTGGAAGCAGTAATTTTTTTCTTTTAATAAGCCAAATGATACACTACCATCCTGCTTTTCTACTGTCACCATTCTTTCCTGTCAATTGGAGAAAATCTGTTCTGAGAACCTAACAACTCACCAAATGCCTCTTACATATATCTTGACAATTATAGCAATTTTTCATTTTGAGTGTGAAAAAAAATCTTGTGATAATTAGATCTACTAAACCTGAATCTTTATTTGTTTTTTTTTTTAGTATTGTGATTTACTTTAGTTAGTGTTTTTATAGGAGCTGCAAAATTTTATAGGCTAAATATATCTTAACACTTGAAGTTCTGAATTAATTTGTCTGCAATTAAAACATTTCTTGTTCTATGGATTTTATAAGCTAGTTCGATTAAGCCAAGTCAAGTTTAGTATAGCTTCTTAAATAAAGATCCAGTATATCTTTTACATTCTTAACTCTATTCCTAAGAAATTGCCTCTTTTTGAAAGTATGGGGGAAAAAACTGTTAGCACACTTTTGTTGACTAGTAGCACTTGTTAAGTGAGGGCACTAATTTGGCTCTAAAACAATTCTTTCTCAGGAACTTTGTATCCTGTGGATATTGGAGGTATTTTCTCATCTTTGAATAAAAAGAGGAGGTTTCTGCACTAACCTGAAAGGACTCCATATGGCATTGTCCTGGGTTCCCATTGTAAGTTAAAGGGGAAACTTCACCCTGTCTGGGGCCCTTGGTATTCTGCAAATGAAAGAGGACGTCCTCAAATTCTTTGCAGCAGGAACTCAGATGTCACCAACCTTGACTTCCAAATGGAACAAAAGGAAAAGTGATGGCATCTGCATCAGAAATTTGAAGAGAACCTGGGAGGAGCTCCTGTGGTTGTTACCATTAAAAACCTGGATGATGTCAGTGTCATATCGTCCAGGAATACTGGCCAGTGAGCTGTGCTAAAAACTGCTGCTGCTGGAGCCACTCCTGTTGCTGGCCATTTCGTTCCTGGAATCTTCACTAACTAATCCAGGCAGCTTTCTGGGATTGCAACTTCTGATAGTAGCTGACCCCAGGGCTGATACCAGACTTGCACAGAGGTCTTATGTTAACCTGCTTACCATTGCTCTGTGTAACCCAGACTCTTCTCAGCACTATGTGAATATTGCCGTCTATTGCAAGAAATGAAAAGAAAGAAAAAGAAAGAAAGAAAGAAAGAAAAAGAAAAAGAAAGAAAGAAAGAAAGAAAGAAAGAAAAGAAAGAAAAAAGAAATGAGAGCGAGAGCGCAAACTCATTTAGTAGGTCTGATGTGGCGCCTGCTGTACCCGGAGTTTCTGCGCATGCACAGCAGCATCTCCCATGAACACTTGCGGGAGGTCATGCTCTAGCTCTCCTCCAGAGATCCTGAGAAGAGAGAAAAGGAAGAGCAGACCACTGCTGAAAAGATTGTGACCAAGGAGGAATTTTAGGGTGACTGGGTTGCTCCAGCTCCCGAATTTACTGCTACTCAGTCCGAGGTTGCAGATTCGTCTGAAGGCGTGCGGTGCCCTCTGCCGATTCGGCCGTTCGTTGAGGAAGACGGGAGCGCTGAGCTGGCCACTGAGCTGGCTCTGACGACCTCACTGCTCCGGCCACTGACTGGGTAGGGACAGCCACTGCATTGTCTTAAGCTATTCTTTCACAGACTCGTAAACACAAAATGGCAATAAGGTTGACGGAAAAACAGTTACGGGGCTCCTGGGTGTCTCGGCTGGTTAAGCATCTGACCCTTGGGTTAGGTTCAGGTCGTGATCTGACGGTTTGTGAGACAGAGCCTCAGGTTCTGTGCTGTTAGCTTGTGGAGCCTGCTTGGGGTGCTCTCTCTCCCTCCCTCTCAAAATAAATAAACATTTAAAATAATAACAACTATAACTCTGTCAATGAAGATACCTTGACAACAAACCTGTTAAACGCCGTTTTCCCGACTATCAGGAAATGCTGCCCTTTCCACTCTAGCAACTGTGTTGTTGTTCATGATGTATCTTCACTGTGGACAAAGAGCAGAAACATTTTTGGGTGTTTTCTTTTTTATGGATCTTGCACTGAGGTATATTCAGTTCAATGAATTAAAACCTTGTGCACCTTTTCCCACAGTGGTTCTTTTACAAATGGTCATTAGGTGCTGAAATACCATTAATATACTTAACCAAGTTCTAGGTAAAATATGCTTACATGGGTTTGCTTGCCTAGAAGCATAATATTATTTTTTTCCAGGAAAAAATGTGCAGTTTCTTCACATGTGCATTATAAACACACGCACGTTTCCTGTCTGGTAACCAACAACCTGCATTTATAATCCCAGTTCGTGCACGTAAAAATAGACATGCACATAAGATGAGGCAGTGTGGGATAAGGGGACTAGCCCGTGACTGGAGACTACTACCTAGATCAGGTTCTACCGGTGAGTATCTGTGGGAGGAAACTGGACCAGATAATACCCAGATGTTTCTAGGTGGTGAGTTGTATGCTTCTATTTTGTTTCCTAGAAGAAATCAGAAGTGGCTTGTAACTCTGTTACATAGTGAAACTCTTAGGCTTGATGAATAGCTGCTGTTGCAAACTGGTCAGACTTCAAGATAACCACCATTAGGCTGCAGTTCCTCAATTAGATCACTTGCCTTCTATCTTCTTACACTTAAATAGCACCACCATCTTCATATCATGGTCTCTGGGTACCAGGGCTTTCAAGTGGATGAGTCTGGAATGTGTTTTTTTTTTTCTTTTTTCTTATAGTGGACCTTGATTTGCATTGGAAAACGTGGCTGTTGAGTTGAATAATTAAGACTAAATGAAGAAGTTGAGCTATCATATCATTTGACGAACAGTTCTGAATATTTTCTGTGTGCCAGCTACACTATTTTAGGCAGACAGTAAATAGATGCAAAATAGATACAATCTTTACTCTTATGGAGTGTACATATTAATGGAGTAGGAAATAAACAAAATAATTAAAAAATAGTATGTAAGAAGGTGATAAGTGCTAGGGGATGCAATACAAAAATGGCAAGATAAAGGGGTTAGGATTTGGGTGAGTGTCATAGTTTAAATATTTTTAATGTTTATTTTTGAGACAGAGACAGAGTGCGAACAAGTGGGGGGGGGAGGGCAGAGAGAGAGGGAGACACAGAGCTGTCAGCACAGAACCCGATGAGGGGCTCGAACCCATGAACTGTGAGATCATGACCTGAGTCAAATTCAGACGCTTAACCGACTGAGCCACCCAGGCGCCCCATGTATGTCATAGTGTAAAATAGGGGGGCTCGGTAAGCCTTCTTAGGAAAGGTGAATTCTGAGTAAAGTCTTGAAAAATGTGAAGGAAGTAGAACATGGATATCTGGAAAATTGTTCCAGGCAGAGAAAATAGCTGGTGCATAGGCCTAAGATGGGAGCATGTCTGGTGTTCTCTAGCAAGAACTTGGAAACTGTTGTGTCTGAAGTGAGAAAACTGGAGAACAATTAGCCATATCATGTAGAGGTTTGTTGGCTGTTGTTAAGAGTTTGAGTTTTACTCCAAACAAAATGTTAATCATTTAATTTTCCTCAGCAGAAGAAAGACAAATCTGATTTTCTTGTTATCATTGCTTATCTTGGTGGCTGTGTTGAGAATAGACTGTTGAGGGCAAAGGATGAAGCAGAGAAAACAGGAAGCTGTTGCAATGATCCCTGTAAGAAATAATAGGGGCTTGGATCAACATAGTAAAGTAGGGGTGGTGAAAAGTGGTCAAATTCTTGATACATTTTGAAGATAGAGCCTGTAGGATTTCCTGACTTATGTGCTGTTGTGTGATAAAGAAATAGATAAATCAAGAATGACTCTGAAATTTTTTTTAACTTTATAGTTTATTGTCAGATTGGTTTCCATATAACACCCAGTGCTCTTCCCCACAAGTGACCTCCACCAAGACCATCACCCCCCTTCCCCTTTCCCCCTCCCCCTTCTGCCCTCAGTTTGTTTTCAGTATTCAAGTGACTCTGAAATTTTTGGTCGAAGCAACACAAAGGATAGAAATCTGAAAGACTGGAATTCAGTTTGGAAAAATTAAGTTCAGAATGTCAAGTAGGCAGTTAGAAATATGACTTGGAATTCAGATTGATCTCTGGCATCAAGATACAAATTTTGGAATCATTGGCAAACAGAGGATATGGAAAGCCACATGACTAGATGTCAGTCTCCCAAGGAATGAAGGTAGAGAAATAGAAGACCAAGGACTGAATCCTGGAGCACTACAACATTAAGAGGTTGGGAAATGAAGAAATATCAATTAAAAAGACCAAAAAGGAACAATATGTGATACCAGTGGAAAACAAGAGAATCTGATGGAAACCAGGATGAAAGTATAGTAGGAGGGGGGGTTACCTAATTTTTCACATTTATTTTGTAGACCAACTCACATTAGGTAGATCAACTAACTCCTGAAATCACATCTACACTATGTGTTAACTAACTTGAATTGAAATAAAAATTGGAAGAAAAATTCCAGTTTCAATGGAGGGGTTAAGTGGTTTAAGAGAGATTGGGAGGAAAGGAATTGGAGACCATTCAGGAATTTTGGTGCCCACTGGAGTAGCAAAACAGTGTTTGAAATGGGGTAAAGAGAATGATTTTTGAAGGGGAAAAATAACAGCATAGCAACGTGTACATGAGAAGGATCCAGTTGACAGGAGAAATTGATAATTTCAAATAGAGAAGAAAGAATTATTAAGTGGTGTGATTAGGCAGATAAAAGAGATGAGTTAGGGTACGAGTGAGAGATTGACTTACATGAGGTATGGAGGGACTAGATCTGGATCAGTGGTATGTAAATAGAAAGGGAATATGGGTTACACATGTGTTTTACTTCAAACACAGTAGCCGCACTTCAAAAAGTGAAAATAAACAGATGAATTAATATATTTGTTTATCTAATATACTCAAAATATTATCAATTCAATATGTAATAACAAAAATTATTAATGAGTAATTTTATATTCTTTGTTTTATATAAGATCTTCAAAATCCTGTGTGTACTTTCTATAGTGAACATTTAAATTTGATCACTAATTTTTTATCAAAAATACTTGATTGTTATTTAGATTTCAAAAAATGTACTAAAAGTGTATTTATATATATGCAAGTGTTTCAGACATAATTAAAAGTCACCAATAACTGAATTGAGTAATTCTAAATTTAAATTTATATTAAGTAAATTTAAGTAAGATTACTTAATTTTTCAGTTACACTAGCTATATTCAAGTGCTCCATGGCCACAAATGGCTAGTGGCTATGTTAGATGGGCAGCTTTACAGTCTCAGGCAGGATGGCAGAGGATATTGAAACATGCTTGTAGGTAGTTAGATATGGTGAACAGGTCTTAGGAATTTTTTTTTTTTGAGTGTCCCAGTTTTCTTAGCAAACTTGGAAGCAATATTGTCAGCCTGGGATGATTGCATTAGTCAGGACTACATTAGAAATAGATTCTAACTTTGTTGGTTCAAGACTTTTAACTAATGTTTGGAAAAACTAAGGAAAACCCAAAGGAGGCAAACACCATCAGAAAGCTGTTTCACTCTTAGGCCTAAAAGGGAGTGGGAAGAAAACAGTAATGGAGGCGCTGCCCTTCCGAAGCTATAGATTTGGAAGGATGCGGCGAACAAACGGTAGAACCACAGTCTATAGCAGAAAGGGAGCAGTAGGGAGCTACTATGACCCCTTTCGACACTTTGATATCCTGATGAAAACTGTCACTGGCAAACTCTGGGTAAATTTATAGGGTCAATTCCCAGAGGGCAGAGCAGAGAAGGGTAGAGCATGTATCCTAGAGGTAGGAGCAGTTGAAGACACTGGAAATTTTGGAGAGGAAGTGTAGTTTTGAGGAGAGAGATATTGTGAGGTAGTCATCTAGGAAAATGAGAGCATAAGTGAACTAGAAAAAGATGAAGACTGTATCGGCATCTTAATGTTTTTCTCCCTCTCTTTTCAACCAATATGTTTTAAGTGCTTACTGCATAGAGTTTGCACCTTGACTTGTTCTAAGCCATGGGACAGAGTATTAAAGAAGACAAAGCTCATCTTTATTCTACCAGTGAGGGACATGGGCAATAAATAAATGAACAAATAAAAGATAACTTTAGATAGTGATGCATTCCATGTAGACAGTAAGAGTATTTGAATTGGGATTGAGGCTACCCCAGATTGTCAGGAAGGACTTCTTTTAGCAAGTTATATTTGAACTTGTATTTGAATAATGTGAGGGAAGAAGCCATGTGAAGATCTGGGGAAGAATATTCTTGACACGTAAAGTGCAAAGGCCCCACGACAGGAAAACTCTGACGGTTTTGGTGAGAAAAGAATAAGAACAGTGTGGCTGGATGGTACTGAATTAAGGGAAGTGCCATGCAACAGGATATTGGAGAGGTCAGATGGCATGTGATGACCTTTTTGTTGTTGTTAAATATGAAGACTTCAAAGGTAGCTGTATGGAGGACAGACCAACAAGAAGGACTTGCAGAAGGCCAGATGAGAGAGGCCAGGATGAGGGTGGTAGCAACTGAGATGCTCAGGCTCTGTTAGATTCACATCTGTTAAATGTGGAGTATATTTTTAAGTAGAGTTGACAGGACTTTCAAGCTTTGCTTCTTTCTCTCCCTCCCTTTTTTCCTTTCTTGCACAAATGCTGAATGGCAGGGTGCTAGTACTTGGGATCCTGAGATAATTATGGTAAATTTCCTTACCATCAGAAGGAGGAAAGCAGTGGTGGGAAGGCGGGTAGAAGGGAGTGAGGATGCAAGAGCAGGCTTGTAAATAAGGATGTATGCCTAATGGGAGATGCACTGTGATATGTACACCTTAGATGGGAGAGTGAGAATTCCATTGAGGTGGACATCCAGAAGGTAGGGATCTGGAAACTTTACAGAAAAGTAAATGCTTGAGCTGAATTTTGAAAGATGAGTAGGTGTTTGTTTGGTAGGCAAACAAAGATGGAAAGAACACTCCTGGCAGAAGCAGCAGTGTATACAAAGGCAAAGCAGTGTGAAATATCCTGGCATTTTTGAAGAACTGCAAGTCATGCAGTTTTGTGTGAGTTGAGGTTGAGAAGAGTGGGTGGATGAGTGGGAGAAGAAAATGAGAAGCTTGATAAGAAGGATAGCTGGAAAGGTAGGCTGGGGCTTGGACACTGAATGTCTTATGTGGTCTGATAAAGAGTTTGGGCTTTGTCCCTTAGCCAAATGAGAATTTCAAAGGAACATACAGCTCTTGATCTTTGATTTTTTAGAAATGGCAAAATGGATTAGTAAGAGGATAAGACAAGGGGTAAGTAGATTTTTTTTAGAAAATTAGTAGTTTTATTTTCTTCAAAATAATGGTTACTAAATGAGTTAATAATTCCTTATAACAATTTACAAAATTCATTTATTATTGTTTTCCCCTATCACATTTATATAAGTCGAATTAAAATTAAAAAAACCTTATTTTTGTGTCCATGTGTGGTAATATTATATGGAAAATGTCCAATTCCTTTCATAATTTTTTTGAAACTCTGAAGCTGCGTGTTGGGACCTGCCAGCCAGATTGTCCCTAGGGTCCCTTTGACGTTCTGTGAGCCTGTAGAACCAGCAGGTAGCTCCCTTTGCTGATGTTAGAAGAGTGGCCCAGTTAAAATAGCATGTATGCTGATATTATCAACTACAACCGTAGTAAGTTCTCAATGAGCTGAATGTGCTTAGAAGTTGCAGCAACCAATCTTCAGTCATGGTTGGCAGGGTTTAGGTATGAGTCATATGAACACTGCATAGAGATACGTGTATCGGCTAATGATGCCATCACTGAAAATGAGAGAGAAAATTGGCTCAAGGTTAGTTTATCCTCTGGAAGGCCAACAGCATAATACTGTTACTGCAGCTGCTATCTTATATTTGTGTCCAATTTCCTAGCTTGTGAGTTACCTTCACAAATATTCAGTAAACCCCGTATTAAACAAAACATCCATAAGGTAGTTATTTTCTCTTATCATCTGTGTTTTTGTGACACCAGGTTTTTTCTACTTTCATAAATATCAAGTGACAGGACAAGACCAATGCAAACAATTTGGTCCTAGAACACAGACAATCTGTGAGCATTAAACCATAATGTTTAAAATTCTCATAAACTGGACAAGGCAAATGTGAAAAGTGGAATACAGCAGAACATCTGAACACCTGCCTGTTTTAAGTTCAGCTGGGACAATTTCAGGAAAGAGAGTAGAAAATGTGGATGGACTTCTGAGCTGCACCATCTTAAACCACAAGACATGGCTCTAGATAACTCAGAAAAGCAAGTACAACTGGAAAATTGGCCAATGGATGTCAGGATTGGATCAATTCTATTGGTAGAAAAAAAAACAACCTTGAGTCTAGAAGGCAGCTTCCCTAGGCATGGTGGAGACATTCACCAAAATAGGATTAATTCTACTTGTCCACAGAATGGAAAGTGCTATTAGTTCAATATTATTTTCTTCCATCATTCTCCTACACAAAGATTTTGGTTCTTCTTTAAGACCCAGGACAAATGCCATCATTTCCATAAGGCTGAGTTCAATCTAACAAGAAGAAATGATTTCTCCTTTCTCATGATAGGCTCTTCTAAATGTTAAGTGAATACAGTGGTGTCATCTTGAAAAAGATAAACATCCCTGCTCAGATTTTTTCTTACTTTATATTCATATCCATGTAGGGCACTGAAAATCTGAAGACGGACTTCCTAATTTGAAATATATTAAACTTTTACTTTATCTCTTTCTGGTCCCATTTCAGTTCCGTTTCTTCTTTTAAATTTCGCCTTTTTCCTGAGCACTGTCATCAGACAGCTATCATATTCAGATGCTTTAGTGAAGATTTTTATTTCCATTTGCATTCTCTGGTCAATTTTGAGATGGGTGTCTGTTTGCTGTGATTAGTATGGAAAGGAAGCAGCTGTGAGTAGGGAGGCGCTGGCAATGAGGATTTTTGCTTTTCATTTTTTTGCCATTGGTGGAAATCGTCTAAATAACAGGTGTCTATCATCATAAGTGTGAGGACATGTTATTTTTATCACTGTGAGGGCCAGATCTAGCCTGTAGGTACTCATCTGAACTCAGAGAGAAGTCAGCTGCGCCAAGTCTCTGAGAATAGATTTCACCTGTAACATTCTGGGTTTTGACCTTCAATTGCTTCCATATGTAACAATCCCATTCCTTAAGCATTTTTACAGACCTTTGCCACAAACCTCATGAATATAAACATACCATTCATTGGCTATGACATAATACAAAACACTTCTTCACAATGAAAACAGACTATTGGCATTTAACACCTACAATTATAAGTAGCAGGTAATGTACTTTCAGTCATTCTGTAAAACTCACACTCTTTGTCACTATTCTCCCACCCGCCCTGAAAATGTCTGATGATAGTTTGAAACCATTTCACGTTCCACAGATATATTTGAAGCATTTTTATGCTGGTGGCAACACACCATTAGCAACATGCAAGATCCTAAAACCTTTTCTTATTAATTATTTTAATATAAAGTGACTAATTGTGTGGAATGGAAAATGCTAACGCATGAATGCATAGAGAAGCACAGAGCTGTGCCCCATGCACAGCTCTGCTCTGCACACTCAGAGTTCAGATGGCAAAGCAAATTACTCTCCTTCCAATCATTTAGGTCATCAGAACCCACTTGCTGTGAGTACATAGCCTTTTAATTTAGCAGTGCAGCCTCTCTACCTAAAACAGCATGAGCCAAGCAAAGTATAAGACAAACACAATATGCTGATTGCTATAGTCCCTTTGACATGTTTTGCTGAGCCATGCTATAAAAAGGGGAAAGGAATATGACTGCTAGGTGCCATTGGCAAGTAGACGGATGGATTTCCAAAGTGATACAACAATGATTCCCAACTTATTGAAGATAGAATGGATAGATATATATTTTTTATAATTTCTGTTAGCTAATTCCAGGAGAAGTTATGTTTTTCATTTAGCTTTTAAATTACTTGCTGCCAATGGCACGTTTTTTTCATCTGTGTGTAACCACCTTTTATTCTTAGCAGTGCTGTGCTCACAGTAGGCATTCAATAAATGTTTTACTTGATTTGAAAGCATGATCTACAAATTAGTTCTCCACTTAATTCTGTGTCTTCTATTTTTAGTAGTTGCTGAGGGCTCAGATTGGTATCTTTTGTATTAGATCTGTAAGTCTTATCGAAGTGCTTTGCACATAGTAGGCACTTTTAAAAAATTTTTAATGTTTATTTTTGAGAGACAGAGACAGAGCATGAGAGGGGGAGGGGCAGAGAGCGAGGGAGACACGGAATCTGAAGCAGGCTCCAGGCTCTGAGCTGTCAGCACAGAGCCCGATGTGGGGCTTGAACCCATGAACCGTGAGATCATGACCTGAGCTGAAGTCGGACGCTTAACTGAGCCACCCAGGCACCCCATCACTTAAATATTTTTGAATAGGATTTTATCATATTAAAATGAAAGGAATCTTGTTTCCAGTAGTATTAGTTTAACAAGTAACTTTAATATAGATTAGTTTTTAATTTTTTTTTTTTTACTTTTGTCACAAATATCAGTAAGTGCCATTGCTTGACTGGGATTTAGAGTTAAATTTGATTCCTTTCTAAACCTTGTCACATACCCCAATATAAAACAAATTCTGTTTGCTCTACTGCTAAAATATAGCCTGAATTTTTCTCCATCCTAATTACTACCACCCTAGTCTGAGCCACCTAGACACTCTTTAAGAACTGCAACAGTCTCCGAGTGCCTGGGTGGCTCAGTAGGATAAGCATCCCGATTTCGGCTCAGGTCATGATCTCAAGATTAGTTGGAGCCCCACCCCGGGCTGTCTGCTGTCAGCACAGAGCCTGCTTTGCATCTTCTGTCTCCCTCTCTTTCTGCTCCTCTTGTGCTCTCACTATCTCTCTCTCTCAAAAATAAGTAAACATTAAAAAAAAAAAGAACAGTCTTCCAGTAGCCCCTGTTTCTATACTCCTGTCCCCCTGCAATCTGTCTCTCACACAGCAATGAAACCATTTCTAAAAAAAAAAGTAATTTCACTCTCCAGCTTAACACTTCACTGGCTTTTGCTTTAACTTAGAATCAAACCTGAGTTCTTTAGCAGGCCTAAAAAGCATTCCATTGTTTGGCACACACCCCTTTCTCTCTGATTGCTTTTCTTCTCGCCTCTTCAGCCATTACACCATGGCTACATCAGTATACATTCTAGTCTTCAAATCTAAGTTTGTTCCTCCTTGAGGGCCTTGGAGTTTACTCTTCCTTGTGCATGGAATGCTTCTCCTTCAGATCTTTGCATAGCTAGTTCCTTGGCAAAATTCAGATCTCAGCTCGAAGATCACCTCCTCTATGTAGCCTTTACTTCCCTCCTATATGAAGTGTTATCATATCATGTGCTCACTGTCCTGTCACTGTGTTTTATTTTCTTGATAGCATCCATTCTCATTTGATAGTAATTATTTTGTTTGTTCATTGTCTTTCCCTTCCAAATAGAATTTAGAAGTCATGAAAGCAAAGGCTTTGTCTTGTTTATATTGGTACATAAAAATATTAATAAACAATTTGTGGAATGAATGAATGTGTGTATCGAGAAGGCAGATTTTGAGTTTAGTAAGAAAATGTAATGAAAGCACACTATTTGTGATGATTTGCTTTAAATAGAACTTCCTGCAAAAGATCATGGATTTAAAAGACTTATTCCTCAGCTGCTTTCCTTTCATGTTTTGGGAATCATTATATTGATGAAAACTTTCAAAATATAGTTCTGAAGACTTTTATATATTCTGAGATAGAGAAGATTCAAGAGATGTGGCTTTGAGTTTCAATATATACAGTCCTATTTTCCGGTATAGAAAAAAGGAATGAGTGAGACCAACTACTTTCTAATTTGTTTTAATGTTTTAAAATATTTTAGTAAATGACCTGGGTCTCATACAGGAGAATATATGAATACATATACATACATACTGACTTATGTGTGTATATATATATATATATATATAGTTTGCTCGTAACACCTAACATAGGGTTGTTAGTTTGTAGAGTACCTGCAGAGTACACTCTGAATTTAAATTATCCTTATTAACTTGAAGAACAGGTCAGAAACAAATAGATTGAAATTCAGTGAGAAAAAGTACAGAGCAATATGTTTTGAGATTAAATGAATAATGGGTTTTTGTACCCACTTAATTACCTAAAGCTATTGTAAAATATTATGTGCTAGATTTATGTATTATGGTAGACAGTTGCATGCATAATGTGGTTTTAGTTTAAATATTTTTATAGAATAAGAAAATAGTAGAATAACTGGTTTTACAGGATAAGAAAATATACTACAGGCAAGTAGTATATTATACTTCTATACTATATTGTATATATACTACACTACTAAGGGGAGATACTGTATCACCCCATCCCAATATATTACTACATGCCGTATTGTTTGAAATTGCACAATTGTGGAGTCACATTACATTGGGTTTAAGTCTTACTGTTCCAAGCTCTCCTTTGAAAACAAAACTACATTCTTTTTCCAAAGCTGTTATCAGAGCTCTGGGATCCTGATTTTGAGGATGTTAGAAAGAGAGCCAGAAAGCCAGATGATATTGCAGTGTAAAACAGGGCCGGGGTGGTAGGCCACAGGGTGGTGGCAGTGCTGACTGATAACTTACTAGAGGGGTGGGCATCACTGCAATGGAAAAGGGTGTGGAAAAGACTGGTCAGCAGCTGCTAAAGCCAAATTCACTTACCTTGCAATTGTGCCTTAGGCAGGCCCTGTCATCACACTCCTTTTGGTGCTAAGCCCAGATCTGTAGGGACTGATTAATGCTGAATACCTTATGGTTCTTACATTTTATGATCCTACTATCATGTATCCCACTATCATGTTCCCTTTCTTAACTACAGTCCTACACTGGTGTCCCATTGTCATCTTATCTGCTATGATTCCTGATTCTTTTCCTCTATACTCGTACATCTGGTCCTATCCCACCTTGTAATTGGGCAGCCTTTTTATCAGAGGCACCAGAATTTCTTCTCTTTTATATATTTTTTAAATGAAAAGACCAGAATATATGATTCTGTCAGTATAAGCTCTGCTTATAATAAATTGAACTGCCAACCTGAATGAAACATACATTCGTATAAGAACTTAAAGATCAGAATTTGAAAGTGGGCAGTAATATATTCAACCAGCTTTTGAGTACTGGGAATTGGCATCAGGGACAAAAGAGATTACAGAAAGAAAAAAAAACAATAGGTGCAGGAATAAACAGTGAGAAGCAACAGACAGACCATGTAAGCTATATGATAAGAGAAACTCAAGCAGGTGGTAAGTGAAGAAAGGGCAAGAGACCTTGCTTACCGTCATCCATCTCCCACTAAAAAACAAAGGCCAGAACCCAACAAATAAAAACATTAAAAGGGAGAGAGATAATGTAAAACCTTACTTAGAAAAAAGTGAATTTAATATGCAGAAGGAAACTCCTCCCTGGTTTCATTACTTCCATTCTACCAACTCCACATTATTTATTTCTATCCAATCTACCTAAATCACAACTATAATTATGTCTCTCACATGCTTAAAACAGACACGCACACACACACACACACATGCACACACATGCATGTACTAGCATTATGCTAAATAATCTCCTTTCTATGGCTTTCAGTATCCTTTACTTTGTCACTCCATTTGATGGTCCTTGTCTAAATGACAAAACTTCGCTACTTACTCTTCTCAGATTGCTAACAGACTGTGAATCCATCATGCAGAAATTCCTTCATATTCATCATTGTAGGGCCAGTAATAATCCCAATGTCTGGCCCACAGTAGAATAAGTGTACTCAGTCCTTTACTGCTTTTGAGATTTTGCTCCTTTAATTCTCTGTTTGGAAAGCTTTCTCCAACTTATCTGTAGAGAACATAATTACATCAACATTTCCAGATCCATTTCAGTTACTTTTTCATGATTCACCCAAATGAATGTATCCATTTTCTCTAGTCATTTCTGTATCACTTAAAAATATTTTTAGTATTGGGGCACCTGGGTGAATCAGTCAGTTGTGCGTCTGACTTCGTCTCAGGTCATGATCTCACGGACTATGGGTTTGAGCCCCTAGCTGGGCTCTGTGCTGACAGCTCAGAGCCTGGAGCCTGCTTCCGATTCTGTGTCTCCCTCTTTCTCTGTCCCTCCTCTGCTAATGTCTGTCTGTCTCTCCTTCAAAAATAAATAAACATTAAAAAATTTAAAAATGTTTTTAGTATCTACTTCAATATTTTATCTTATATAATAGTTTTCTGTATTACTGTCCTTCCTAGAAGACTGTAAACTTTTGAAAGATAAAGTCTGTTTTTTAGTTTTGGCATCTAATATAGTTCTTTGTACAGACAAATGTGCTCAGTATTTCTTAACATGAACCAATGAGTTCACCAATAAAGAAATAGGGAGAAGAGGCTCTCAGTTAAAATAAAAAGCTGAGTTCTGAACCCACTCTGAGTTTTAAAAAATTGCATTTGTTTTTCTATTAACTAGGAATTCATACTTCTAAAGAGATAAATATGTTTCTGAGAAGTCTGCTATTTATTTGTACAGAATTAGGAATTTAGGATGATTGTCATATCTTCCAAAATAAAAGACTGATTCATCTCTTACTTGTCTTCCTGGAATAAAATATCCTTCCTATTAAAGATAAAACAATGTAAAACTATCACTCTTGAATTGAGACAAAAAGTTAACTAAAAAAGACACTGGAGAGATGCTACTCCGTTTAATCCATATGAAAATATATTTCAGAATATTTTGTAAACTTATGGAATACTATGTAATTTGATAAAAAGATATAGAACTTCTAACATTTAATTACAGCTCAGAAGCACCAACACAGATTGTCAAAAAATATGCTAATACCATGCAGAGACAGAGAACTCATCTAGGACACTGATAGAATTGTTTTTTTAAGATATGCTGAACCAATTTGGGCTGCCACCATCTTGTCGAGACAAGACAGTAGTCCTCCTCCTCAGGGTGTGTTTTTGTTTTTCTCCATGCTGGTGTTTCTATATATCACTGTTTCCCAGGAAAGTGTTTCTCAGTCTGTGAAACATCTGTGACTGTTCCAGGACAGTAGAGATGGTATTGCAATAAAGCAAAACTGACGGAGAAAGGAGATGATAACTAACAACTGAAAAGATTTGCAAGAATACACACCTATACATGGAGCATTCTCCCTTCTCACCCCATGCTCGTTATCACCACTACCGTTAACCAGATTAATCTTCCACCTTCTTGGTTTAAAAGTAAAGACAAAGAGTTATGTGAAAATCCAGAATGTCTACAAAATAAGATGTACTGATATAGTTCTTGGGAGGGAGTAGACTGTGTTGTCTTGGGAGGGAGTGTATTAATTTATTTAATTAATAAATAATTAAAAAACTAATCTCCTAACTTAAAAATAAATTAGTCCTTGCTATTATTAATTATGAAGTTTTAAAAGCATTAACCTATAAGAACTCCAAATGATAGATCAGGAAAATAGATGGAAAATCTTCTCAAAGGAAGAAATTTCCAAAATTTTGTATCATGATTTGCATGATGGAAAAACAAAATAAACACAAAATAAAAAAATTCTCAAACTAAGACTGGTATTCCAGGGAGTGTTCTTCTTATTAAAATTATGACTTTGGGCATATTTATTAATATCATTTATACACATGGCTATTTCATATCTGGACATCTTTCCTTTATTGAAAATAAAAACTTTATAATGAATGAATGGAATCTTGTAAAGCACTTTCAAGTTCTTTGCAAAAACAAAATGGCATGTAGATTAAAGGGCTACTAGATTTGGAATGAGCACATTTTGTCTATCTATCTATTTTTCTTTTTCTATTCAGTTACAGTAGAGTTAACATACAACATTGTATTAATTTCAGGTATATAGTATGCTGATTAAACAATTCTGTGCATTACTCAGTGCTCATCATGGTAAGTGTACTCTTAATCCCCTTTATATATTTCAGTCATCACCTTACCAACTACCCTTCTGGTAAGCATCAGTTTCTTCTCTGTAGTTAAGAGTCTATTTTTTGTTGTCTTTTTCCTTTATTTCTTTGGTTTGTTTAGCAAATTCCACATATGGGTGAAATCATACGGTATTTGTCTTGCTCTGACTGACTTACTTCACTTAGCATTATTCTCTCTAGATCCATCCATGTTGTTGCAAATCGTAAGATTTTACTCTTTTCTATGTCTGAGTAATATTCACACACACACACACACACACACACACCACTTCTTTATCCCTTCATCTATCGATAGACACTTGGGCTGTTACATAATTTGGCTACTGTAAATAATGCTGTAATAAACTAGGGGGTATATAAATATTTAAAATAAATGTTTTTGTGTTTTTTTTTTTTTGATATAAATACCCAGTAGTGGCATTCCTGGATCATATGGTAACTCATATGGTAATTTTAAATTTTTTGGGAGGAAATTCTATCTTTTTTCCCCTGGAGGCTGTGTCAGTTTGCATTCCCACCAACAGTACACATGGGTTCCTTCTTCTCCACATCCTCACCAACACCTATTGTCTCTGGTATTTTGATGTTA